>JANFOE010000192.1:0-600000 GCA_025667525.1 Glebionis coronaria
TATATATATATATATATATATATATATATATATATATAATATATATATATATATATATATATATATATATATATATATATATATATATATATATATATATATATATATATATATTTATATATATATATATATATATATATATATATATATATATATATATATATATATATATATATATATATATATATATATATATATATATATATATATATATATATATATATATATATATATATATAATATATATATATATATATATACATAATATATATATATAACTGACCAAAAGGCACACATAACAAATAGTCACTCTCCGGTTTTCATTTTTCATTCTTTTTTGTTTATATTCTATTCGATCTTTCACTCACAAACAACTAACTCACTCGCAAATCAGGTCATGCCCACCACACACCAGAGAAGCAGATTCTTCTGCCGCCAGTCACTCGAACCGCCACTGACACCACCGAATATCTGTTTACCAAGTGGTATTTGGAGCTTGGATGGTTTCTTGAGGGTTTAGTGATTCCAATGATGATTTTGTGGCTTTGGTGGTATTTTCGAGCTATTTTAGGGGATACCCGCCGCCATCTTGCGTGGGTACCGTCTAGTATATATATAGATAGATAGATAGATATACTTTTACCTATAAAAAATTACTGATTTTAAACATATGAAAAGTTTGTTATGATCAGAGGGTCTTACCCTATCCCATTTACTTAGCCCTCCATCCGATCTTTTATTTAATATATAAAATAAGTATCATATTCATTTAAAGGTCCAATTATAATCCTAAGTACCATAACCAACTTAAAATATTAATTGTAAACTGGCTGATCCAAAAAATGTTTTGAAACCCGACTGATGTAACCTGTTTTTGACACACTTCCCGACCTCCAATTTATTTCTCGTTTCTTGGGATCAAAAGCTAACTCAAATACCATTCCAAGGGTACTTGTATCGAAATTTAAAAGTTTACCAAGCTCTAGATATGATCAAAACAAGTGACCTAAAATTCTGCCAAGTTTTTAATGACGAATTTAACATAACTACTCTAATTAATTACCTATAACATGTATAGATTTTACCCCGAATTAATCTTAGCATATTTATATCATTAAAATACAGATTCTAATTTAAACCTAACTCTAGACCCATCATGTATTGATTAAAAATGAATTAAATTAAAAGAATAACAAGTGTTTTACCTTTGAATTAATGGAAGATAACTTTTTATGAAAAACCCTAAAAACTCCATTGATGTACCGTGTGTTTTTAATCTCCATGGAATTATGGAGTGTTTTGATAATATAAAAATATTATTATACTTATGTACAAGAATCCTAGCCCAATACAATTACCCACTTTCCTTTTTTTTATTTTTTTCCTTTTTCTTTTCCCTTTTCTTGTGTCACTTCCACCGCCCATATATTTTTTTTTTATTTTTTTTTCTTTTTATTATTAATTAATGTGTTAATAATATTTCCTTAATTTGCCTTAATTTATTTCCGCTCCAAAAGTCCCCAAAACCTTAAAACCGTAAAACTAGTCAATTCTACGCGTTATACCGTAAAATATACAGTTTTATGAAAACTCTAAGTTATTAAGTAAATAACTATGTCCTAAATGACATAAAACTAACCCGTAAATTGTTCCCGATACTTAACACTTAAACCGAGACCTCTAAACGCTAAACCCTAAATCGTAAAAAATACGATTTACTAAAATACATATACGTATACGTAACATCATAAAATAACTCCAATTCATTTCACAGCCACTATTATATGAGATTATGATCATGAAATAAATATCATCGATTCGTATACAGATTACCCTGTACCCTTGAATGATGTCCAAACCACCCTCCATTCATCCCAAATAATCACGTAAGCACATAAAACACATAGTCACATAAAATACCCTAAAAATAAGACTAACTGGCGAACCTCAAAAACCGGGGTTGTCACATATCACTTCCTTTTTCTTCCTGGTCTCGACAAACCATGATAAAAACAACACAAACATAGCATGAAATCCTTTTTATCTGCTCCTTCATTCGTTCCCTCGTTGTGACGAATCAAGGAAAACAAAAATTCAAACCACCCCCATTCACACATCGCGAGTATGCAAGCTGGTTATTTTGGTTAGACGAACAAGGGATCCTTGGTTCCTCACTGATGTAATGAAAAGGAACCATGCGTCCTTGTGGAGTCTTGGTTTGGTGCGTTGATGCGGCTGAAAAGACACAAGTTTCTCGTTGCAAACGACATGCACCAAAACTCTAAGCATCATGAGTCAATATTCCCTCTACCCCTTTCTTTTAGTATTCATATAAGTTCCATATATATATAGGTGTTCTTGAGCCTACGTTATAACAAGAAAGTGAAACATTTTGTGATAAATTTAAATGTAGGAAATAATTTTGTGATTAAAAGAAAGAAGATGTATTTAACAAATTTTTGAAATAAACAACGGAACCTCAACCTTTGAGACCCAAAACGAGCCACCTAGGATCGAGTGCCCACGGGTATTATTGGGAAAAGCGTACCCCATAGTCCCGTTATTATAACGCAACTTGAATTACTTAAATTGGTTAAGAAACATGCTCGAAATCAGTCGCCGAAAAATGCCGAATGTGACTTAGTGTGGTCAAAATATAATTTTGCTTAGTATTGCAACGCGACCTTTTACGACCAATTTTGACCCTCGAAATGACCTTGCCCCGAGTCGGGTAAACAATGAAAGTTGTAGACGGCTATCCCGTCTACACGAGCATATTTTTGGTTCGACCCAAAGGTCCTTATCAAAAACAGTAGATGAGATCGAAGGTGACTCGTTAACCACTTTTCCTTTAAAACAGGTTCACGGCCCTTACTTCGAACCTGATTTTAACCTATCAAATGATCTCGGTTTATAAAACTAAAAATACGAGCTTCTAAACGAATTAGCCGACTATCTAACGACACTTTTAAATTTCACCTCGAGCCACTACCAACCTCGCTCTTTCTTCCTAAAGAATCTATAAAAACAACCATTTATCAAAAATAAAACACTGAATACGCATTGGAAAAAGGATGCTTTTTGTTCCCTGTTCCCCGACATGGGGCACTAATTATTTTTATTACATTTATTAGATAAACATTCATTAAATTAATTTAAAAATGAAAATGATTAATTATTTTATTTATTAATAAAAATATAAAATATATTTAGGATATTTGACCCATTAAATGATTGAAATTAATAAACAGGCCCTACAATGAAATATTTAGTATTGCTAAATATAAATAATCCGAAACATAAATATATAGAGTCTTTTTGGGCCAATAAAGACCTTTTGAAAAACTTTGGGATTAATGTTAAATCTGGTAATTCAATTCGAAATATTAATATAAGATCAAGGCTAAAGTGTCATGTTAATATAACGAGGGACTAAACAAGCACTGTTTAAAACCTTGGGGTTGAAACTATAAATAATTATGTACTTGGGATGTTTTGATACAAATGAAAACCTTAGGGTCATTTTCGTAACTTAATAAAGTATTAAATAAATCTAATCATTTATTTATGAACAAGACTATAACTATATAAAACTTTTCTTAAAAACCCATCGAGGGTACGCGTAAATATTAACTGAACAAGACGAGCATATATTTATTGTCACAACAGTATATTTAAGATAATTAAATATATATATTGTCGTCTATTAAGAACGAGAACGAACGTACAATTAATTGAACATAATATATTTATTATGTTCATAGGCTGAGACGTACTCATTTACTTAGGTATATGACGTACTTTGTGCATTGTGACTTGGACACTTTGATCATTTTCCCGAGCAGTATTCAGGTGATTTCATTGCCCCACACTTTGAATATATTAAATTTTTTGCGCAAATATTGGGGGAGAAAACATGCAATACATTTTTATAGGACAGAAACAGAACATGAGTACATTTTGATTACATTTGCCAATCGTTGATTCCCAGGACCCACTGGACTATAATATTAATTGTTGTATCACGCAAATGTTATAAATAGATCTATTTGAGATTGACAATCCCCATCTGGGTGAGTAGCGCTCACTGTGCCTATGCCAGGACAACAGATGTATACAATGTCAGACTTTTCGGGGGGATACTTTGGTGATTTCATCATATGTTGTGGACACCTACGATCGTCTAGCGTCAGTTTACAGGCGATAGGAAATGTTAATCATTTAAGGTATATTGCTTTCTATATTACTATATGAGATAGTTTGCGGTCCTGAACTTGATTTTTATCAAACTTTATTCATTACTATATGAGATAGTTTGCTGTCCTGAACTTGATTTTTATCAAAGTTTATGCATTACTATATGAGATAGTTTGCGGTCCTGAACTTGATTTTTATCAAACCTTGTGTATTACTATATGAGATATTTTGAGATCTTGAACTTGATTTTACCAAATCTTTGAATTTACCAACTTTATGTTGACCGTTTTAAGCATGTTTTTCTCAGGAAATTAAGCTAGATTATGTGGGTGATTGCGGTATACTTAAGTGGGTAAGTATTAATTAACATAAAACGTAAAAGTACGTAAGACGAAAATCGAATAGGGATCATTGTTTGACGAAGAAATGAATTTGAAGTATTAATTAACATAAAACGTAAAGGTATATTAAAAGAATATTCTAAAAACTATGAAGATTTAATCTACAAATGTGAATTACGGGATCACGAAAAGGCATGCGGGAACCCTAAAACACGAGTATCTTACAAACTAATGTAAATTAAACCCTAAAAATTCAAAATTACTTTCTAAACCTCAAAAGTACCTAAAGACAATTATCTAAAAAGAAATCCTACTGTAAGAGTTTTCATGAATATTTTATTAATTAAAAACTACTTAAATGATAAAAAATTATTGAAAATAGCAAATTAATCCTAAAAATTTCAAAAAATGATTTTATACTTCCTAAAAATTCAAAAAGTTATAAAAATGAGAAAACTATTTTTAACACTTTTAATAATTATTTATTAATATAAAAATCTAATTAAAGACCTTAAAAATGAAAATAAAGATATAATAGCGCCAAAAGTGATTTATCTAGTTGTAACCTCAAACTATTTTTATTAAACCTAAAAATTATCTTTTTGTAATTTTAAAACTATTTTTAATATTTTTTAATAAATAAAAAATGAAAATAGAAAAAAAAATGAATAAAAAATAAAATTAGAACAAAATATTATTTTTTTTTCAAAATAGATGAAGAAAATGAAAAAATAAGAAACTTTTAGAAAAGATGAAAGTTCTAGAATTTATTTTTATGGTATGAAAAAGAAATTTGGAGTAAACTTTTAATTATTATTTTTTATTTCTTTTTTAAAATATTTTTTTAAACAAATTAATAATATGTAAAAATAAGAAACTTAAGAAAAAGAACTAGGTTCAAAACCTATATAATAAGCTAGAAAAGCAAAATCTAAAAAGTTTTTTATTTTCTTTGTATTTATTTTATTTTTTAATTTTTTTAATTTTTTTTCCTTTTCAAACTTAAATATAAGCTAAAAAAACTTACGATAAAATGTGACTATGCTATGTTTTGTGAACTCAAAATCGTCACAGTGGACATTTTAACCAAAAACAAGGACAATATGCAAAATGTGATCTTATTGAGAACTTTTAAACAATAAGCAAAAGAACTTACAATTAGCTTAAACATAAACTTGGATAGGTTTGAGGAATTTAAAGGCACTTGGTGACTAACTTTGAAAGCAAAGAACAACTATCTACACAAGGCTCCCGTGGGCTTGTTCTATTTAACAAGCCATAGGACCGAATAAGCCAAAGCTTAATATAAGCTTCCACTCACAAAATAAGCATAAAAATAATCATAACATACAACACTACTTAAATTACCTCAGAAAACATAGCAAAATAATACATTATAGCAAATGAACAGTGGGACTAGAACTAAGTGCAAGCAAGTAAAATAAGACCAAATTTGAACTTATCTAATAAGCTCAAATAAGCCTTAAACCTGAAGTAAACTAAAAATAGAATTAAAGGGGCACTTAATCTATGTGTGCACAAGATTTGAAATTCTAACACCTAAATATGAGAAAGCTATGAATCTACGAAGGTTTAAGACATTTTACGCCGAAAAACTAGAAGTACCTACTGTTTGCAAGCCTAAGAGTGTTTCTAAGCCTATGCAACTAAAGGAAAATTAAAACCAAAAAATTACAAGTAATTCTAACTATGCTAATTCCAAAGAATCCGAACAGTGGCAAAATCGTAATTATAGCCAAGAACACTAATTTTTTTATTTAACTGATTTTAATCAAATCAAAAGCAAGAATTAGCTAAACTAAACCTATGAAAAATATCTAAACCCAAATGAAGGCTTCAATCAAGCTTATGGTGTCAACACAAGCTTAACCCAAACACACCATAAGTCTATGAAAATAAAAAATATAAACTAACAATAAGCAAGATTAACTAACAAGTAAGCACATGAACCAACGAGTATGTAAATAAAAGCAGGAATAAGAAAAAAAAACAATAAACCACATAAGCAACAACTCAATAACCAGTTAAAATATAAAATAAGTAAAAAGAGAATGTTAGACTTACATTAAATTGAGGTACTTCCACCCAACTAAGCTTGTTGTGAGCTTTCCAAAACCCCTTTGAGCTTATCAATACACCAAAATACCTCAGCTTATCACATGAGCTTATATCCAATAATCTACCACTTGAAATAATCTACAAAGGCTCAAACTTGAACTTGTAACCCTGAAACAATGAAGCAAGCGACACAAAATGGAAAAGAACACAAGTAGAAGTTAAACTTATGGCTTATTTTTCAAATAAGCTATAAGTAGATTATGCTATAGTGGGTCTCAAAGAAAAACAAAAAACTTGAATTTTTTTTGATAAAAAAAACTTCGGAAAGTGAATAATTCTTTTTTTGCAAAGAAAATAAAATTTGAAAACTAGTAACCAACATTAATATAACACTATAGAGGCCGCTTATAGCTTATTTGTCAAATAAGATATAAGCTAGCTTATCTATAATGGGTCTCAAAAACAAAGTTTGCTTTTGAAAAATACTTGAAAAATAAAGTTTGCAACAAATTTAAACAACTGAAATTTAAATGCAACAAACGTAAATGAATTTTAAAACAATGGAACTCAATCTTATATTCATCACATTCGAATGTCACATTACAAAGTTGAGAACTAAAATAGGAACAAAAGAACTAGCTACTATAATGGTCCTATATATATAATTGAGAAGCTGAAAACCTAAACCCTCATCATTGTGATCTTCCAAAAATAACCTTAGCATATTCTTTAAGTATATGCTGAATTTGAATTTGCTTTTGAGGGATCATGTGATGTTACAGAGCTGTTGAAACAATCTTGGGAATCCAATTGATGTGGTGACCACGCTAGTAGATCCAAACCATCAATTCGTCTTCATCTCTGACCAAAAGTGGTAAAACAGTGACTATGTTGAGCTGTGACGACCCCATAAGTGTTGAGGTGGAACAATAGAGCACATGGGTGTGTTCCTGGTTGGGTGAATAATCTTTTACTCAAATCAATTTTAATTTATCCATTTAATTGAGATATATGAATCTGGGCGAGTTATTAGGGTTTATGGGTGAGATTAGTGAAGTTCAATCCATTTGGGATTATAGCTGTTGTTTCCCACTAAGTTAATAAATTAACTTAATTTGAACTTTGTGTTTTGGCAACTCTAGTCCCTTTATGTTTTAGACAATAGGCTGAATGAACTTTGGCTAAATTACAGAATGACCCCTCACCATTTTAACATTAGTCCTTTAGCAACTTTGCAAAGTAAATCCTTTTGGTATTTGCAAAGTTTGTCCATTGTTGTAAAAAGACTTGATTTGTAACACTTCAAAATTTGAGTGGTATTTCTTGTACAATCTTCAAAGTTTAGAGACCCCTCGGTACTTTTTGATATTGGAGGGGTATAAAGTGTCACTCTTCAATACTTGGAAGACCATTCTTGTAAATCTTTGTATCTTCAAGGGTATATTAGAAATTCATATCCGGCTTTGGTTTTTTTATGTAACTTCGATTCCCGTGTTCGTTTTTGCTTGTTTTATTGATTTCCAAGTGAATTCACGATATTCGAGCCTGCACATACACAAATAGAGAAAACAAGGGTATTTTGCATGCTTTTTATGATACTTTCCGTATTTTTAGCCTGTTTTTTGGATGAGACTATGTATAATTACAGTCTCATCAATGAGCATGGACCGAGGATCATCTAGGAGTATAAAAATGATTGGGGGGGGATCTGTTTTTCACTGGGATACTTGTAACAAATGATATTCACTATTTCAACGTACCAAGACAATATTTGTAACATTTATTTGAAAATCATATAATTATGATCTATGATGCCATTTATTCTGTGATCCACTACGTGACACCCAAGTTCATTTTGCTGAAATGGTGATAGATAGTTCTAAAAATCAAGTTTAGGCCCAAAATATCTAGTAAAAGGTTCATTAAATGATATTTGAGTTCTAGTAAGTTTACAAGGTTGAATAAACTAAGACAAGCTCGTTTTAAGTCTTGGTTCTAATTAAATGGGCTTCATGGGCGTTATTGGGCCTCGGTATGCGTAAATAAGCCCCGTTAACGTTTTAATAATCCCTTAAGAGGTTTTTAAGTCTATTAAGCTTCAATATGGTTATGTGAGCTTATTAGTCTTATGTTGGGTTAAAAATAAGTCGAGAATTCTTAGTCTCATGGACTCTCCGGTTGTGGGTTTTAAGGCCCACGAATGTTATCAAAATATTAAACATGTCCGTGTACTTCAAAAAGAGAGTAAGGGTCGAAATTAGCTTATGTTCACATTTCAAATAACATGTTATTGTTTCTTTTGTGTTCAAGTTATGTAAGAACCTAGCTATCGAGTTACACGTCTCCATGCACAATATAAGTGTCGCTATGTTGCTACTACGTTATATTGTAAAAAGATGTTTAGCATGCTCATTACATACGTTCTTCGTTTCATATACGTTATATATTCAAGGTATAGCGGAACAATAAGGTGGTGTGTACTTACTTAGGTCCTTAGCGCAATGCTATGATCCAAGAGAAATAAACACGAATCTTTCTTGATTCATGCGTGTAGCGTAATAACGGCAATGATAAAAGGACATAATAATGATAAGATATTTTGGACGAACCATGAGTCTAAAGGAGTACGCTCCATATCTAGATTAATAAAATAATATCAATAATGAGTCACGTCGAATGCATTTAAGCCCAATTGTTTATGAATTTTTATTTACATCGAAAAGCGTCCAAATCCATGTAAAGTAAAAAATTATAACTTCATGGTTCGGTGACCTATGATTTCTTTATTGAAACGAAAAAGTGTCTGAATTCGTTTCAATAAAAATTTCATAGCCAATCCTACTTAAATATTCCTGACGAGGCTTACAATTAAAAAAATATGATATCTAAGAAAATAGATACTACTAAGAGAGTTTACAGCTGGTTTATTTATAGCTTTCGTCTTTAGACGTCCCATACCATCTTTGTACGAAACCATAAATAAACCTCTGGTCCGGTGGCTTATAATTTCACCATTATATGTCCCATTCCATCTAGAGACTAAATCATATTTAACTTATGGTCAAGAGACTCACGTTGCATATTCAAACATCCTATTCCATTTAAATATGGAGTCATAAGTACCTTGATTTGGGTCCCACCATCCCATTTTATACAGGCAAACTATCCAAATAATAATACATGAAAATTACCAAAACATAAAAGACAAGTTACTTTTTGAGCCATTTGTGTGCATTAAAACTAACTTGTCTGAGGAATCCGATCAATAACTAAATTCTAAATGAAATTACGTATATCACCTATAAGTTTAACTTGATTTCACATGGGAACAAGGAGACTCGTTCAAGAAAAAGTGTCCTCACTTGTTCACTGGACGTGTGACTTCATCTTAAGCTTTGAGGACAAAGCTTTCATAACGGGTACGGACTGTCACATTTCTGATTTTTAACTTTTGACACGTCTTCAGTTTCATTCTTATTATCGTTCATCCTCTATTATTTATATGGATCACTTTCGCGTACGAACTCATAATATAGTAAATATTATATATTTACGTATATTATTTAAAAACGTGACAATTTAACCTAGGAGCTACCATTTTATTTAATTTTAGTGTCATTGGATACAATTTGAAGAGCTTGATCTTTATTAATTATATTATATAATTATTAGTGACTATCCAAATACTACGTACCCATAGAAATTACCTATATCAATTTTATACACAAATCACTTGTCCAAATTAACAAGATTTGTTCTATATTAACCCAAAATAACAAATAAAATCTACACTTTAATCTTCTATGAAACATACTAGTCGAATTTTTAGTACATAACTACCCTAATGACCATATGATTCGTGTATATATACCAAACAAACCCATCTAAAGTTAGATAATACCTAAACATTATTATATTATCAACCTAAGCTTTCCCTTGGATCCATTTCTATTACTTAAATATGTAACAAAATCAAGCAAAACCAATCCTTCCCTTGGTGAAACAATGTACATGTCTCAACTAGGATTCCCAAGATATCATAGTACTTCCCTTCTCCTCCCACAATATTTGAACACATCACCCTTCACCCACGGAAATAGGATCAAGCTTATGTAGCTCATATTTTCTCCACTTATTAACATAATACCAAACTTATGTCATTGCGTTCCTTCCGCAACCACATTTCAAACCAACCTCAACCCCCCCTGTGACAATCTAACATTTTCAGGTAGTGAAATATCTTCTCGTATAATATTTTGAAACTTATTTTTGTGTTGGTTGACGAACTCACAATTTACAGATTTAAATTTGGGCTTACGTGCATAATTTGGCGTCTTTTACGACTAAACCGGAAACCTTAGGATTACGTATTTACGTTTTTGAACTCCGTTTTTAATGAGACAATTTTTATTGGATTCGTTTTATGACAGTGATTCATAATTTATAAAAACGTTTTTCGTAAAACGACCCGAGGGCACGCAAATCGAGAAAACTAGAATCGAGAAATACCCGTAAACTAGTGAGATGGGACAAAACACTTTGTCCCACCCCACTAGCATGAAATGGACGGAAACTTGACACCACAACACTAATGTGGCATCAAGTTTAGCTAACACTTATACAAGTGTAAGCCTTAGCTTACATTTCAAGCTTACCATACCACTAACACACCAAACTAGCTACTTGTTTCATTATACCATCATTCTTACATGCAATCCACTCCAAAAACTCTCTCAACTCCTCCCTTGTGCCGTCCACTATAAACCAACAAACACCCTCTTTGATCTTTTCTAGCCATAAACCACATGTTTACTAGTTCTATTAAGGTGTTCTCTTGAAGCCTTGATCATTTGGTGGCCATATTAACATCTTTGGAGGTGATTTTCTTGTGTCCTAGGGCTGATTTTCCAACCTATGTTCTTGATATTTGATGGTCTTGGAGATACTTGTTGTGTTCATCAAGTTCTTGTCTTCCTAAAACAAGAAATCCACTTGGATTGGTAAAGAAGATCATCCTCTCCATTTTTCTCTTGTTATTTTGTATAGAAAAAATGTATTTTCTTTCATTTTGTATATGTATATGATGTATATATGATGATAAAAATGTTGTGTGGGGATCAAGTGTTGATAAATATGCTTAAAAATGATGATAACTATAAGAAATGAAGCTAAAATCTTGACTATTTAGTTGGCTGTATAAAAACAGTAGATAACTAAAAGATGAACTGATAAAATTGCATGGTTTGATCCATTTACAGTAAGTAGATGATGTTATACACATGTGAGAGTTGTCCATTCAATGGAATCAAAATAATGAGTGAGATATGATCAAAACAAGTTAGGTGGTGTAATCTTAATAAGCAGTTTTGTAGGGTCTGTTAAGGCAACTTAAACTCAAAATGGGCAGTAGCTATAACTAAGTTATATGTAGAACATATTATGAAGAATATGTCATCCAAAAATGAGCTTCTAAGTCATTATAGAACTCTAGATATGTTAAAAATGGTGAACATGAAGTTAAAAATCAGATTTTTGGAAATAATGTTTATTATTATTATATAAGCACTCACATTATAATGTATAAAATATAAAAATATAAACCCACTAACTTATAAAACTTATTTATATAAATGTATAAAAGGTTAATTAAAAGGGTAAATTATATAAATGGTGGTAAAAATAATATTTATAAGTAATAAAAACTATAAACTTGATTTTTACGACTTTTTCGGCTATCGCCGTAAAATTAACGTTTTTCGCCAAATAAAACTTAGACGACCAAACCCGTCTAATGTAAAGTTTATAAAAGTCATATACTGATGTATAGGTAACTAATACAAGTAAAAACCGATAAAACCCGAACTATAAGAAATACGGACATTTACAAGCTAACTAAATATATTGGACTAATAATTGGACTTAATAAGATAAAAACTTGTAAAAAGAGCTTATTGGGCTTAACCCATTTGGGCCCAACATGAAAAGTATATATACCGATAATATAGGTATAAAATGTATTAAAACAAGTTAAAGAACTTATAAAAGGCTTAATGGACTTAAAATAGGTAAATAGGTAAAACTAGCAAACTAGTAAAACGTTACCAAAACGTAAACGCTAAAATGAGTAAACAAGGATGTATAAACCCACTTGATCATCATCATATGTACAAAATCATCATATGTATATTGTTATTTTGATAAAAGTCATTGGACCGAGTCTAAGACCGATTATTATTTATATAGGTTTCCGTGACCGAAGCACGCCCGTAGCCGATAATCTGCCTTTCATTAACAACGTGAGTTCATAGCCTCGCACTCTTTTAAATGTTTTATAAAATGATTTGTAAACCCGCGAGGGAGATAACATGCTAGATTTTTATAAAAATAGAACACAAGTAGTCCCGATTGTATGCTTAATGATATGGACCCGAATGATGCTATGACCCTATATTCGAGACTAAAAGGATTATTAGTAGTTAGGTTATGTCACTTAAAGTCCCATTAGCATGAATTGTGAACTACCAGGATTTGGTAGACGCTTATGCATTTGATAGTACTATTTGGGGACGATCACCCCAGTTCGCGCCTTGACGGTTGATTCCCGTCGTACCACATTGATTGGTAAGCGAATTTATGTATGAGAAGATTCCATAGCGTGATTTTTGTGACGACACGCTAACTTAGATGGGCAAATTGTTTGTCGGGTTCGCGGCCCGCTGTTTTCATAGTAAGGTAACAATGTCATGCGGATAATAATAATCCTATACAATGTATGCTATAAAACATAAATAATAAACGATATGATACGACGCTATTAACGATGAACGTATTACCTATCATGGTAATATAGAGACTACGGTCTCATGGACGGTTTCAGATGTATGCTTGATTTATATATTGCCTGACTAGCAATATGTGGACTTACTTCCGATATTATACTTGTGTTCTGATTTTAAATGAATGTAAATGATTGTTTTATATAACGGTTTTCATTAAACTCTATGAATTCACTCAGCATTCGCTGATATGATTTTTGCATGTTTTTATCTCAGGTGCTTGAAGGTAATCCGGATGGAGATCGACTCTGATGGCCCACATAATATTAAAAATGTTCATTCGATCTATGTTTTGTAAACTAAATGACCTGTATAATTTGGGACCTGTTGTACGCTTTTAAAACTTTTTATCGAATGAATGTATGTTAAACCTTGAACAACCATTTTTATGTGTTGTCTATGATTGGAGTTATTGTGCTATCCCGTAACACTCTGAAAGACCCTTCCGCCGTACCGATACGAAAAATGAGAGTGTTACACCCCCAATCTCGTCCTTATTATTCTAATGGTAGTAACGAACTTAATCATAAACAGACACTCTTAATACATCATCCTTGTACCTCTGGTTGTCTCAACAACAACCAACTTAAACTACCAAGGAATGTTATTAAAGAAAATGTTAAACCATATATCACTTCTCTAATTTCTGTTTGAAAAACAATGCTCACACTTTTCACTTCCTTTTTCTTCCTGGTCTAGACACTCCATAAAAAAACAACACAAACATATCATGAAATCCTTGTTATCTCCTCTTTATTCGTTCCCTCGTTGTGATAATCAAGGAAGGAAAAATTTCAAACAACCACCATTCACATGTCGCGAGTATGGAAGCTGGTTATTTGGGTTGGACGAACAAGGGTTCCTTGGTTCCTCACTGTTGTAATCAAAAGGAACCATGGGTCCTTGTGGATTATTGGTTTGGTGCGTTGATGCGGCTTAAAAAACACAAGTTTCTCGTTGCAAACGACATGCACCACAGCTCTAAGCGTCGTGAGTCAATCTTCCCTCTACCCCTTTGTTTTAGTATGCATATAAGTCCCATAAATATAGTTGTGCTTGGGCCTACGTTATAACAAGAAAGTAAAACGTTTTGTTTTGGGTAAGATATCGTGGGTTGAATTGTTGAAAACAAAAAGACAAGTAGCGTTAGTATGATTTTAACATTTATTAGACCCTCTGTGTGTGATCAATTTAAAAGTAGGAAATCATTTTATTATTAATATAAAGAAGATGTATTAAACAAATACGTGAAATAAATAGCAGAACCTTAACCTTTGAGACCCAAAACGAGCCACATAGGATCGAGTGCCCACAGGTATTATGGAGACAAAGCATACCCCATAGTCCCGCGATTATAAAACAATTTGAGTTTCTTAAATTGGTTAAGAAACGAGCTAGAAATTAGTCACTGAAAAATGCCGAATGTGACTTATTGTGGTCAAAATATAATTTTGCTTAGTATTGCAACGCTACCAGTTACGACTCATTTTTGATCCTCGAAACGACCTTGCCCTGTTTCGGGTTGTAGACAGCGATGCGGTCTATACGAGCATATTCTTGGTTCAACCCAAAAGTCTTTATCGAAAATCGTAGACGAGATCAAAGGTGATTCGTTTACCACTTTTCCTTTAAAACAGGTTCACGACCCTTACTTCCCCGATTTTAACCTATCAAACGATCTCGGTTTATAAAACTAAAAACACGAGCTTCTCGATGACATGTCGACTATCTAACGACACTTTTAAATTGCACCGTGAGTCACTATCAAGCTCGCTATTTCTTCCTAAAGAATCGAGAAAAATGGCCCTTTATCAGAAATAAAACACAGAATACGCTTTGGAAAAAGGAAAGGATTTCAAACAATATGCTTGTTGTTCCCTGTTCCCCGACATTGGGCACTAGTTATTTTTATTACATTTTTATATAAACATTCTTTAAATTAATTTAAAAATAAAAATGATTATTTATATTATTTAGTAATAAAAATATAAAATATATTTAGGATATTTGACCCATTAAATGAATTAAATAAATAAACGGGCCCGACAACGAAATATTTAGTATTGCTAAATATATATAAGCTGAAACTTAAATATATGGAGTCTTTTGGGGCCAATAATGAAATTTTGCGAAACTTTAGGATTAATGTGAAATCTAGTAATTCAATTCGAAATATTATTATAACATCAAGGGCTAAAGTGGCATGTTAATATAGTGAGGGACTAAACAAGCACTATTCAAAACCATGGGGTTGAAACTATAAAATATTTATGTACTTGGGCTGTTTTGGTACAAATGGAAACCTTAGGGTTATTTTCGGAAATTAATATATTATTAAACAAATCTAATAATTTATTTATGAACAAGACTACAACTATGTACAACTTTTCTTAAAAACCCATCGAGGGTACGCGTAAATATTAACTGAACAAGACGGGCATATATTTATTGTCATAACTGAATATATAAGATAATTATACATATATATATATATATATATATATATATATATATATATATATATATATATATATATATATATATATATATATATATATATATATATATATATATATATATATATATATATATATATATATATATATATATATATATATATATATATATATATATATATATATATTGTGGTCTATTAAGAACGAGAACGGACGTACAATAAATTGAACATAATATATTTATTATCTTCATAGACTGAGACATACTCATTTACTTAGGTATTTGGCATACTTTGTGCATTGTGACTTGGATACTTTGATCATTTTCTCGAACAGTATTTAGGTGAGTTAATGGCCCCTCACTTTGAATATATTAAATGTTTTCTACAAATATTGGGGGAGAAAACATGTAGTACATTTTTATAGGACGCAAACAGAACATGAGTACACTTTGATTACATTTTCCTATCGTTGATTCCCATGACCCAGTAAATTGTAGTTGTTAATTGATGGATAGCGTGAATGTTATAAACAGATCTATTTGGGATTGAAAATCCCCATCTGGGTGAGTAGCGCTCACTGTGTCTAGGCCAGGACAACAGATGTATACCATGTTGGACTTTTTCGGGGGATACTTATGTGATTTCCTCATATGTTGTAGACACCTACGATCGTCTAGCGTCAGTTTACAAGCGATAGGAAATGTTAATCGTTTATGGTATATTGCTTTGTGCATTAGTATATGAGATATATTACGGTCCTGAACTTGATTTTTACCAAACTTTGTGCATTACTATATGAGATAGTTTGCGGTCCTAAACTTGATTTTTATCAAACTTTGTGCATTACTATATGAGATAATTTGCAGTCCTGAACTTGATTTTTATCAAACTTTGTGGATTACTATATGAGATAGTTTGTTGTCATGAACTTGATTTTTATTAAACCTTGTGCATTACTATATGAGATATTTTGAGATCTTGAACTTGATTTTACCAAACCTATGAATTTACCAACTTTATGTTGACCATTTTAAGCATGTTTTTCTCAGGAAATTAAGCTGGAATATATGATCACGAGCTGAGCATCATTTAGGAGCATAAAAATGATTGGGGATCTGATTTTCACTACGATACTTGTAACAAATGATTCACTATTTCAATTGATTGTATTAGGACAATATTTGTAACATTTTATTTAAAAATCATATAATTATGATCTATGCTTTGTATGCCATTTGTTTTTCGATCCACTACAGGACACCCAAGTTCATTCCGCTACAAGCCTAATTTGGGGGTGTGACAACTCGGGTTTTGACGAGTTATTTGTCAACCGTTGACTTCTTTTTTGTGTTAGATTATGTGTTCTATGTGTTTTACTGTGATAATGAGTTAATGGATGATTGAGAATGAATACATGATTTGTAAATCATGGTACGGGTTTGATATAAAATGTGGTGACTTAAGATCAGGAATGAACTGTGTGATAGTTCAAGTGTCATTTTTATAATTTTATGTATACGTATTTTATGTGTATGTAATATATATATACTTAAGTAGGATTATAATCGTTTATATGTAGCTTATAAGTTGGTGGTTTGAAATATCTTAATAGATATAAGTTAGAAGTTTGATAAGAAATGATGTATTTAGTAATGAATTTATTTAATTTTAGTATAGTAATTTAATTATCTAGTTAGAGGTTCAAGCTTAATTAATTAATTAATAGATTAATAAAAATAAATAAAAATAAATAAATAAATATGAAAAAACAAATTTAGTAAAATAACAAAATATATATTTGGAAAATAAATTGTGTACATGCGGTTTAAAAAGAAGCTAATGGGTAAAGCCCATTAGGATTTATGCTATAATTAGGATGGTAATTTGTACAAGTATATAAACAACACTACTAAAAAGAAAATCATATTTTTCTTCTCTCCAACCCCTTGGACCAATCGTATTTTTTTTACAAAAATTGGTGTTTTTCCAAAAAGTTGGTTTTGATCAATTAAAGGTATGTTTTCTTGATTTAATTCTTGTTTTAATCATCAATTCATGTTTTAAATCATGTAATTAATCCGTGTTGTTTAAATCATGTTTTAAACAACACTAGTAAAAAGTAAATCATATTTTTCTTCTCTCCAATCGCTTGGACCGATCGTATTTTTTAATAAAAATTGGGGTTTTTCCCAACAGTTGGTTTTGATCAATTAAAGGTATGTTTTCTTGATTTAATTCTTGTTTTAATCATCAATTTATGTTTTAAATCATGTAATTAATCAGTTTCAAACCTGGTGTATCCTTGGTCTTAACAAGACCAAGGGTGGTAACCCTGAATACCTAATAGTTTACTTATTAGTTGGTTTTTTTTATAGTTTGTTGTTTTTTGCTTCAGGTTTAGTTTTTCTTGGTTTCATTCATGATTATTTGTGGATTTAAACATGTGTTGTTAGTCTAAGTTACTCTTAGCTTGATGTGTTGAATTTTTTTTGACAAAGTTGTGAATTGTAAGTTAAATGGGTGTTTGGTTATACTTGTTTGTGGTTGTGGGTGACACACAAACCCACCAAAATGACATGAATGCTTTTTGTTTTCATCTGCTAGAGTTAGGATAAGTGTTGGCTTACGTTAGATAATGTAAGATTTGAGTTCGTGTGTTTTCCTTCTTTGCATAAAACAAGTCTTATATAAAAATAGGCCCTCTTTGAGTTTGTTTTTGTGTTTTGAGGCTTGAATCTTTGCAATCTTTTAGAGATAGTGTTAGTCTAGAGGTGTGAACTGGTTATTTGTGATTTTTTTGTTATTTTTTGAGTTTTGTAGGTTCAAATTTAGCTAAAGTACCAACTAGATTAGCAAACCACTTTTTTGTCTGCAGTTTTATTTTTGGGTCTGATCTTGGTTGGTTAATGGTCTAATTGTGTTTGATTTTGCTTGTTTTGTGTTTATCTTGACTCCCCACAAGCTAAAGCTTGTGGGGGTGCCTTTTGCTCCAACAAAATCCAACAAACAAAGCTCAAAAGACCCCTTTTCTGTCACTGTGCAAACTTACACTGTCAGTGGCAACCAATGTGACACCCTGGGTAGGGTCAAAATATGCGGAAATATCCACAGAGATGTCACTAGGGTGGATCGATAGCATATAGTCCATAGAGCATAAGATAATGAGTTATTCAAATGAGATTACATGTTTATTAAACAAATAAATAAAAATTGTCTTAACCATGATGAAAAGTGAATGTTTATGTTTCCCAAATAGAACCCCTGACGAGTCCTATGATGCAGATTACTAAGATGCTGGAGACCATGCACACACCACGTACTAACTTCATATTCCTGTGCAAAACATACTAAAGGGGGTCAACATAAAGTTGGTGAATTTACAGGTTTTAACAATTAATTAGTTTGGACATACATTAATCATATAAGCAACAATGCACAAAGCATTCTTACTAAAATTTAGATTACATTTGTTTATTATTAGAAACTGAAGCTTAACCTTCCATAGTCCTCAACAGATGAGGACGTAGTGTCTTACAAAAGACAAAGAACCCAGTTCCAACATGGTATACGTTTGTTGTCCCGGCCAAGGCACAGTGACCATGACTCACCAAGACGGGGATGGTCAATCCCTAATAGATCTATTTGTAACATTCGGGCGATTTACAACAATTTAACAGTTCCAATAATAATCAATCATAGTCAAGTTTATACAATCTTGTTATGTCCATTAAGTGTTTGCATATTTTCTTTCCCAAATGGGAAAGTTTTATCAAAAGTTTATATGGGGCTGTAAACTCACCTGGGAGTAGGCAATAGCTGTTTAATACGAATATCCAAATAAAGCTCACGCCAAAAGTTATGCCTAATCAAATAGTACAGTCTTAATAGATAGTACAAAGAACATATATGTATGCTTATACATATTTTATTCAGTTCATTTATGCTACGGTATTTATCTAAATAACCATAGTTCAAGTATCAACAATATTCATTTAACTTATCTATATAAGTTTTATTTTTAAATAAACATAAAATGTTTAACTATTAATATCAGTTAGCATATATAATAATCATTCAACTTACAATTAAGTTTCTTATTTAAGTAGACATAAAATGTCTTACTTAAAATATTAGTTTACGTTCTCCGTTCATGTATTATAATCACTCATTTACTATTAAGTTCCATTATTAAGTAAACATAAAAATTCTACTTAATATTAGTTCACGTTCGTAGTTCATGTATTATAATCACTCACATAAACTTATTATTAAGTTTCATATTTTAAGTAAACGTAAGGTGTTTTACTTACATATTAGCGTTCAATTTATTCAACGTTCATATAGTTTTTATTTTCTAAAAGTATATGAGTTTATGTATGAGTAATACATATTCATAATTGTTTATACAATTATTTCCTAAAGTAAATATAAATATTTTATTTAAAAAAAATAAAATATAATATTTTATTTAACTTTAAAGTTTCCATAAATCATTTTAACATTTATAAAATAATTTAAACTTAAGAATTTATACATTAATTCTTTATGGTCAACGTTTTTAATTATGTTTTATTATAATTAAAATAGATTTTAGAGTTAGGGCTTGTTAATGTTTCGAAATATGGCAAAACTAGTCCATCCATATTTTAAACAAGTATAACTTTCGGATTTTACACATTTGGTACCTAGGGCTTGTTATAGTTTCGGCTTATGGCAGGTTTAGTCCCCCTAGTTATATCTAGGTTTTGTAACTTTAATAAAATGTCAAAAACAGCCCCTAGGGCTTCTTTAGGTTTCGGCAAATTACAAGAATGGTCCTTAGGGTTATAAAATAACAAAATAACTTTTAGAAACTTCCCAAAATGGTCCCTAGGGTTTAATTCGCCACGGATAGTATTTATTAAGCCCTAGACTTTTGGATAATTACATTTTCAGTCCTTGTGTTTACTAGTCTATAAAAACAAGTTTCATAAGTTACGGTTTTAGTCCTTAAGTTTCATAAATTGTTATTTTAATCCAAAAACTTTTTATAAGTTATATTTTATCATAAAAACTTTTATTTAACATTCAAAATAGCATATGGGCTCATTAAATGGGCTAAACATCTAATGGGCTATTTAGCGGGCTTAAATATATCTCAAGTCCACTAATTTAATTAAATGGGCCTTTAAATCATTTATTGGGCTTAAATACATTTTAAAGTCCCTTAATTAGTTAAATGGGCCTAAGTGAAATTTTAAGTCCATTAAGTTACTAAGATTTATCAAATAGGCTTATTGGGTCCATCAAGTTTTGAATTAACATTTCATGGGCTTAACAAGTCCATTAACACTACTTTACATTCTATGTAAGTTTTAACTTAGGATATTCTTATAAGCTTATTATTGGCTTATTCATACTTAGTTTTAAATTTAAATACAAGAATAACACTTATAGTTTGTTTTATGTGATGTTCCAAATTAGATCTAGGTGTGTTACAAGGTTGCATGCAAGTCATAAGCCCTAATATGAGCTTATATCTCACGACTATAATTGGTTATAGATTATTAAGATAAGTCAAGTCTCATTTTAAGGTTGCATGTAATTTATTAGTGTTAAAAAAATAGATCTAGCTATGTACAAGTCAAGAAAACAAGTCACAAGTCCAAAATGAGATCTAAACTATGTCTAGACCTAACAATCAAATATAGATCCATGTACACTCATATATAGCTCACGGCTATTTTTATAAATCTTGGTATATCCAAGATGAACACTTAAGAAAATTTTAAGTCTTGTAAATAATTACAAAAATATAATCATGATTATCTAGGTTTCATGCATGTTTCCAAGGTTACCATTTTAACAAGGAGACTACATATAGCCCACGGCTATATTATCTCTTCCCAAGGTTCCCATAAGATTTTGTAAGCTTGTTTTATGTTTAACATACTCAAGTTAATCTTTATCATTAGATCTATGGTTTATATAATCATGCATGTACATCTAACCCATTTTAGGTCATATGTAACCCACGGCTACATTTATACACATAAGTTATATTTTGTGATTTTTAATATTCCATTTAACATGTAACATTTCATATTCCTTTAATACCAAGCTTTTGGCCGAGTATAAAATAAATTCGTTCCAAGTCTTTTCGAATTGATTACAAGTTGAAAGTGCGACTCAATTGTTCTTGGTGGGAAATAAAAAGGTTTGATTATCTATTTTAATCTAGAAGTGAAAATGTCGTTGAGTAAATAAATAATAATGAAAACTTGAAAATTTAAACTAAAAATTAAGACTTTTGAATTGAAAAGTAAATGATTAAAACTTATAAAAATGTAAACTTTAAAATTTGAATTAAAACAAACCAAGTTAAAATAATTCTAAGTAAGAAAAGGCGGGAAGGGTGAAAATTCAAAAACTGTAAAAACAAAACCTTATCCGGAATAATATCCGGATTGTGATCAGAAGGCTTATCCGGAATAAGTTGGGAGACTTATTCGGAATGCTGGACAAACCCTTGGTCGGAATAAATTTGTGATGCTTATCCGGAATAACCTTGAGCTTCTTATCTGGAGAAATGACCTGAAGAGGTTGCTATCCGGAATAATAAGTAAAGAGGCTTATCCGGGATCCTTATCCGAAATAGTTGGTGGAGGTGCTTATCCGGAATCGTCTTCGAGTTCTTATCCGGAATAAGTAATCTGATGCTTATCCGGAATGATTGATGGACGTGCTTATCCGGAATGTTCAACTGCTGCTTATCCGGAATAACTCAAGATACCCCTATCCGGACTAATCTGAAGTACCCACTATTCGGAATGACTGAGAAGTGCTGCTTATCCGGAATAATCTTAAGATGACTTATCCTGAAAAACTTGTTACAGAGCTTATCCGGAATTAATCTAAAATTCCTTATCCGGAAGATGGTTCTTGTCCGGAATGATAAAATGATGCTTATCCGGAATATGCTGAAACGTAACTTATCCGGAATAAACTATTAAGAAGCTTATCCGGAATGTGGTGGTGACTAATATCCAGAAAAAGAGGGTTTAGTACCTCTTATCCGGAATAATAGGGACTTGATAGATTTCAGAACAAGGGAAATTAGCAATAAGCAAAAATAAGCCAAAAATCAATAAGCACTTTTTATAAAAAAATTAAACTTATCAAAAACAACTTATTTCTAAAAACTATTAAGCATTAAGATTATGAAAAATAAGCACTTTAATAAAAAAATTTTAAGATCACCAATTTATTAAGCACAACCAAATAAGCTAAACAATCAAATCATCAACACAATTTAAGATTAACTACATGATTATCAATATTAAGAAAAAGATTAAGAAAGGTAGAATGAGAATTAAGAAAATAAACTTGATTGATTAAAGATTAAAATCAAATGATTACAAGATTAAAGTTGATAAACTTGGAAAACTAGAGAGAAGAAAACTTAAGAAAAACTTGAAAACTAAAAATAAACTACAACTAAAAATTAACCACCTAACACCCTCCTAATTACATATTAGGAGGGTATTTATAGGATGTGGGGAGATTACATGCTTAAGCTATCTTATTTCTTTCTTCTCGACTCGACTCGACTTAATCTTTGTCTTTCTCGACGTCGTCTCGGGATTTGTCGATATAAGTTGAACTTGTCTTATAATTTTCTTCTATAATTAGACTTGAGTTCTTCGACTTCATAAAACTTTCGTCTTTAGACTTTTTCTTCGATAAATCTTCAGAATAGGCCTTGGACTTCTGTTCTTTTTGCATTCTCGATCTTTTGACTTCGTCTTTAGTCTTTTTTTCGATAAAAGCCCGTGATAGCCCATGTTTTCTTCCTTTTGCATCTTTTGGTCCTAAAACACAATAAAAATACAAACCATGCATAATTCCGACTTTTACGACATAAAATACACGTTTTGGTCTTGTTATTATTAGAAATAAGTGGTAAAAGGATAAGTGTTTTCAAACTTATTAAATCCCCTACACTTGACCATTGCAATGTCCTCAGGCAATGCACTAATTTCAAAACACGGTTTACATTTTTCATCATAGATAACCCATCTTGGCCTTTATTGAATGTTAAACACTAAGGAAACTATAAGAACAAAACAAGTAAGAAATCAAAGACTTACATTGGGTTTTTGGTTGTCATGAATGTTCATCGTTCTCAAGTTTCACGTTCCCCATACCAAGCTTAAAAATGAGATCATTGTTATTATAAGTTAGCAAACTAACACGAACTCATGTGGCCCAATTATTCACTTAGACTCCCTTATTCCTAGGTGTATCTCTTATATTTTAATATTGTCTTAAATGATCACGAGGATGCATTCTTTGACTTATTTCGATAGTTATTTAGGCAAAAAATAAAGTGGGACGATTTAATCAATAGTTAGCTAAAGGACAAAATCTTTTAAAACTGCTTCTCGGGACCTCAAAAAGTTCATATCTTGGCATAATTTGTTTCACGATTTGAGACCTTTCTCGGACCGATATTTGGCAGCGACTTCATACTTCAAATCTTGAGAGACGTTCTTAAAATTATGCTCTTCTCTTCATAATAGGAATTTCTTCACTGGAAGTTTTCGAGAGATTCTTCATACTTGGACCACGACTTCTTCATTTTTCTCCAATCTTTATTTTGGACTTTGATATACAACGATCCGCCTCCTTTTAGGACTTGGATCTATTTATCCTCATACCTTGCTAGGGTCTTTTCGGATAGACTTCTCCATAGGGGAGTTTTTGCTTTTCGTCGTGTGTCTCGATCCTTCATATTGGTTTTTGATAAATGATTCTTCACATCACTTTTGGATCTTTAGCAACAAAATGTAGCCCTCATGCCTTGTTAGGGCCTTTTCGGACTCGCCAATGTTCGCATCCCGCTTCAATAAGTTATGCCTTGGCTATGAACTCTAATTAATACCGAGCAACTTTTAAACGATCTTGTGCTAGAAGTTAAGTAACTTTTCAAATCGTACAACCTTATTTATTGCAGATAAATTTATTTGCAAGTGATGGGAGAATAGGCTTATAATCAACTCATATAAATTAACGAAAGAATACCAAACTTATAATTGAGTCTATCATCTCTCGTTCTCCACAATTTAAAATCTCAAGGAATGAGACTCGTGGATACTTAGCCAATTAAATCAAAGTTTTGGGTTTTCGAGTCATCTATAGGATCTTGCAAACTCTTAGACTTTTTCAAGTTTAGAAATCGCATTTTAAAGTTCCCTCGATAAACAACTCTCTAGGATCAATTATAGGAACTTGCGAAAAGTTCTTGTTCTTAACCCGTGAGAGTTAAGACTTTCGTGTTTTAAAGTTCCCTATATAAAAGTCTAGCAAAACTTGACTTAAACACGCTAAGGATACTAACTAGAGTAAACTTAGATAAGTAAACTCCGGTTGAGTCAAAATATTCATGACTTTGAAAAATTTAAAACCACTTTATTGAAACTTTATTGTTAATGCAAGTGATGCCTAAAAACATTATTAGTGTTAACTAATCTTTCTTAGTTTTGATCACAACAAACTATACAACACATTTAGTGTAAAACACAAAACGAATTATTTAACTAACACTATCATCAAGGTAATAATCGTATGACTAACCTTTCTTAATCATACTTAGTGATCATCAAAATGATTATCCTGAAAACTCACTTTTGTTAATATGACAAAAGAATTTTTAATAAACTTTCTTTTTTAGAAAATGTTTTATTAAAATGGAAAATGAAAATTTGAAAATAGCAAATTCCATATGCTATTAGAATATCCTTTAAAGGCTTCAAATAACTCAGATATTCCTAACCCACTAAAAGACAAAAAACGGAGCGTACTCTAGGGGCGAAACCTTAAGTAGCTAGGCGGTTCCCTAGCGATAAGGAACCGCCAGGCTACATATGGTACCGCGCCCAGATAGCCGTTATATATCCGTTATACTTTGTCTCCTTTAAATAGTGGAACAAGCCTCTTGGACGTTTTTCTCAGCCCCCTTTCTCTTTTCTATAACATAATCATTAGTAAATGATCACTTAAAGTGTTAAGTATGTTTACATATGATTATCCCCTTGATCCCCTCCTTTACCTTGTCCAATGAGAAGATCACTCACTCACTAGTGTTGTGATAAAGATGAATCTATGAGCTAGTCATATTCATCATGATACCCTTTTTGTTTTATGTCAATCCATTGTATTTATGAATACTTGGACTAGTTGTGTTCATCCAAGTTATTTGTGAATACTTGGATTTGTTGTGTACATCCATTGCATATGTGTTTGCTTGGATTTGTGTTGTGTAGATCCAAGCTACATGTGTGTACTTGGATATGTCTAGTTGAGTTGTAATAGATTTGATTAGTAGTTCTCACTAAACTATAAAGTGATGTGGTTGTGTCTTGTGAGTTCTCACTAAACTTGAAAGTTATTAGTAGTTGTGTTGTATGAAGTTCTCACTTAGCTTCAAAGTGAAGAGTCGTGAAGATTGGTTCTAGCTTTGGATTAGAACTCGACATCTAGCCTTGTGTCGTAAAATGGTGAAGTAGGCAACGTCGTGAAGATTGGTTCTACCTTAAGATTAGAACTCGAAATCTAGCCTTGTGTCGTTAACTTGTGAAGTAGGCAACGTTGTGTAGATTGGTCCTAGCTAAATATTAGGTCTTGACATTTAGCTTAGTGTCGGAAAATAATGTAAGCGACGATGTAAGGTTTTCTCCGTCAAGAAGGGAGCTTGTGGATATTGTAGAAATCTCGAGTAGGTGTACTCGATGAGTGGAGTAGAAACGAGGATAGAGCCTCGTTGTCGAACCACTATAAATCTTGGTGTCTTCCCACTAGGTTGTCTCCTTCCTTACTCTTTAGTTATTTCATTATCATTACACTTCCCTATTATCTATGCTAGTGCATTTGAATTGAACCTAATCATTATGCAACTTAGCTTCAAGCAAAAGATAGTTTTGATACAAACCAAATTGAAAGTAATTTTAATTTGGTTGCCAATCGAGGAGAAACTATTCAACCCCCCCCCCCCCCCCTTCTAGTTTCTACAATTGGTATCAGAGCGATGGTCACTCAAGATCTTTGAAGTATATTGTACTTTGAAACTTGGATCGATCCATTGTCTCCTCAAATTAGAAGGTCAAGTTGTACTAAAGTTTCTCTTTGGTCAAAACTATTTTGTTTTTGAAAAATAGGTATTTTAATTGATAATATTGCATCCCACTTAAGATTAGTAGTCTCTATGCATTTTAGATCTACTATTGAAATGTATCTACTAGTTTGTATCTTGCTTTGTGTAGGTACTCATGAAGATCAATCACTTAATTGGTTGTGGATTGAGTTACTTGCACTTGTAGAAGACTCATCTTCATTGATATTTAACATCTTTGAATGATGATACCAAGATGATTGGGAATGATACTAGTCCTTGAAGACTTAGTAATCATCATAGTCATTGTTGGGCATAGCATTGATTCCTTGATGGATTGCTCTTTGTGGCCAAGGTAGGCTTTCGTTCTTCCACACGCCCTTTGGTCATTCTTTTGATCATTGCTTGACCATGTGCTTGTTCTTGGCATCCTTGCCTTGACATTTGTTTGTGGTTTGTGATTCTTTTCTTTTATCCTCTCAAACCTTCATTTCTTGGATACTTGACCCAGTATGTTGATGTAGAGTGAGTTAGTAGTAGCTTAAAGTATCAAGCATGATTTCCATGGTTTGCACCCATACGGTTAGTAGGCCCTTTGTGGGAGAGAAAGTGAATTAGTACCTTGCTCATATTTTGGTTTAGACTAAGACTATTATTAAAAGTGATCTTAGTCTATACATGAATAATTGCTTTGTGTTTATTCATTACCAAAGCCGTTTAACGTTTCGCCGGAAAGGCACGTCTTAAACCACTATATATGATACAAGCTCTTCGTTACCACTATTTGAAGATTGTCATTAATCCCTTGAGCATTGGTCCTAGTCTTGATTCACTTCCCTTGACTTCTCTCCACTTTGCTGTTTTGCTACGAGTAGTCGTTTGTCCGTTGCGGTTCTTTTCGATCTTGATTCAACTCGTAATCCTTCATTAAAACATATTGCCTAGTGTTTTGATGATCCAATGTTATTCTAAAAGGTTCACGATATATTTTTAAGTATCTTAGAAAAACTTGGTTTTTAAAATTTGGCGTTTTTCATTGGTAAAAACTTGCCTCTGTAGGCGGTTCTTTATCTTGGCGCCTCAAACCCGCGGTTGCTTATCGATAAGGTACCACGGACAGTAAAGTTTGTCAGAGCGCCAGTTTTAATAAAATAATATTTTTCAAACCAAACCCTCTCTCTCCCAAAAACACACAACCGACGCTTTACCCTTTTTCCACCATTGTTGAAGCTTCCAAAACCTTCAATCACTTAAATTAATTGATTCCAAGTTGTGGGTTTCACTCATCCTTCATCTAACATCAATTAATTGTAAGTATTTTCTTTCAATTTCATCTATTTTGCTCTAGGGTTCATCCTTTCATAATTGGGGATTTTTAAAATTGAAATTGAAATAAAACCTTAATAGGAATGTGGGTTGACATGGTTATTTTACTGTGATTCATTAGGTTCATATTCATTAAGATTTCACTAAAACCCACTTGTAGAACAAATCCGGATTTTTACTAAATGATTTTTGTTAAAAGGTGGATTTGAGATGAACCCATGAACAAATGGGTAATGACATTGTTAATGCTTACCTAAAAACCTTGTTTTGAAAAACCAATGTTCTAAGTCCATTATTGATCCAACATAGTTCATATGTTCTTTGTAAATAATGGAATAGCTACATTGTGAACATGAGAATGAAATGGATTCAATCCTTTGTTTGTCAAGAAATTGATATAACACATTCTCCTATTTTTTATTTTTTATTCTAATTTTTCATATGAGTGATTGGAAAAATATTTTCTTGTGTTTATTTAGGTACTAATCATGCCTTCACAATACCAAAATGATCATCAACTCACCAAACAGTATATGCCAAATCTATCCGACTTCTGTCACTCAACTCACCTTGCCCATACTTTTTCCTCCCTTCAATCTCGTTGCTTTCATGAGGGTAGAGTTGTCCAAAAGGATATCAAGGATTATGTCTACATCAAGTCCATGTTTGAAAACATTGGATTTGATTGTTTGTTGAACATTAAGGAAGACATCTATCCTCGATTCCTAATGGAGTTCTTTAGCACATACTCCGTCATTGAAAACAACGATGGAATATTTGTTAGGTTCATCTTGAAAGATCAACTCATTCAATACTATCTCGAAGTTTTTGGTCAAATTCTTGATGTCCCATTTGTAGGCACTTGTCGCTTCACGGATAAATGGAAGCTTAGTGCTCTCCTTGAATCCTACAATTGTCCTCCAAATGATCATGAGGAAATTGATCTTGACTTCATTGTCGACATTGTCTCAAAAAAGCGTAATCGACCCGTTAAGAGAAGCCTTCATACTAAGGTACGTTCGGTGAAACGTCATGAGGTTCTCTTAAGTGGCCTTAATGATAATATGGTCCAATGGACCAATATCCTTAGGGAAAATGTGTTTTGTCTTGGTGGAAATCGGGATCATGTTCCGGCTTGTTTAGTGCATATGTTATATTGCATCTTTACCAACACCAATTACAATTTGGCATATTTTATCGCTCAACGGATCAATTATGCTATTCACAAGCCTAAAACAAACCTCCCTTACGCAATGCTTCTCACTCGCCTTTTTAAAAGGGTTGGCCATGATTTTCCAAATCTTGATCTTTCTCAGTTTCAACCGGTCAAACAGGTCATGCTACCTATTCAAGAGGTATATAAGAGAAAGACAAGATGTGATCGTAAATCCGACCAACAAGAGTTCAATGATGAGGACATGGACATGCCAACAAGTGATGGTGATGGCATTGGTACAAGTGCTCCCATTGAATCTTCGAGCTCTTCTCACCACTCCACAAACTCATTCGTGGATGGTTTAGATGACATTGCTTCCCCTCCTCACCATTCCTCTAGTGAAGTTCCTAATAATCTCAATTTAGAGGAACTTTACCGTCAAAATCTTCGAACCCAAGGTGATTTTCATGAACACCAGATTGAGTCAAGAAAGGGAATCAAGTACTTGGGAAAAATGATCAAGGGATTAGGCAAGAAAAGGAGGTGAAGACTTTGAATTATGTCAAAGTTTACTTGTCTTGTGGTGTTTAAAACATTTGCTTATTATTACTTTGGTTTGGTTGTGTATCAACTTATGCTACATGTTTGGATTACTATTTATTTTGATCCTATATATTGTTTATGCCATCATGTTTGTGATTTACATATCTTTGTGCATGCCTTATGATAGTTAGCTTCTTAGATTTTGGTCAGTAGTTAACTTTGGCTTGTGAATCCTTTGGTAAAAATCTGGGTTAACCAAAATTTGGGATGTGAAACTTTTGAAAGACCTCTGGTCGCGGTTCCATATCAACCCGCGGCTCCTTATCGATAAGGAACCGCCGGTCCTAGATAAGGAACCGCCGCCACTGTGTCCGACAGAATCTTTTGCTTTACACTATTTTCTTCAATCTGTGTAAACTTTGCATGATTCTTTGCAAAAACCTACATATTTCCTAAACTAGGTTACCTAAATTCATTATTCACCTAAAATGATTTTAACCCATTACTAGTTTGGATCATCCCCTCACCCATTTAAACCCACCTTGTTAGTCATGTTCTTCACACATCAAAACATCCTTTCCTAACCCTTAAACCATCCTTGTCAACTATGGTTTCTACAAAAACCTCAAACACCCTAAGGAAGACACTTAAGATTAGGATTAAGGTACCCAAGCCTAACTCCTCATCTTTTCACACACCAAAAAATGAGATGGTTCCAATCCTCATTTCCTCATCACCTTCACCAGCTCTTGCACCATGCAAGACAACATCCACCCATGGTACTAACCACTCCATTGGTTCTACCTCCTCTTCATTCAACTCAATAATTAATTAGCTCTCTTCACCCTTCACTCCAAGTGCACCCTTGGATGTGACCACACAACCCCAACCAATCCAAAGCATTCCTTTTGTGAATGACTTTGATGACACCTTGGTGACTTCACCATTTACCCCTCCTAACTCACCCATTTCACCAACCTTGGAGAACATACCTACACACTCACCCATTTCCTCTTTGGGGAACATGCCTCCACTCTCACCCACATCACCCTTAGAGAACATGCCTCCTCCACCTCCACCACACTCAAACACTCCAATTTTGGGTGTCCCTCTTTCCCTCCTTTTGGGTGATCCTTACTATGGGTTTCAAGAGACTCATGGTCCTGATTGTCCATGTTGTCTCTACAACCACTACATCATCCATAACCTTAGGATGGAGATGTTTGGACTACATAGGTGATTGCAAGAGTTCTTGCTCACCTTATTCTCCATGCGTCCTCCTAGGAGATGAATGATGAGTTTTCTATATAAATGGTTTTCAACAAAACCAAGCCAAAGAAGACTACTCATCTAGATTTAATGTTAAGCTACCTTTGTATTAGTTAGTTTTTTCATTTGTCATTGTATTTGCTTCCTTCATGAGTGTTTCATGAAGTTGTTCTAATGGATTTAGCTTTATGTGTTTCTACTCTTATGTGCACATTAATCAACTTTAATTTGAAATTAAAATTGAACCTAAATCTATCACAACCTCTAAAAACTTGACTAAAGTTGGTTCAAAATGATATCTAAATATTTTGTCACCCTTTGTCAAGACATTCTTTGTGAATGTGTTGCTTTTATGCAATCCTAGCATAATTTAGTGCTAATAGAGGTAAAATTCCAAGATTTGCAATTTTTTTAAAAAGTCTTAGTTTTTCTCAAAACCCTAGAAAAACTTGGTTTCAAGTCCACTGCACGCCGATCCTTAAAGTCCCGCGGTTCCTTAAGTGATAAGGAACCGCCGGTCCCTATAAGGTACCACGGACAGAAACTGACTTTCGACTCGTTTTTGGTCAAAATTCTTTAAACCCTATACCCTGTCAAGATTCCTTGTTTGCTCAATTTGGCTAAACATTCCTTGACACTTCACATTTTGTATTCAAATTCTTACCTTGATTACATTTTACTTATACCCCAACCTTGAGATCTCATTCTCACACCTTCCCAACCTTGAGAATTCATTCTCACACATCTCCAACCTTGAGATTTTATTCTCACACCTTCCCAACCTTGAGATTTCATTCTCACACCTTCACAATGCCTAACTCCTCCATTCCTAACCTTGACATTTCTTTGTCACAACCCCACTCACCCGAAGCTTCCTCATCCAAGTTTTCAAAGAAACCGAAAATCTCGGTTCGACCTATTTGGGTTAAGAAGAATGAACCATCTTCTTCTAAACCACCCAAAAACCCTACCTTCTCTCCAATCAAGTATTGTAATGAGACTTATACCATTAACCCCATCAACGGAGCAAATGAAAATGTTCCCCCACCAACTCAATCCTTCAACACCCCTCAACTCAATGACCTTTCAACCTTCCCAAACCTCACAAGGCATTGTGAAAACATTTCCTACCCTATTACCCCACCACCACCAAACCCTAGGTTTGATGCCCTACCCCCATCAAACGATTTTATGTTGCATCATAGATCCTTGTGTGCTTGTTGTCGATTTCAACAAATTGAACTTGCTCATGTATATGAGAAGTTAAATTTCCTTGAATTCCTCCTCACTCGACCTCCTATCCAAGTTTTCGTTCCGGTGGACAAAACTTCGAATGATGCATCGTCGTCTTATTTTTCCAACTAAAGGACTAACTACTGTTAGAATCTTTATTACTTTAGTTTTTTTGGAGTCTTTTATTTTTTTAGCAATCTTGGAAAATTATCACTATTAGAATATCTTATGCTTAGTGGTTTATTTTCCATATTTCTTGCTTTAGATACTCATATTGTGTGTATGACTATCTACCTTGTTATGTATTTTCTTTTATGTAACCTTTGTGTTGTCTGTGTGTTACTTCCTTAGTTCTCTTTTGAGTTGATCATGCTTCATTTTTACAATTGCTTATGGGTGATTCCATCAATTCTAAACTTTAACCCATTGACAAGTTTATCATCTTCATTGGATTGAAGCTTGATTTTGTCAATTACCTTTTTGGACATACTTAGCAAAATACTTGCTTCTAATTTGAGATTTCTTCTCTCTCTCCCTCTCAAGTTACTTAGTAGGTAGTGATCATATATACATTGGTGTTTCTTTTCTTTCTACTAACCTTTGTGTAGCATGTCACCTTAGCTCACATACTTGGTGCCCCAAGCAAGGGGGAGCAACCACCAAGGTGGAGCTACTAGCAAAGTCCGATTTTCTTCAAAAGACTTGTGCTAACCTTTTTGCTACGACAAAGGGGAGAAATGATAGTGATAAACTCGTTAATAATTCGATATTTTGTGTTTCTACGTAAATGAGTTTATCGTTTGTCGTAATCAAAAAGGGGGAGATTATTAAGGCAAGTGATGCCTAAAAACATTATTAGTGTTAACTAATCTTTCTTAGTTTTGATCACAACAAACTATAAAACACATTTAGTGTAAAACTAATAAGTGTGTAAACACTTATCTTTTTACCACCTATTTCCAATAATAACAAGACCAAAACGTGTATTTTATGTCGTAAAAGTCAGAATTATGCGTGGTTTGTGTTTTTATTGTGTTTTAGGACCAAAAGATTAAAAAGGAAGAAAACACGGGCTTTCACGGGCTTTTATCGAAGAAAACGGGAAAAGACGAAGTCAAAAGATCAAGAGTGCAAAAAGAACGGAAGTCCAAGGCCTATTCTGAAGATCTATCGAAGAAAAAGTCTAAAGACGGAAGTTTAACGAAGTCGAAGAACTCAAGTCTAATAGAAGAAGAAAATTACAAGACTAGTTCAATATACATCGACAAATCCCGAGACGACGTCGAGAAAAGACAAAGAATTAAATCGAGTCGAGAAGACGTGAAGAAAGAAAGAAAGAAGAGGCAACACATGCACTCCTTCCCATTTTTCCCTATAAATACCCTCCTAATACGCATTAGGAGGTTCGTTAGTTTTTAGTTTTTAGTTCATTTTTTCACTTTTCTTTCTAGTTTTAGAGAGAGAAATTTCTTAACTTTCTCTCACTAAGTTTTCATCTTTCTTTCTTATAATCTTTCAAGATTAGGCCTTTTGTATTGTTGATTTCATTAATCAAGTTTAAGTTTAAGCTTTTAATCTTTCATCTCTTTCTACCTTTCATGATTTTGGTTAACTTTTGGTGCGAAATACATTAAATCCGTGTTGATCTTGATGTTTTTGTGTTTAAAAAGTTAATCTTTTTATGCTTACTTAGGTTTTCATACGAATAAGCTTTAAGATCTTTGTGCTTATTGGCTTGTTTTTATGTTTAGCTTATTTACTTTTAAAAGTTTTCTTAAAAAGTTCATCTTTTATAGTTTGATCTAAAAGATTGCTTATTTAAAGTTAGTAAAAGTTGCTATTTGTACTTATTTAATGCGTTTCATATTAGATTCGTTCAAGTTTTGGTGATTAGCTTATCAAAATAGCTTATTGCTTTTGCTTAATTCTCGAATCCCATATAAATCGGAAAGGGTAAACCCCTGTCTGATCAAGCATTCCGACCAACACCCTCTTTCCGATCACCAAATCGGAAAAGGGTTTATTGTATTCCGATTTGGCAACCTCTGTATTCTGATCACCTTGGATCGGAATAGGGTTTCATATTCCGACTGTGGCCTTGTTGGTTATTCCGATTGGCACTGTTTTGTTACACATTCTGATTTGACTCATGATTAATACATTCCGATTGGTGCTTTTTCCCATTATTTCGACTGCCACTTTTTTGTGTATTCCGATCAGCCACAATTTACATTCCGATCAGCCTTATTCCGACTACGTATTCCGATCAATGCACTTTAGATATTCCGATTTGGCTGTTTTCCAATTGTTTAATTCCTTGTTTTTGCAAAGTTTTCAAGTGTTAGTTTTATTAAGTGTTCAAGTATTTTTTCTAATCTTGTCTTTAAGTTTTTCAAGCATTTAATTTTAACTCGTTACTTTAGTTTAATCTTTAAAGCTTTTACTTTACTCAACGACACTTACTTATTTGCTATTAGTTTAAAATAGATAATCAACCAAACCATTTATTATTCCACCAAGAACAATTGAGTCGCACTTTGAACCAATAGTCAATTCGAAGAGATTCAGACGATAAGATTTTATACATGGTGTAAAAGCCGTGTATTAAATGGCGTCGCTGCCGGCTCTTTTCGTTAAGATTAAAGGTTTTTAGTGAGAGACGCGTTGGATTTTGGGATCCGTTCATCTTTGAACGTTATTTTCCTTGCTTTAAAATTTTCAAAAATCCTAAAAAATATAAAATCTTCAAAATACAAAAAAATTGAAAAACCATAAAAACCCAAACATATTTCTTTTCTATTTTTCTAATCCTTTAGTAGGTGTGCATGCGTACTCGTGATCGTAAGAAGAGAGTAGCTCAAACCAAAGTCATTACTCAAGCAATTGTCACCATGGACAATCAACCAATGATCGAGCTTTTGCAATCGCACGTAGAAGGCAACACCGATGCAATTGTCATCCCTGAGATTGGAGCCAACAACTTCGAACTCAAATCTGGCTTTATACAAATGGTCTCTGCTCAACCCTTCTTGGGCCGCTCACTTGATGATCCTCATGACCACATTAAAAGGTTTCTTCAGCTTACCAATACGGTTAAGTACAATGGGGTATCACAAGAAGTGATTCGCTTGCAACTTTTTCCTTTCTCTTTAGAGGGACAAGCCCGGAATTAGATTGATAAGGAACCGCCACAAAGTATTCTTACGTGGACGGATTTAGAGACCAAGTTTATCATATATTTTTTCCCACCCTCACGTACTATCGCTTTGCGGAATGAAATTATTACCTTTGAACAAAAGTGTGGTGAGTCTAATCTTGGGACCGTTTTAAGGAACTTTTACGAAAGTGTCCACAACATGGTTTAACAAAAGTACATCAAATCAATACTTTTTACAATGGTTTAAGCATGAACGACCAAGATTCACTAAATAGTGCCTCGGGGGGTAATATTTTGGTTAAGTCTTCTAATGCTGCTTGGGATATTATTGAGAACATATCTAGAGTTCAAACCCAGAGTGTTAGGACAAATGTAGCAAGTGCTAGTACTAGTGATGTCGACAAAAGAATCGATAAGCTTACTTCGCTTGTGGAATCGCTTGCTTTACAAACTGCCAACAATGCCAAACAATTCAATGCCCAAGCTAATGTTTTGAGCCATTCATGTGATATATGCGGGGGATCTCACTCATACACCGATTGTCCTTCGACTCACGACAATCCGGAAATTGTGTATGCCGCCAACGGTACCTATGCTACAGGAAGCTATCAAGCACGTCCTCAAGGTGACCGCAACATGCTCAGCTATCGCTCAAACAACTTTCTTTCACCTCCCGGTTTTCCCCCACAAAACCCAAATAACCTCAATCGCAACAATCAAATCCAACCACGTGCTCCCACTCCATATCCAAACCAAAGAAACCCATATCCACCTCAAAGAAACAACCAAGTTTACCAACAACCTGCTTATCAACCACCCGCTTACCATGCTACTCCTCTCAACCAACCAACAGCCTTACACCAAGATGTTGAAACCTACATGAGGATGAACGATGTAATCGTGTAAAATCTTCAGCGGGAAATGGCCAACATGAAAGCAGATATGGTTAAGCAAGGGAATGATCTTCGAGCTGATATGCGAAACACTTTGGCAAGTCAAACGAATGACTTGAGGAATATGATGGCTAGTTTCTTCCCTAGTAATCAAGCCTCTGGATCGGGTTCTCTTCCGAGTAACACCGTTGCTAATCCAAGAGGGGAGATGAAAGCAATCATCACTCGCAGTGGAAAAGGTTTAAGGGAACCCGAGCTTCCTACACCTACACCGGTGATTGTGACAAAGGAAAACGAGTCTCCTTCTCCGAATCCTCCATCTTCTATCCCTCCAACTTCTACTTCTCCAGTACCACCACCTTCTACTTCTACCCCTCCACCACCCAAGGATGTGAGTGCGAATTCTATCCCAAAGCCTTCATCTCAACCCAACATACCTTATCCTTCGAGGTTGAGGAAAGAGAAATTGAAGAACAAGGATGATATTCAGGTTTCGAATTTTCTTAAAATATTCAAACAACTGAATTTCAATATCTCCTTTGCTGAGGCTCTCGCTCACATGCCCAAATACGCGAAAATGTTTAAAGATCTTCTCAGTGATAAGGAGAAACTTCTCGATATTGCTCAGACCCAACTTAATGAGAATTGCTCCGCAGTGCTCTTAAGGAAATTGCCCACCAAACTTGGTGATCCGGGTCGTTTCTTGATTCCTTGCAACTTCCCGGAAGTAGAGAATTGCATGGCCCTAGCCGATCTAGGTGCAAGTATTAACTTAATGCCATTAAGTGTTTGGAAGCAATTATCTCTCCCCGAGCTAGTCCCCACACGAATGACTTTGGAATTAGCCAACCGTACGGTTGCTTATCCAGTGCGGATAGCCGAAGACGTCTTCGTCGGTGTCGACAAATTCACCTTCCCGGCGGATTTTGTTGTCGTTGACTACGAGATGGACCCCCATGTTCCATTAATCGTTGGACGTCCATTCCTGAGGACCGGTCGCACTCTCATTGATGTAGCCGCAGGCGAATTAATCATGAGAGTTGGTGACGATAAAATCGTCTTCAACATGGGTAAACTTTCTAAGCAGCCTTCGGAAAACGAGAGTGTTAATTTCATTGATGTTCTTGATGAGGCTTGTGAAGAACATTTCAAAGACGCTTGTAAAAGTGGTTCTTCTTCTCTACCCAATGTTGAGACCGTTGCCTTAATTGCTCCGTCATTGACTCCTTTTGGATAAAGTGACTTAGATGATTTTGAAGCTTGCTTGGGTCCTCTCGATCTTAAGTATGATGGTTCTCCCACCGATTGGGATGAATACATTCGTACCATTGAGAAACTTCTCAATGAGGACCATACATCTCCACCATCTCCTAAGGAAATCTCTACCGATGAACCGAATTTGACTACGCCGTCCATCGAAAATCCTCCGGATTTAGAGCTTAAGGATCTTCCGTCTCATCTCGAGTATGTTTTCCTTGAAGACAACAAGACGTTACCGGTCATCATCGCTAAGGACTTGAAAGAAGAAGAAAAATCCCGACTTATCTCCGTGCTGAAGAATCACAAGAAAGCGATTGCTTGGAAGATCTCCGATATTCGTGGAATTGATCCTCACTTCTGCACACACAAAATTCTCATGGAGGACGACTTTAAACCCACTATACAAAGCCAAAGAAGGGTGAATCCTAAGATCCATGACGTAATCAAAAAAGAGGTTATCAAACTTCTTGATGCGGGCATGATCTATCCTATCTCGGATTCACCGTGGGTTAGTTCCGTCCATTGTGTGCCTAAGAAGGGCGGAATCACCGTTGTTCCCAATGAAAACAACGAGTTGATTCCAAATCGACTCGTTACTGGGTGGAGAGTTTGTATAGACTACCGCAAACTCAATGATGCTACGAGAAAGGATCATTTTCCCTTTCCTTTCATGGACCAAATGCTTGAACGTCTAGCGGGTAATGACTATACTGCTTTTTAGACGGTTTCTCCGGGTATTTCTAAATTCCCATCGATCCCAAAGACCAAGAGAAAACCACATTCACTTGTCATTACGGAACATTTTCCTACAAACGCATGCCTTTCGGCTTATGCAATGCTCCTGGGACTTTCCAAAGGTGTATGATGGCTATCTTCCATGACATGGTTGAAGAAACTATGGAAGTCTTCATGGATGATTTCTCGGTTTATGGTGATTCTTTCTCTGCTTGCCTTGCCAATTTAGAACACATGCTTAAGCGGTGTGAAGACACTTGCCTTGTTCTAAATTGGGAAAAATGCCATTTCATGGTAAAAGAAGGCATTGTGCTTGGATATAAAATCTCAAAAGCCGGTCTTGAAGTGAACCGTGCTAAAGTGGATGTCATAGCCAAATTACCTCCACCTTCAACCGTGAAGGGTGTGAGAAGCTTCCTTGGTCATGCGGGCTTCTATCGTCGATTCATTCAAGATTTTTCTAAAATCGCTCGCCCGATGACCCACCTCTTGGAAAAAGATACTCCTTTCATCTTTTCCAAAGAGTGTCTTGAATCCTTCAATCTTCTTAAGGTTAAGCTAACTAAGGCACCGGTCTTGGTTACCCCTAATTGGGAGCTACCTTTTGAGTTGATGTGTGATGCTAGCGACTTTGCTATTGGAGCGGTTTTGGGCCAAAGAGTGAACAAACACTTCCAACCAATCCACTATGCTAGCAAGACTATGACGGGGGCTCAATTGCATTATACCACAACCGAAAAAGAGCTTTTAGCTGTTGTCTATGCTTTTGAAAAATTCCGCCCCTATCTTGTCCTTTCTACCACCATCGTGTATACCGATCATTCCGCGTTGAAGTACTTGATGACTAAGCAAGATTCTAAGCCAAGACTTCTTCGTTGGGTTTTGCTCCTTCAAGAATTCAACATTGAAATTCGTGACAAAAAGGGAGCTGAAAACCTAGTTGCGGATCATCTCAGTAGACTTGAGGATCCTTATCCAGGGGATCATCCGAACAAAGAGATCAATGACTCTTTCCCCTTGAGGCCTTAATGTCTATCAATTCTAATCTCGATGACACCCCGTGGTTTGCGGACATTGCAAACTACTTAGCGGGTGGGATTCTCAAGGAAGGGCTCACGTCCCAACAAAAGAAAAAGTTCTTTAAAGATATTGAACATTATTTCTAGGACGACCCTTACCTTTTCAAACAATGTGCGGATCTGATTATTCGTCGATGTGTTGATGGGCCGACAGCGGTACAAATCCTTGACGCTTGCCATATAGGACCCACCGGTGGTCACTTTGGTCCCAATTACACCGCGAAGAAAGTTTTCGACTCTGGATTTTATTGGCCCACCAACTATCGTGACGCTCACGACATGGTTAAACATTGTGATGCTTGCCAACGCCAAGGCAAGACCACACATAAAGATGAGATGCCTCAAAATTTCATACAAGAATGTGAAATCTTTGACGTATGGGCATCGACTTTATGGGGCCATTTCCATCATCCAAAGGGAACAAGTACATCCTCGTCGCCGTTGACTATGTTTCCAAATGGGTTGAAGCTAAGGCTCTCCCTACGAATGATGCGAGGGTGGTTGTGAACTTTTTGAAGCAGCTTTTTGCTCGATTCGGCGTTCCTCGTGCTATAATTAGTGACCGCGGGACTCATTTTTGCAATGATCAATTTGCAAGAGTCATGGCTAAGTATGGTGTCAATCACCGTATTTCCACCGCTTATCATCCCCAAACCAACGGTCAAGCCGAGATTTACAACCGTGGATTGAAGCGAGTTTTGGAACGTACTGTGGGAGAGCATCGTGCCTCGTGGGCCAATAAGTTAGATGATGCTATGTGGGCTTTCCGTACCGCATATAAGACGCCGATCGGTGTACTCCTTATCGTCTTGTGTACGGGAAAGCATGCCACCTCCCTATCGAGCTGGAACACAAGGCTTACTGGGCCTTGAAGTGGGCTAACTTCAACATCAACAAAGCCGGTAATCTTCGCAAGATTCAACTCAACGAGCTCAATGAATTGAGGAATGAAGCTTATGAGAACTCGCTGATCTACAAGGAGAAGACCAAGATCATCCACGATGCTAGAATTAAGAACCAAGAGTTCCATGTTGGTGATCAAGTCTTACTATTTAACTCTCGGTTGAATATTTTCTCTGGCAAGTTGAAGAGCCGCTGGTCTGGTCCATTCACCGTCGCCAAAGTCTTTCCATATGGGACCATTGAGCTTTCTCAGCCAAATGGGCCCAATTTCAAGGTGAATGGCCAGCGTTTGAAGCTGTACTTTGGTGAGGACATCTCTCATGAGATGATTCCATCCCTCACCACGTTTCCCATGAACTAAATTTGGGTCGAGTCAGGCTCGTGACTCGGTGAACAAAAACAAGCGCTTCTCGGGAGGCAACCCGTGCTCTATCCTTTACTGCTTTCATAATAAGTGTAGAGGGGAGCCCCGTATGTGTTTGTTGTCTTGTTTCTTATTCTCTACAGGGATTCAAGCTTCAAAGAGCCTCTTGATGACTTTTGACGAACCGTGATACCGTGTTCCCATCTTCCCGGTTCTATCCTAAACTCTTGTGATTCAATATTTCATATCTTATATGTTCACATTGAATTCACTTTAGTTGTCCTTTCCTTAGCAAGATTTAAACAAAGTGCACAATGTCCTAAGTGTAGGGGAGTTTACTCCCACATGCTTAAACATTGAGGACAATGTTTATATCAAGTGTAGGGGGACTTCTATCGAAGTAATTGGTCTTTTCCATGAATTTTCCCTCATTTTAACCGGAAAATTTGATTTTTCGACATTTTTCAAAATTTTTAATCTATTTTGGCCTAGTTGTATAGTTGTATTTTCCTTTGTTGTGGTTATTTTCTTTCCTTGCTAGAATAAATTTTCAATAAAGTGGTTTTAAATTTTTCTTAGTCATGAACATTTTGACTCAACCTGAGTTTACTTTTCTAAGTTTACTCTAGCTAGTATCCTTAACGTGTTTAAGTCATGTTTTGCTAGGCTTTTATATAGGGAGCTATAAAACGCGAAAGTCTTAACTCTCACGGGTTAAGAACAAGAACTTTTCGCAAGTTCCTATAATTGACCCTAGAGAGTCGTTTATCAAGGGAACTTTAAAATGCGATTTCTAAAACTTGAAAAAGTCTAAGAATTTGCAAGATCCTATAGATGACTCGAAAACCAAAAACTTTGATTTAAAAGGCTAAGCATCCACAAGTCTCATTCCTTGACATTTTAAACTGTGGAGGACGAGAGATGATAGAGTCAATTATAAGTTTGGTATTCTTTCGTGAATTTATGTGAGTTAATTATAAGCCTATTCTCCCTTCGCTTGTTAATAAATTTATCTGCAATAAATAAGGTTGTACGATTTAAAAGGTTACTTAGCTTCTAGCCCAAGATCGTTTGAAAGTTGCTCAGTACGGATTAGAGTTCATAGCCAAGGCATAACTTATTGAAGCGGGATGCGAAGATTGGCAAGTCCAAAAAGGCCCTAACAAGGTATAAGGGCTACATTTTGTTGCTAAAGATCCAAAAGTGATGTGAAGAATCATTTTTCGAAAATCAATATGAAGGATCGAGACACACGACGAAAAGCAAATACTCCCCTAAAGATCATGGAGAAGTCTATCCAAAAAGGCCCTAACAAGGTATGAGGATAAATAGATCCAAGTCCTAAAAGGAGGCGGATCGTTGTATATCAAAGTCCAAAATGAAGATTGGATAAAAATGAAGAAGTCGTGGTCCAAATATGAAGAATCTCTCAAAACTTCAAGTGAAGAAATTCCTATTATGAAGAGAACACCATTATTTCAAGAACGTCTCTCAAGATTCGAAGTATGAAGTCGCTGCCAAATATCGGTCCGAGAAAGGTCTCAAATCGTGAAGCGAGTTATGCCAAGATATGAACTTTATGAGGTCCCGAGAAGCAGTTTTAAAAGATTTTGTCCTTTAGCTAACTATTGATTAAATCGTTCACTTTATTTTCGGCCTAAATAACTATCGAAATAAGTCAAACAATGCATCCTCGTGATCATTCAATACAAAAATAAAATATAAGAGATACACATAGGAATAAGGGAGTCTAAGTGAATAATTGGCCGACATGAATTCGTGTTAGTTTGCTAAGTTATAATAACAATGATCTCGTTTTTAAGCTTGGTATGTGGAACGTGAAACTTGAGGATGATAAACGTTCATGGCAGCCAAAACCCAATGTAAGTCTTTGATTTCTTTACTTATTTTTATCTTTTTATCTTCCCTAAATGTTTAGTATTTAATAAAGGCCAAGGTGGGTTATTTATGATGGAAAATGTAAACCGTGCTTTAAATTAATGCATTGCATGAGGGCACTGCAATGGTCAAGTGTAGGGGATTTAATAAGTGTGTAAACACTTATCTTTTTACCACCTATTTCCAATAATAACAAGACCAAAACGTGTATTTTATGTCGTAAAAGTCGGAATTATGCGTGGTTTGTGTTTTTATTGTGTTTTAGGACCAAAAGATTAAAAAGGAAGAAAACACGGGCTTTCACGGGCTTTTATCGAAGAAAACGGGAAAAGACGAAGTCAAAAGATCAAGAGTGCAAAAAGAACGGAAGTCCAAGGCCTATTCTGAAGATCCATCGAAGAAAAAGTCTAAAGACGGAAGTTTAACGAAGTCGAAGAACTCAAGTCTAATAGAAGAAGAAAATTACAAGACTAGTTCAATATACATCGACAAATCCCGAGACGACGTCGAGAAAAGACAAAGAATTAAATCGAGTCGAGAAGACGTGAAGAAAGAAAGAAAGAAGAGGCAACACATGCACTCCTTCCCATTTTTCCCTATAAATACCCTCCTAATACACATTAGGAGGGTGGTTAGTTTTTAGTTTTTAGTTCATTTTTTCACTTTTCTATCTAGTTTTAGAGAGAGAAAGTTCTCAACTTTCTCTCACTAAGTTTTCATCTTTCTTTCTTTTAATCTTTCAAGATTAAGCCTTTTGTATTGTTGATTTCATTAATCAAGTTTAAGTTTAAGCTTTTAATCTTTCATCTCTTTCTACCTTTCTTGATTTTAGTTAACTTTTGGTGCGAAATACATTAAATCCGTGTTGATCTTGATGTTTTTGTGTTTAAAAAGTTAATCTTTTTATGCTTACTTAAGTTTTCATACGAATAAGCTTTGAGATCTTTGTGCTTATTGGCTTTTTTTTATGTTTAGCTTATTTACTTTTAAAAGTTTTCTTAAAAAGTTCATCTTTTATAGTTTGATCTAAAAGATTGCTTATTTAAAGTTAGTAAAAGTTGTTATTTGTACTTATTTAATCCGTTTCATATTAGATTCGTTCAAGTTTTGGTGATTAGCTTATCAAAATAGCTTATTGCTTTTGCTTAATTCTCGAATCCCATATAAATCGGAAAAGGTAAACCCCTTTCTGATCAAGCATTCCGACCAGCACCCTCTTTCCGATCACCAAATCGGAAAAGGGTTTATTGTATTCCGATTTGGCAACCTCTGTATTCCGATCACCTTGGATCGGAATAGGGTTTCATATTCCGACTGTGGCCTTGTTGGTTATTCCGATTGGCATTGTTTTGTTACACATTCCGATATGACTCATGATTAATACATTCCGATTGGTGCTTTTTCCCATTATTCCGACTGCCACTTTTTTGTGTATTCCGATCAGCCACAATTGACATTCCGATCAGCCTTATTCCGACTACGTATTCCGATCAATGCACTTTAGATATTCCGATTTGGCTGTTTTCCAATTGTTTAATTCCTTGTTTTTGCAAAGTTTTCAAGTGTTAGTTTTATTAAGTGTTCAAGTATTTTTCTAATCTTGTCTTTAAGTTTTTCAAGCATTTAATTTTAACTCGTTACTTTAGTTTAATCTTTAAAGCTTTTACTTTACTCAACGACACTTACTTATTTGCTATTAGTTTAAAATAGATAATCAACCAAACCATTTATTATTCCACCAAGAACAATTGAGTCGCACTTTGAACCAATAGTCAATTCGAAGAGATTCGGACGATAAGATTTTATACGTGGTGTAAAAGCCGTGTATTAAAAACACAAAACGAATTATTTAGCTAACACTATCATCAAGGTAATAATCATATCACTAACCTTTCTTAATCATACTTAGTGATCATCAAAATGATTATCCTTAAAACTCACTTTTGTTAATATGACAAAAGACTTTTTAATAGACTTTCTTTTTTAGAATTTTTTTATTAAAATGGAAAATGAAAATTTGAAAATAGCATATTCCATATGCTATTAGAATATCCTTTGAAGGCTTCAAATACCTCATATATTCCTACCCCACTAAAAGACAAAAAACGGAGCGTAGTCTAGGGGCGGAACCTTAAGTAGCTAGGCGGTTCCCTAGCGATAAGGAACCGCCGGGCTAGATAGCGTACCGCGCCCAGATAGCCGTTATATATTCGTTATACTTTGTCTCCTTTAAATAGTAGGTCAAATCGCATTTTCCAACAAGCCTCTTGGACGTTTTTCTCAGCCCCCTTTCTCTTTTCTATAACATAATCATTAATAAATGATCAATTAAAGTGTTAAGGATGTTTACATATGATTATCCTCTTGATCCCCTCCTTTAACTTGTCCAATGAGAAGATCACTCACTCACTAGTGTTGTGATAAAGATGAATCTATGAGCTAGTCATATTCATCATGATACCCTTTTTGTTTTATGTCAATCCATTGTATTTATGAATACTTGGACTAGTTGTGTTCATCCAAGTTATTTGTGAATACTTGGATTTGTTGTGTACATCCATTGCATATGTGATTGCTTGGATTTGTGTTGTGTAGATCCAAGCTACATGTGTGTACTTGGATATGTCTAGTTGAGTTGTAATAGATTTGATTAGTAGTTCTCACTAAACTATAAAGTGATGTGGTTGTGTCTTGTGAGTTCTCACTAAACTTGAAAGTGATTAGTAGTTGTGTTTTGTGAAGTTCTCACTTAGCTTCAAAGTGAAGAGTCATGAAGATTGGTTCTAGCTTTGGATTAGAACTCGACATTTAACCTTGTGTCGTAAAATGGTGAAGTAGGCAACGTCGTGAAGATTGGTTCTACCTTAAGATTAGAACTCGACACCTAGCCTTGTGTCGTTAAATTGTGAAGTAGGCAACGTTGTGTAGATTGGTCCTAGCTAAAGATTAGGTCTCTACATTTAGCTTAGTGTCATAAAATAATGTAAGCGACGATGTAAGGTTTTCTCCGCCAAGAAGGGAGCTTGTGGATATAGTTGAAATCTAGAGTAGGTGTACTCGACGAGTGGAGTAGAAATGAGGATAGAGCCTCGTTGTCGAACCACTATAAATCTTGGTGTCTTCCCACTAGGTTGTCTCCTTCCTTACTCTTTACTTATTTCATTATCATTACACTTACCTATTATCTTTGCTAGTGCATTTGAATTGAACCTAATCATTATGCAACTTAGCTTCAAGCAAAAGATAGTTTTGATACAAACCAAATTGAAAGTAATTTTAATTTGGTTGCCAATCGAAGAGAAACTATTAAACCCCCCTTATAGTTTCTACATTTATTTTAGCAAGGAAAGTAAATAACGATAACAAAAGAAAAATTCTACTATACTACTAGGCCAAAATAGATTAAAAATTTTGAAAAATGTCGAAAAATCAAATTTTCCGGTTAAAATGAGGACAAATTCATGGAAAAGACCACTTACTTCGATAGAAGTCCCCCTACACTTAATATAAACATTGTCCTCAATGTTTAAGCATGTGGGAGTAAACGCCCCTAAACTTATGACATTGTGCACTTTGTTTAAATCTTTCTTAGGAAAGGACAACTACAGTGATTTCAATGTGAACATATAAGATATGAAATATTGAATCACGACAGTTTAGGATAGAACTGGGAAGATGGGTACACAGTATCACGGTTCGTCAAAAGTGTTTGAGAATGGATCTTTGAAGCTTAAATCCCTGCACAGAATAAGAAACAAGACAACAAACACATACGGGCTCCCCCTACACTTATTATGAAAACGGTAAAGGATAGATCAACGGGTTGCCTCCCGAGAAGCGCTTGTTTTTGTTAACCGAGTCACAAGCCTGACTCGACCCAGAACTAATTCAAGGGAAACGTGGTGAGGGATGGAATCATATCATGAGAGATGTCCTCACCAAAGTAAAACTTCACGCGCTGGCCATTCACCTTAAAATTGGGCCCATTTGGCTGAGAAAGCTCACTGGTGCCATATGGGAAGACTTTGGCGACAGTGAATGGACAAGACCAGCGGCTCTTCAGCTTTCCCGAGAAGATCTTCAACCGAGAGTTAAAAAGTAAGACTTGATCACCAATGTGGAACTCTCGGTTCTTAATCCTGACATCATGGATGATCTTGGTCTTCTCCTTGTAGATCAACGAGTTCTCATAAGCTTCATTCCTTAGTTCGTTAAGCTCGTTGAGTTGAATCTTCCGAAAATCGCCGGCTTTGTTGATGTCAAAGTTAGCCCACTTCAACGGGGTCTTATAAGCGGTACGGAAAGCCCACAAAGCATCATCTAACTTATCGGCCCACGAGGCACGATGCTCTCCCATAGTATGCTCCAGAATGTGCTTCAATCCACGGTTAGATATCTCGGCTTGACCATTAGTTTGGGGATGATAAGCGGTGGAAAGACGATGATTGACACCGTACTTAGCCATGACTCTTGCGAATTGATCATTGCAAAAATGAGTCCCGCGGTCACTGATTATAGCACGAGGAACACCGAATCGAGCAAAAACTTGCTTCAAAAAGTTCACAACCACCCTCGCATCATTCGTAGGGAGAGCCTTAGCTTCAACCCATTTGGATACGTAGTCAACGGTTACGAGGATGTACTTGTTCCCTTTAGTTGATGGAAATGGCCCCATAAAGTCGATACCCCATACATTCTTGTATGAAATTTTGAGGCATCTCATCTTTATGTGTGATCTTGCCTTGTCTTTGGCAAGCATCACAATGCTTAACCATTTCGTGAGCGTCACGGTAAATGATGGGCCAATAAAATCCAGAGTCGAATACTTTCTTCGCGGTATAGTTGGGACCAAAGTGACCACCGGTGGGTCCTTTATGGCAAGCGTCAAGGATTTGTATCGCTGCCAACCCATCAACACATCGACGAATGACAAGATTCGCACCTTGTTTGAAAAGGTAAGGGTCGTCCCAAAAATAATGTTCAATATCTTTTAAAAACTTTTTCTTTTGTTGGGACGTTGACCCTTCCTTGAGAATTCCACCCGCTAAGTAGTTTGCAATGTCCGCAAACCACGGGGTGTCATCAAGATTAGGATTGATAGACATTAAGGTCTCAAGGGGAAAAGAGTCATTGATCTCTTGATTCGGATGATCCCCTTGATAAGGATCCTCGAGTCTACTTAGATGATCCGCGGCTAGGTTTTCGGCTCCCTTCTTGTCACAAATTTCAATGTTGAATTCTTGAAGGAGCAAAACCCAACGAAGAAGTCTTGGCTTAGAATCTTGCTTAGTCAACAAGTACTTCAACGCGGAATGATCAGTGTACACGATGGTTGTAGAAAGGACAAGACAGGGGCAGAACTTTTCAAAAGCATACACTACAACTAAAAGCTCTCTTTCGGTAGTGGTATAATGCAATTAAGCCCCCGTCATTGTCTTGCTAGCATAGCGGATTGGTTGGAAGTGTTTGTTCACTCTTTGGCCCAAAACCGCTCCAATAGCAAAATCGCTAGCATCACACATCAATTGAAAAGGTAGCTCCCAATTAGGGGTAACCAAGACCGGTGCCTTAGTTAGCTTATCCTTAAGAAGATTGAAGGATTCAAGACACTCTTTGAAAAAGATGAAGGGAGTATCTTTTTCCAAGAGGTGGGTCATCGGGCGAGCGATTTTAGAAAAATCTTGAATGAATCGACGATAGAAGCCCGCACGACCAAAGAAACTTCTCACACCCTTCACGGTTGAAGGTGGAGGTAATTTGGCTATGACATCTACTTTAGCACGGTCCACTTCAAGACCGGCTTTATAGATTTTATGTCCAAGCACAATGCCTTCTTTTACCATGAAATGGCATTTTTCCCAATTTAGAACAAGGCGAGTGTCTTCGCACCGCTTAAGCATGTGTTCCAAATTGGCAAGGCAATGAGAGAAAGAATCACCATAGACCAAGAAATCATCCATGAAGACTTCCATAGTTTCTTCAACCATGTCATGGGAGATAGCCATCATACACCTTTGGAATGTCCCAGGAGCATTGCATAAGCCGAAAGGCATTCTTTTATAAGCAAATGTTCCATAAGGACAAGTGAATGTGGTTTTCTCTTGGTCTTGGGATCGATGGGAATTTGAAAATTCCGGGAGAAACCGTCTAAAAAGCAGTAATAGTCATTACCCGCTAGACGTTCAAGCATTTTGTCCATGAAAGGGGGGGGGGGGGAAATGATCCTTTCTCGTAGCATCATTGAGTTTGCGATAGTCTATACAAACTCTCCACCCTGTAACGAGACGAGTTGGAATCAACTCGTTGTTTTCATTGGGTACAACGGTGATTCCGCCTTTCTTATGCACACAATGGACGGGACTAACCCATGGTGAATCCGAGATAGGATAGATCATTCCCGCATCAAGAAGTTTGATAACCTCTTTTTTGATTACGTCATGGATCTTAGGATTCACCCTTCTTTGGCTTTGAATAGTGGGTTTAAAGTCCCATGAGAATTTTATGTGTGCATAAGTGAGGATCAATTCCACGAATATCAGATATTTTCCAAGCAATCGCTTTCTTATGATTCTTTAGCACGACGATAAGTCGGGATTTTTCTTCTTCTTTCAAGTCCTTAGCGATGATGACGGGTGACTTCTTGTTGTCTTCAAGGAAAACGTACTCGAGATGAGATCGTAGGTCCTTAAGCTCTCAATCCGGAGGATTTTTTATGGAAGGCGTAGTCAAATTCGGTTCATCGATAGAGATATCCTTAGGCGATGGTGGAGAAATATGGTCCTCATTGAGAAGTTTCTCAATGGTACGGATGTCTTCATCCCAATTGGAGGGAGAATCGTCATATTGCAAGTCCACATCTCTCAAAGTGGCTTCAAAGTCTTTACCCATGTTGAAGACGTTTTTATCGTCACCAACTCTCGTTTTCAGAAGGCTGCTTAGAAAGTTTACCCATGTTGAAGACGATTTTATCGTCACCAACTCTCATGATTAATTCGCCCGCGGCTACATTAATGAGAGTGCGACCGGTCCTCAAGAATGGACGTCCAATGATTAATGGAACACGGGGGTCCATCTCGTAGTCAACGACAACAAAATCTGTTGGAAATGTGATTTTGTTGACGCCGACGAAGACATCTTCGGCTATCCCCACCGGATAAGCAACCGGGTTAGCTAATTCCAAAGTCATTCGTGTGGGGACTAGCTCGGGTAGAGACAATTGTTTCCAAACGCTTAATGGCATTAAGTTTATACTAGCACCTAGATCGGCTAGGGCCATACAACTCTCTACCCCAGGGTAGTTGCAAGGAATCAAGAAACGACCCGGATCACCAAGTTTGGTGGGTAATTTCCTTAAGAGCACTGCAGAGCAATTCTCATTAAGTTGGGTCTGAGCGATGTCAAGAAGTTTCTCCTTATCACTGAGAAGATCTTTAAACATTTTTGCATACTTCGGCATATGAGCGAGAGCCTCAGCAAAGGAGATATTGAAATTAAGTTGTTTAAACATTTTGAGAAAGTTAGAAACCTGAATATCATCTTTGTTCTTCAATTTCTCTTTCCTCAACCTTGAGGGATAAGGTATATTGGGTTGAGATGAAGGCTTTGGTATGGAATTCTCGCTCACATCCTTGGGTGGTGGAGTGGTAGAAATAGAAGGCGGAGGAATTGGAGAAGTAGAAATTGGAGGTGTTGGAGAAATAGAAGGTGGAGGAACCGGAGAAGGAGACTCGTTTTCCTTTGTCACAATCACTGGTGTAGGTGTAGGAAGCTCGGGTTCTTTTAAACCTTTTCCACTGCGAGTGGTGATTGCTTTCATCTCCCCTCTTGGATTAGCAACGGTGTTACTCGGAAGAGAACCCGAACCAGAGGCTTGATTACTTGGGAAGAAATTAGCCATCATGTTCCTTAAGTCATTCGTTTGACTTGCCAAAGTGTTTCGCATATCAGCTCGAAGATCGTTTCCTTGTTTCACCATATCTGCTTTCATGTTGGCCATTTCCCGCTGAAGATTCTGCACTATCGCATCATTAGTCCTCATGTAAGTTTCAACGTCTTGGTGTAATGCGGTGGGTTGGTTGGGAGGAGCATGGTAGGTAGGTGGTTAATAAGCAGGTTGTTGGTAAACTTGGTTGTTTCTTTGAGGTAGATATGGGTTTCTTTGGTTTTGAAATTGATTTGGAGCACGAGGTTGGTTTTGATTATTGCGATTGAGGTTGTTTGGGTTTTGAGGGGGAAAACCGGGTGGTGAAATAAAGTTGTTTGAGTGATAGCTGAGCAAATTACGGTCACCTTGAGGACGTGCTTGATAGCCTCCTGTAGAAAAGTTACCGTTGGCGGCATACACATTTTCAGGTTTGTCGTGAGTCGAAGGACAATCGGTGTATGAGTGAAGTCCCTCGCATATTTCTTATGATTGGCTCAAAGCATTAGCTTGGGCAGTGATTTGTTTGGCATTGTTGGCTGTTTGGAGAGCAAGTGATTCAACAAGCGAAGTAAGCTTATCAATTATCTTGTCGCTCTCATTAGTGCTAGCACTAGCCACATTAGTCCGAACACTCTTGGTTTGCACTCTAGACTTGTTCTCAATAATATCCCAAGCGGCATTAGAACACTTAACCAAAATATTACCCCCCGAGGTACTATTTAGTGAATCTTGGTCATTCATGCTTAAACCATTATAAAAAGTATTGATTTGATGTACTTTTGTTAAACCATGCTGTGGACACTTTCTTAAAAGTTCCTTAAAACGGTCAAAAGATTCACTAAATGTCTCACCGTACTTTTGTTCAAAGGTAATTATTTCATTCCGCAAAGCGGTAGTACGTGAGGGTGGGAAAAAGTAATTAATGAATTTGGTCTCTAAATCCGTCCACTTAAGAATACTTTGTGGCGGTTCCTTATCAAGCCAATTCCGGGCTTGTCCCTCTAAGGAGAAAGAAAAGAGTTACAAGCGAATCACTTTTTGTGATACTCCATTATACTTAACCGTATTGGTGAGTTGAAGAAACCTTTTTATGTGGTCATGAGGATCATCAAGTGAACGCCCCAAGAAGGGTTGAGCAGGGACCATTTGAATAAAGCCTGATTTTAGTTCAAAATTGTTGGCTCCAACCTCTGGTATGACAATATCATCGGTGTTTCCTTCTACGTGCGATTGCAAAAGCTCGATCAATGGTTGATTGTCCATGGTGACAATAGGTTGAGTAATGACTTCGGCTTGAGCTACTTTCTTCTTACGAGCACGAGTACGCATGCACACCTACAAAAAGAAAAGAAAAATATACAAGAAATATTTTTGGTTTTTATGGTTTTTCTATTTTTTTTGTATTTTTGAAAATTTTTAATTTTTACGGATTTTTGAAAATTTAAAAGCAAGGAAAATAACGTTCAAGAATGAACGGATCCCAAAATCCAACGCGTCTCTCACTAAAAACGTTAATCTTAATGAAAAGAGCTGGCAGAAAGTGCGACTCAATTGTTCTTGGTGGGAAATAAAAAGGTTTGATTATCTATTTTAATCTAGAAGTGAAAATGTCGTTGAGTAAATAAATAAAAATGAAAGCTTGAAAATTTAAACTAAAAATTAAGACTTTTGAATTGAAAAGTAAATGATTAAAACTTATAAAATGTAAACTTTAAAATTTGAATTAAAACAAACCAAGTTAAAATAACTCTAAGTAAGAAAAGGCGGGAAGAGTGAAAATTCAAAAACTGTAAAAACAAAACCTTATCCGGAATAATATCCGGATTGTGATCAGAAGGCTTATCCGGAATAAGTTGGGAGACTTATTCGGAATGCTGGACAAACCCTTGGTCGGAATAAATTTGTGATGCTTATCCGGAATAACCTTGAGCTTCTTATCTGGAGAAATGACCCGAAGAGGTTGCTATCCGGAATAATAAGTAAAGAGGCTTATCCGGGATCCTTATCCGGAATAGTTGGTGGAGGTGCTTATCCGGAATCGTCTTCGGGTTCTTATCCGGAATAAGTAATCTGATGCTTATTCGGAATGATTGATGGATGTGCTTATCCGGAATGTTCAACTGCTGCTTATCCGGAATAACTCAAGATACCACTATCCGGAATAATCTGAAGTACCCACTATTCAGAATGACTGAGAAGTGCTGCTTATCCGGAATAATCTTAAGATGACTTATCCTGAATAACTTGTTACAGAGCTTATCTGGAATTAATCTAAAATTCCTTATCCGGAATATGGTTCTTGTCCGGAATGATAAAATGATGCTTATCCGGAATATGCTGAAACGTAACTTATCCGGAATAAACTATTAAGAAGCTTATCCGGAAAGTGGTGGTGCAAAATGTCCTCATGAAAGTAAATAACGATAACAAAAGAAAAATTTTACTATACTACTAGGCCAAAATAGATTAAAATTTTTGAAAAATGTCGAAAAAAAAAATTTCCAGTTAAAATGAGGACAAATTCATGGAAAAGACCACTTACTTCGATAGAAGTCCCCCCTACACTTAATATAAACATTGTCCTCAATGTTTAAGCATGTGGGAGTAAACTCCCCTACACTTATGACATTGTGCACTTTGTTTAAATCTTTCTAAGGAAAGGACAACTACAATGATTTCAATGTGAACATATAAGATATGAAATATTGAATCACGACAGTTTAGGATAAGTGTTTTCACACTTATTATCCATTCTTAAAACTAAGTAGACAAATCATATGGTCATTACTCATTTTAGCTGTGACCTTTAAGGTCATGGTTTTCATGATCTTTAAGTTTCACAAGTTCATTTTATGAGATCTATGGTCATTAGTTAACCAAAGTCCCATAAAACAAGATTTATAACTCATGCAACATTTAGATTTATAAAATGTTTCATATGGTTTTCAAATCAAGTTTAAAACATAACATACAAGTCATAGGTTTCTTATTAAAAGATTTTAAATCATGAACATGATTTGCATAAATATGTCGTGACCTATAATGGTCATAGCTTTATCAAATCTTGATTTTAACATGTTATTTACTTATGTTTATAGATGTATGATGATGCATGCATGAAGAAATAAAAGAACATGTAGTGTATACCTTTCTTGCTTAAAAGTACCAAGGATGATCTAGATGAACAAGGAGATTAAAGAGCTAATCTAGTTGAGGAAGAAAACCCCAATACAAACCAAGCCGTGGCCTTGATGATTTCTTCTAGGGCTTGTTTATAGTGATTTCAAAAGGAATGATACTACTAATGATTTGTAGTAAAGATGAGACAAGGATTTTGATGGATTTAATACTTGGTTTTGGATGTATATGGCTTTAAGCCGTATGATTGAGAGAGAAGAGGATGAGAGAAACAAGATTGGATTGTATGAGAGAATGTGTGAGTTTGTGTGTGATTTTCGGCTAAAAGGAGAGAGAGAGGAGGGCAAAAGGCATGACTTCTCTTGGTAAGAGAATTATTGCCAAGTGTATGCCTTTATATTTCCCATGCATGTCTTCTTCTTCCACCTAAGGTGGGGTGCCGTGTCAAGCTAACCAAAAAGGGGTAATGGGCCCTTGGCTTGGGCTTATGTTGGGCTTACACAAAATGGCATCTATTCTTGGGCTTATCCAAGAGTTTAAGTAAACTCCTAGTCCACTTACACACACATCATGGCTACAATACCTAATTGTAGTATATTTCAATTTTTTATTAAGTGTTGAATATTTCCAATATTAAGAATACATCTTACTACTTGTTATCTCTAGTTTTAAGTACAAGGTTTAAGCTATGTAACTTATTTACAACCAATGTGAGTGTAAAGGTTTAAGTACATAATGAACAAATTCACACACAACTTATAGAAGTATAGCACATGAGTATGTGTTCTAAGATTATTAGGTGGAAATTTAATATATTCAGTCATGGTAAAATCATGGATTTTACAACCAAAGTTCCCACTGACTTCACACAAACTAGCCGCTACTAGTGTTATTTTTAAATCAACAACTTAATTTGATTTTTCCAGCTTATCAGTAACTTATTTTGGCTTTTATTATTTTTCATAGATAGTTTATAGATAAATAGATTTTTAAAAATTGGTTTCATATTTTTCCCACTTTTATTTTATTTTTTATGATTATTTTAAGTTGAAAATTAGTTTTAGGTATTAAAAATAGATTTAATTAGTTATACTTTTTGGAAAAGTACTTTTTAGAGTTAAATAAATTTAATTGAGGTTTACAAGTTGTAAAATCTTTGATTGGGATTTTTATTGCTTTATTTGATTTTTAGGGCTTTAATTAGCATTTAAAAATTAAATATTAATTAATTTAAAAGATTTTCAAAAAGTTTTCTAGATTTTTGAACCCTAGGTATATTTTTAGGAACTTAATTTGAATTTTTGGAATTCTTTAGTTAAAGTTTAATTTTCGCCGCATTTTACGATTTTATGTTATTTACGTCGTAGCTTAATTTTTAGCGTAATCGTCTTAACTTTTCTCTCTTTCCACCCAAAATGAAAGAATCCATACATTGTTTTATAATATTGGCACACAATACAATCACATCCCTTGAGGAACGAACTCACTTGTCATCTTTACGGTTATCCTAAATCGTGAACGTTTAATAATTTCCGTAGTATCTTCTTTTTCCTAAAAAAATACTAAAAACCTACATCAAGTCTTCATATCACGTGTTTGTTTTTAGATGGTAGTTTGGTATTAGAATCCTTAGGGCATTTTGAAGTTCTTTTGAGATAATGATGGCTTCGTTTTGAGTCTCACGACTCTTTTAAATGATAATTTAGGAAAAACCTACTTTGTAATAAGAATAGAAATAATATGATTTTTATGGGTACTTAATGAAACAAAGGTTCAGTAACAAAAAAATTTGTCTTAAAACAAGATATATTATAAAAAAATGTGAACAACACTGGTTTATTAATTTTGAGAACCATCTTAAAATAAGGTAAAAGTAAAAAAAAATTCTACTTAAATAACTTTATACGTGTAAGTTTAACGGATTTACATCATTTATTATTATTTATGAACACAAGACTTAAATTGAGTTTATGAAGAAAAATATTGTATACCTTAATTCTACATCTAAGTGATTTCATAAATTACTAATATGATTCCATAGTTCTGTAACGATTAATATATAATTATTGAAGATAGTTCTTTTGGGTAAAAGATTTAATTTTGTACAAAGTTTTCATTCATTGGGTGTTTCTTGCGTCAATGGCTCGTTACCATGGTTCATATTGTATCTATACATGTGTTATGTTTGAATTTTCTTTTGGAGTCTCGTAGTTTTGATGCGTTTTAATGCGTGCACGTGAAGTTCCATTAGTTACCCGTGAGTTCGATTCGATATCTGTAGTTGGTGGTACTAAACTTAGATTTGAGGTTATATTTATTGGGGGCGTTGATGTAGTCATATGGAAGATTTGGTTGCGCCTACATGATTGAGGCAGTGAATTAGTTGTGAAGAATAAGGTCCAACTGGAATGCCATGAGGGATATATAGAATGCCTCGGGGAGATAGAAAAGTACTAGTTCGTAGAAAACAAATTAGTGGGAATGGAGGTCTTTTGAGAGTACCAATGTAGATGAGTTGAGGACAAACGATGTCCTTGTGATATGTGAATGCTTTGAAGTGTTTCTAAATGATTCAATGGGTTACCTCTCTATGTAAGGTAGAATTCCGCATAGAGAAGTACAAGATATGACTTCGAAGTTAAGGGATGTGACATTGAGCGCCTTTGGGGATGTAAGATTTATTGGAACAACTGAAAGAGTTGTGAGGGAAATGTTTTTTCGACTTAGTTATTCGTTATGGGAAGCGCCGTGTTGTTTTTGAAGAGGATGATGTGTTGTTAGGATATGGGAAGATTAACGCGAGTCGAGTGAGGTACGTATAATCGGTATATGCCCGACCTAACAGGGCCGCGACCCAAGAGGCCCGCGACCCAACAGGCTCGTGGCCCATAGACATTGCTTATCCTTCAAGAAACCCTAGTCCTATATAAACAGGAGTAGGGGGCTCATTCTACATCATCGGGTTATCTCTCAGACTTACACCACTTTTACTATATATCGCATCGATACTAATCTGACCGTCAGAGGTGGACCCCGGGGCTCCGGCCTCGGGTCCATTTCTAACCGGTTCTCCTTTGTTTGCAGCATTATTCAGGACCCCGGGAAGACGACTAACGGCCCAGGAGAGTCGTCAGACCGGCCCAGCCAAACTATGCTTCAACAAGTTGGCGCCATCCGTAGAACCCAGACTAAACTATGTTACGTGGTCTCATGTTATCGAAAAGCAAAAATTAATGCGAAAATCGGTATTCCTAAAACCTTTGTGTTTTTGTTTTTCATTAACTTTGTTAGTTATGCATTATGTCATTATACTTGTTCTACCCCAGATTTGATGATTTGCCATATGCATGTATAATGTTCTTGGTGATGTTATATCATAGTTTAAAGTTATTCACATCTTAAATGTGTATAATGGCATGATGGTAATCATCACGTTAAAAAAAAGCGACCTCGACAATCGGTAACTTGCTATCTTTGCTTACAAAAATCGAACAAGATTCTTTTTTTAATTCTGATTATATTAGAATAAGATTTGTCGTATAAAAATCGAACAAGATTCACTCTATTTAGAATAATGTATAAACTTGAATGACAAATTTATATTAATTACGTAGCATCGCCTATGTCTTGGTGAAGATCACATTTGGATTATTTGGTCACATAAAAATAGTTTGGAAAGTAGTTGTTACTAAAACGAGGCCCATACGATAATTTATTGTATTTTTTTCCTATGTGAAAATTGGGAGCAAGATATGTTTCTAATTAAATTTGTAGATACGTTTGTATGCGATTCATATCTCGGATATGTCTAATTTACTTATTTGTATTAACTAAAATAAGATCCATATACAAACTAAGGTAAAGGTATCGCACAAATATCCGCGTGGGTTTATGTGCGGAGGTAAGTTATTTTTTGAAAATGCAGTCGTGTCGGCCTTTATGCGGTATAAAATATTACGCATATCTTTAAACTAATAAAAGATATCAAAAAATATATTTTTAAACTAATAAAAGATATTACGTATATGTTTTATATTCCAAAAATATTATCGATATTCCTTATGTTAATAATAGATATTACATATATCTTTTGATTTGGTTACTATATTTTCGTATTAGTTGCGACCCGACCTACTAATATCGTGTCGCGAACCGAACATTCGTTTTGTGATTATGACGTGTCTAGTCGCGCTTGTCTGCACGTTTAATATTTTATTTTTTGTCCGCGGTCATGAGCCGCGTTCTGTCATGTTAGTCCGCACGATCAGCCATAGTATTTTTATTAATAAAAGATATTACACATATCTTTTGAATTAATAAAAAGACATTATTTATCAATCGAATTGGGTAAAGGTATATTCTGATATGCTTAAAATTTATAAAATGTTACGTAGATCTTTTTCGTTAGGTAACCGGATATTGCTTATACTTTTTAAAATACTAAAGGATATTTTCTATATCTTTTATATTCGAAAATCATGCTATTTATATTAATAATATCTTTTAACTGGGTATCAGGATATAATATACCTTTTAGCTTTGTGCGGATTTTCTTTTTACGATAAATGCTCGCATATTTTAATACATATAGTATTGAGTAATTATTTATGATACTTATATATATGCTTGTCCATACATTCAGACAACTTTAGCCTACGGGCTGTACATGTACCTATCGTTCCAAAGAAAAATAAGAGCAAAGGGTTTAACTTACTAATTAGACCTGTCGTATAAGAGGGATGCAACGTCATCGACAACAGATCATGTATCCTTGTTAGGCCCCTTGCTAACCGAGACATCGATAACAAGTTTTACAGCCAGTACACTATGACTGAATAAAGACACACTCGTGCACACCTAACAACAGACCAGCCTCCCCTGGTCGTCCTTATCGTAGTAGCGACAGGCCCGCACGTAATGAGTTTGCCTCACCCATAAGGACCCTTTATGATATTACATTCTTCATAAATAACATGTCGTGTTATAAATTTAATGCGAAACAAAGCGGGACTTGATTAAGTTTAATACTGCTAAATCGAGTGTAGCACCATCAAACTTACGGGGCTACCAGGGTATGATTATACTGCTATTCCGTGCAGGTCACGCGAATTCTTTGGATATATTCCTTTGCCACATAAGTCCACCTTCTGTTGGTTTATTCACCGTGGAAATACTCCTTATGCGCGCTTATTTTTGCGCCACAGAAGTATCTCTTTCGTTGGCTTATTCTTTCGCCGTGGAAGTATCTCTCCCACACGCTCGTTATCTTCAACGTGGAAGTAATCTCTGTAAGTTTAACATATATTTAATAGTCATGTGATAGGATCGAACTCGAGATTACAGGATTGCACACAATACGTAAAGAGTTAATATAATTAATAAATATATTTATTGTATTTATTAATTTATATAATAAATATATTTATGTATTTATTAATTTAACCAAGCAAGTAACTATATAACCTTAATGGTCGTTAGGTAATTAATAGTTAAGTTATAACGAGCGTTAAATAAATATATAGTATGTATACTAAAGAAAAGAAGGACGGAAGGTTCCGGAACACCCCATGGGGGGGGGGGGGGGGGGCGGGTTTTCGACCGTCGGTTATGTAAGGGGGGAGGGGGGGGGGCAATTGTTTCCTTATATTTATCTTGGGCTATAAGATGTTTAGGCCTATAAATACACCTACTAATCCCCTCATAATCACAACAACAATAATCTTTCCCCTCTCCTTCTCTTTGGTCGATCGCAACACCTCACCAACAAAGGATTTCGGTTGGTTTTTCCTGATTGATCGATTGTATACGTAATCTAGTCCTAGCCCCTCTTGTGGAATTGCTTTAGCGTAAAGGTATGTAACCCTAATTCAATTAATTATAATTATGTTATTAATTATGATCTTGTTAAATTGCTTCCGCTATATGTGCTTTGATCTCGTTTAGGGTTTTATATAATTGTTATGATACTTATAAACCTTTAGTGGCTTTGAGAGCCGTTTTAACATGTTATAATTATCAAAAATCTAAATTTTTTAACTATAATTGTTTTGAGTTAAAACTACATGTTTTTTAGGTTTTTCATAAAAATAGGGTTTTGTTTTTTAAAAATTAGGGTTTTGTTTTTAAAAAATTAGGGTTTTTACTCTATTTTTAATAAGAAAAAGAATTGTTTTGAAACCCTAAATTACATGTGGGATTATTTTAGATTATATTGCATGATTAATTGTTATGTCATGTATGGTTACAATCCGTAGAGATTTAATTGTTAAGATTTGTGGGGTATCCATGATTACGTGCATGTTTTCATGGATCGTAAAATTATATGTTTATATGATTTTATGTGCTACGTGATTATTTGATTCAATAAATCTAGAATTAGGGAAGACTTTTATATAGAGATATAAAGACCTAAATTTGATGATTATTGAATAAATCGTATGCATGCGGCTATTTGATTTATTTGTTGCACATATAAATTGTTATTATGTGTTTATGATTTAGTTTTTTTACTTATTTATATATAAATTTGTTGAATTGTTGTAAACAAGGGTTTGTTTTAAGAAAAGAAATAATATGGACTAAATCATATTAAAAATAATGATTTGTTAGAGATTTTAAATTACATAAGATTACGTTGATTGGTGAATTGCAATAATAATCTAACGGCCTACACAATTTGACAAACTATAAAGTGGGTATGACGCACCGCTGGTCATGTACCTGGTTAAGGAAGGTGGTGTTATGCCATTAGTCGCTGACCTAATTCCCGGCTTGCCTATGCGTCAAATTGAAATTACCTATGATTATTAATTGAATTATACCTTAAGGGTGATTTACCACAAATTCACATCCGAACCACAATGAATAAGGGTATTGCTTTGTGCGTAGCCGAGTTCTAGCAAAGTACGATGTGATGAGTTGTGAGTAAATTCTTTAATTGGTATAACCAATACCGCAACAGAATTTATGATGAAATTTAATCTCATGAAATTTTTTACTAAATGTTTTATTAAACATATGCTATGGAGATTGTATGCATGCTTCTCCATACATTGATTTTGACATCAAAATTTATACCCTTAAAATTTAAGTCGAATGCTCCTAATTGACGAACACTTGAAATTACTTCGTCATCAAATGAGATTTTTGGGTAATGTTGTGATGGAGAGAAAACCATTTGTAGAATGAGAATTCGTATAATGGTTTTACGTTACTCAGATTAGACGACTTAATTAAGTTACTCAGTGAGATGTGGAAACTGAATGCATTCAGAAGGGTTGAAAAATGTTTACAATGCGAAATGTTTTTGGCAATGTAAATCCCTTAAATATCTAGAAATTGAAATTTGTTTGTCAATTGAATTGTTCGACAAGTAGCTGTGTTGAGTACATTCATTACTAGCAGATCATCTGATGTAATAGATTTATGTCAATTTAGTTCTAGAAATCAAGGAAAATAATATGGTTTTAATACCGGGGTAATTTTATTTTCTTGAAAGTATTTTGTTATCGAAAATACTAATATTTGAACTTATATCTGTAGAAATGGCTCAACCCATGAATAACACGATAAGTTCTGTGTTCAAAGCTTTCTTTGAATGAACTGAACTTACTGGCCCTAACTTCAATGATTTGTACCGCTCGCTAAGAATTGTCTTGAGAGCAGCGGCTTCTATCGATATCTTGACTACTCCCTATTCGGAGGATCTTGCTAAAGGAGCATCTGATGCGCAAAGGCTTGACACGCTACTAATATTAAGAAGCACTCTGAGATGGCTTGCATAATGCTTGGAAAAATTTCTCCTGCATTTCAACAGAAGTATGGGCTATTTTCTCCAAAGCGAATGCTTGATGAGCTCAAGGCTATGTTCGAGAAGCCGCAAGATGTGGAGATCTACGACTTAGTAGATGCTTTGCATAGCTGCAAGCAAGCTCCAGGAAAGTCTGTATGTGCCCATTATTTGGAGATGAGGGGTTATATGGAATGGCTCACTACACTAGGACATCCCTATGATCATAATATGGCTATCAACTTCATCAATAGGTCCCTTAGCAAGGACTTCAATGATTTTGTTAGAAACTATAATATGCATTGCACGGGGAAGACAGTTAATGATTTTCATGCAATGCTCATTGATTATGAAAAGGGGTTGAAAGACAAGGCATCTACCGCTACGCATTCTATACTAACCATACAAAAACGGTAGAGTGAGTAAGCCAAAACCACAAGCGAACAAGAAGAAAGGCAAAGGCAAGGGTAATAAGGGCAAGCAAGTTGCGACTTATTCGAAACCCAAGCAGAACTTTGTTAAGCGGAGTCAATCTCAAAAGGATGAGACTTGTCACCATTGCAAGGAAAGTGGTCACTGGAAGAGGAATTGCCCTCTTTACCTCGAAGAATTGCGAGAAATAAAGAAGAAGTCTGAGTAGAGCGCTACAGCTTCAGGTACTTTATTTATGATTTAATTGTTCAATTTAAAATACAAATTAAATTCCTAGGTATATGATACAAGATCTGGTATTAACATTTGTAATACGGTGTAGGGATTTAATCTGGAACGGAAGCTTTCCTATGGAGAACAATATCTGCAAGTGGGCAATGGGCACAAGCAGCGGTTGAAGCTATAAGAACTTTTTATCTAGTTTTAACTTCGGGTTTAGTACTGAGATTAAATTATTGTCATTATGCACCTACAATTGTTAGGGGTGTTATTTCCTTTTCTTGTTTGTTAAATTATGGATTCATTCACACGACTGATAATAATGGAATTTCTGTTTGGAAAAATGGTATTTTCTATTTTAATGCAATTTCTGTGAATGGTGTATTTGAAATAGACATGCATGATAATGAATCCAAGAATGATAAATCTGTATTTAGCAAGAGTAAGCAAAGAAATTTTGACGAGAACTCTTCTTATCTCTGGCATTATAGACTTGCCCATATAGGGAAGACTCGTATACAAATGCTTCAACGTAAAGGTCTTTTGGAAAATATCAATGATGAATCATTTGATAAATGTGAGTCTTGTATCTCTGGAAAGATGACCAAGAAACCTTTTAATAGCAATATTGAAAGGGCTACTGATCTACTTGGACTTATATATATTGATGTGTGTGGACCACTTAGACATACGTCAAGGAAACGTGCTAGCTACTTCTTAACATTTACGGATGATTATAGCCGTTATGGTTATCTTTATTTACTTAAGCATAAAAATGAGGTATTTGAAACATTCAAAGTGTTTAGAGCAGAAGTAGAACTACAATGAGGGAAGAAGATTAATGCTCTTCGTTCTGATAAAGGTGGTGAATATTTAAGTCAAGAATTTATAGATTATCTACGTGAGAATGGAATTGTTCAGCATCTTACTTCTCCCTATACTCCACAACAAAATGGTGTATCTGAATGGAGAAATCGTACATTATTGGATATGGTACGATCTATGTTTAATCTTACAACTTTACCTTTATCCTTTTGGGATTATTCTCTAAATTCTATTGTTCACAATTTAAATATGGTTCCCACAAAGAAAGTCGATAAGACACCATATGAACTATGGCATGGCAAGAAGCCATATTTGTCTTATTTAAAGGTTTGGGGTTGTGAGGCGTATGTGAAACGTGACTCGGGTGACAAACTCAAACAATGATCTCTAAGATGTATCTTTGTAGGATACCCAAAGGAGACTATGGGTTACTACTTTTATTATCCACCTGAGAACAAAGTGATTGTTGCTAGGTATGGAGACATCCTTGAATCTGATCTTGTAAATCAAGAATTAAGTGGGAAAAACTATGATCTTGAGGAGAGTCATATAGCTACATTACCTTCTGAAAACCCTAGCGATGTAATTTGAAGGTCTACGATTTCTTAGGATTTGGTAATAATTGCTATTGATCTAATTGATAGAGATGGAGAAGGAAGATGAAGATAAGATGAACTAGAGAGAGAAAGAGGAGAGAAAAAAAATGAGAGAGAAAGTGATTTATTAAAAATGAAAGAGTAAAATGAAATCAGCAACCCCTCCTAACATTCTAGGAGGGGGTAAATATAACCCACCCTACATGTGGGCTATATGGGCTATACTGTTTACAACTGGATCACGAGCCTAATACATTAATATATCGTTGGAGCGACCGATCCTTCATAAATACGTAAAAACGTATTTCCAACAATCTCCCCTAAGGGAGGTCACTCCAAGTTACAAAGATCTAAATATTCTATATCTCGTGATCTATGGTAACTAAGATGTGACCGAGACTTTATCGGGAAAAACGTATTTCCATAATAATTCCTGTAGAACCAGAAAGTCTGGCGGTTCCACTGGAATTAGTTCCTCTTTTAGATCCGAAATGATTAAAAACGAAAATAGCAATATGTGTCTTAACATAGAGGATGATGATGAGTTAGGGGATCTTGGTGAACCCGCTCATTATAAATCCGCCATACTTGATCCTAACAAGGATAAGTGGATGGTTGCTATGGATGAGGAAATGAAATCCATGAAATTAAATGATGTTTGGATTCTTGTAGAACCACCACCGAATGATAAAGTAGTGAGACATAAGTGGATATACAAGAAGAAAACCGACATGGACAGAAAATTACAATCCTATAAAGCTCGTTTAGTAGCTAAAGGTTTTACTCAAACTTTTGGCGTAGACTACGAGGAGACATTTTCTCCTGTAGCAGACTTAAGAGCTATTAGGATTCTCATAGCTATAGTAGCATACTATGACTATGAGATATGGAAAATGGATGTTAAAACTGCCTTCTTGAAGGTCGCTTAGATGAAGACATCTATATGCAGCAACCAGAAGGGTATGTTGATCCTGAGAACCCAGGACATGAGTGCAAACTTTAAAGGTCCATTTATGGGTTGAAGCAAGCATCACGTCATTGGAATAAAAGATTTGATGAAGAAATCAAAAAGTTTGGATTTATTTAGAATCGTGATGAGCCATGTGTATATCGTAAAGCTAGTGGGAGTGATGTAGTATTCCTAGTCCTATATGTTGATGACATATTAATCATAGGAAGTAACATTCCAAGACATAAAGCTGTTAAGGATTATCTTGGTAAATATTTTTCTATGAAGAATTTAGGAGAAGTTGCATACATTCTGGGAATTAAGTTCTATCGGGATAGGAAAAGACGGTTACTTGGTCTATGTCAAGATGCTTATATATATATATATATATATATATGATTTTGAAGAAGTATAATATGTATCATTCCAAGAAAGGTTTTCAAATACATGCAGAAGGTGTCTTATGCTTCTACTATAGGATCTATAATGTCTATTGTTAGATGCACAAGGCCTGATGTGGCGTTTGCTTAGAACTTGGTCAGTAGATACCAACAGAATCCAGGGAAGCTCCACTGGACTGCTTTTAAACATATTCTAAAGTATTTGAGGAGTACGAAAGATATGTTTTTGGTATATGGAGGGAAACAAGACACATAACTGAATGTTATAGGTTTCTGTGATGCATCCTCACAATGCGATAAAGACGATGCGAAGTCTCAGACGGGTTGCGTTTTTGTTATCAATGGAGGAGCAGTTGACATGAAGAGCAAGAAACAGACAACGATTGCAATGCATGCTACTCAGTCTGAGTAAATGGCTGCGTCAGAAGCTGCAATGGAAGCTGTTTGGATTAGGAAGGTTTATTGAAGATCTTGGAGTTATGCCTTCAATTAAAGAACCTATTGATATGTATTGTGACAATTCTGACGCAATAATATTTTCCAATGACCCTGGAGTCATGAAAGGCACCAGACACTTTATACGTAGACATCACTACGTCCGAGAACAAGTTGAGGCTCGGGAAATCAAATAGATAAAAGTTTACACAGATGATAACGTAGCAGATCCTTTGACTAAGTCTTTTCCTAGACCAAAGGTAGTTAAGCATGCCAAGGCGATTGGGCTGCAACTAGCTAGCGAACTCATGCAATAAATCTGTGATTAGTATTTGGATAAAGGATGTTATGACATTATTATATAATGAAATAAAGGTTGGGTATCATTTATTTTTATTATTTAATAAGTGTATCATATTTTTCATGTTTTAATCCATGAATAAAAGTTATGCTAAATGTCCGTTGTCGATTAATAATATTGGAATATTATAAAACTAAGACAAATCAAAATAGCGATAGAGTATACTTGATAGTATATTGATCGATTTTCAATGATATTCGATGAATCAAATATAGGACTTATCCCAACTATATGTTATTACTTTATGGATCTTCGTCATAAGTAAAACATAAATAGTTATCCTTAGACTTGAGATACTAGGAAACTGTTATGAATCTAGTGCATCTATATGGAATAATCTAACGCTAAACGTAACTGGTAGCTATAAGGATTATTTTCGGAAGTGTTGCAAAATTCATAAGTTTTGCTCATAGTCAATATGGAATTTATTTCCTTCAATTTTATTTTGGAGTTTAATACAGCTGGGCCCCTCGTGGGATTAGTAAGATATTTGTGTGGCCACACCCAAATTTGTTTTGGTAATCTTGCTGAATCTATGAACGAGAAAACAAAATGGTTAATGAAAACGAATGTGAGATCCATATCCTTATTAACGTTGTATTATAAATAAAAGGATAATAATAACGATACAGAATCGTTAAAAGGTTTTGTCCAGGAGACCTTACTCTAGTTGTACTAGAGACATTGCTACGTGTAACTAGACGCTAGTCAATGTAATTACGATATTTGAAATATGTCCAAGTGAGAGCTGTAAGTTTATGGTCTTATATTTAATAGTCGTGTAATAGGATGAACTCGAGATTACGGGATTGCACACAATACGTAAAGAGTTAATATAAATAATAAATAAATTGATTGTATTTATTAATTTATTTAATAAATATATTTATGTATTTATTAATATAACCGAGCAAGTAACTATATAACCTTAACGATCGTTAAATAATTAATAGTTACGTTATAACGAGCGTTAAAAAATATATAGTATGTATACTAAAGGAAAGAAGGACGGAAGGTTCCGGAACACCCCATGGGGGGGTGTTCGACCGTCGGTTATGCTAAGGGGGCTGAGGGAAATTGTTGCCTTATATTTATCTTGGGATATAAGATGTTTAGGCCTACAAATACACCTCCTAATCCCCTCATAATCACAACAACAATAATCGTTCCCCTCTCCTTCTCTTTGGTCGCTCGCAACACCTCACCAACAAAGGGTTTCAGTTGGTTTTTCCTGGTTGATCGATTGTATACGTAATCTAGTCCTAGCCCCTCTCTAGGGTTGTTGGGTAGATTATTTACAAGCGTTGTAGCTCGTTTTCACTTGCTAGAATAAGGTTAGCTCGTTGTATTACCTGTGTACAAGAAGTAATATAGTCTTACTTAAGGCTATATCTTGGTATATACAGTATAAACCCAAATTGGTGATTCGTTCTTCGTCTTGTGGAATTGCTTTAGCGTAAAGGTATGTAACCCAAATTCGATTAGTTATAATTGTGTTATTAACTATGATCTTGTAATCGCTTCCGCTATATGCGCTTTGATCTCGTTTAAGGTTTTATATAAATGTTATGATACTTATAAACCTTTAATCTCTTCCACGTACGCATTATCTTCGCCGTGGAAGTAATCCCTTCCACTTGCGCATTATCTTCACCGTGGAAGCATTTCTTCCACGTGCGCATTATCTTCGCCGTGGAAGCATCTCTTCCAAGTGCGCATTATTTTCGCCGTGGAAGTAATTCTTCCACGTGCGCATTATCTTTCGGCGTAGAAGTATTCTTCCACGGGCTCATTATCTTTCGCCATGGAAGTATTCTTCAACGGGCGCATTATCTTCATCGTGGAAGTAACCTCTACCACGGGCGCATTATCTTCGCCGTGGAAGTAATCTCTTCCACGTGCGCATCATCTTCGCCGTGGAAGCATTTCTTCCATGTGCGCATTATCTTTCACCGTGGAAGTATTCTTCCACGGGCTCATTATCTTTCGCCGTGGAAGTAATCTCTTCCACGGGCGCATTATCTTCGCCGTGGAAGTAATCTCTTCCACGTGCGCATTATCTTTGTCGTGGAAGCATCTCTTCCACGTGCGCATTATATTTTGACATGGAAGTATTCTTCCAAGGGCTAATTATCTTCGTTGTTGAAGTAATTCTTTCACGTGCGCATTAGTTTCACCGTGGAAGTATTCTTCCACGCTCTCATTTATCTTCGTCGTGGAAGTAATTCTTCCACGTGCGCATTATCTTTTGGCGTGGAAGTATTCTTCCACAGGCTCATTATCTTTCGCCGTGGAAGTATTCTCCAACGGGCGCATTATCTTCGTCGTGGAAGTAACCTCTTCCACGGGCGCATTATCTTCACCGTGGAAGTAATCTCTTCCACGTGCGCATCATCTTCGCCGTGGAAGCATTTCTTCCACGTGCGCATTATCTTTCACCGTGGAAGTATTCTTTCACGGGCTCATTATCTTTCGCCGTGGAAGTAATCTCTTCCACGGGCACATTATCTTCGCCGTGGAAGTAATCTCTTCCACGTGCGCATTATCTTCGCAGTGGAAGCATCTCTTCCACGTGTGCATTATATTCCGTCGTGGAAGTATTCTTCCACGGGATAATTATCTTTTCTTTGGAAGTAATTCTTTCACGTGCGCATTATTTTCACCGTGGAAGTAATCTTCCACGCTCTCATTTATCTTCGTTGTTTAAGTAATTCTTCCACGTGCGCATTATCTTCGCCGTGGAAGTAATCTCTTCCACATGGCGCATAATCTTCTCCGTGGAAGTAATCTCTTCCACGGGCGCATTATCTTCGGCGTGGAAGTAATCTCTTCCACATGCGCATTATCTTCACCGTGAAAGTATCTCTTTCACGTGCGCATATCTTTCGTTGTGGAAGTATTCTTCCACGGGCTAATTATATTTCTCGTGGAAGTAATTCTTTCACGTGCGTATTATTTTTGCCATTGAAGTATTCTTACACGCGCTCATTATCATCGCCGTGGAAGTACTTCTTCCACATGCGCATTATCTTCGCCGTGGAAGTAATTCTTCCACGTGCGCATTATCTTCGCGTGGAAGTAATCTCTTCCACGGGCGCAACATCTGCGCCGTGGAAGTAATCTCTTCCACGGGCGCATTATCTTCGTCGTGGAAGTAATCTCTTCACCGTGCGCATTATCTTCGCCGTGGACGCATCTCTTCCACGTGCGCATTATCTTCGCCATGGAAGCATTTCTTCCACGTGCACATTATCTTTCTCCGTGGAAGTATTCTTCCACGGGCTCATTATCTTTCGTCGTGGAAGTATTCTTCCACGCGCTCATTATCTTCGCCGTGGAAGTAATTCTTCCACGTGTGCATTATCTTCGCCGTGGAAGTAATTCTTCCACGGGCACATTATCTTCGCCGTGGAAGTAATCTCTTCCACGTGGGCATTATCTTCGCCGAGGAAGCATCTCTTCCACGTGCGCATTATCTTCGCCGTGGAAGAATTTCTTCCACGTGCGCATTATCTTTCGCCGTGGAAGTATTCTTCCACGGGATCATTATCTTTCGCCGTGGAAGTATTCTTCCACGCGCTAATTATCTTTGACGTGGAAGTAATTCTTCCAAGCGAGCATTATTTTCGCCGTGGAAGTATTCTTCCCAGCGCTCATTATCTTCGCCGCGGAAGTAATTCTTCCACGTGCGCATTATTTTCGCCGTGAAAGTAATCTCTTCCACGCACTCATTTATCTTTGTCGTGGAAGTAATTCTTCCACGTGCGCGTTATCTTCGTCGTGGAAGTAATCTCTTCCACAGTGCGCATTATCTTCGTCGTGGAAGTAATCTTTTCCACGGGCGCGTTATATTCGCCATGGATGTAATCTCTTCCACGTGCACATTATCTTCACTGTGGAAGCATCTCTTCCACGTGTGCATTATCTTTCGCCGTGGAAGTATTCTTCCACGTGCTAATTATCTTTGCCATGGAAGTAATTCTTTCACGTGCGTATTATTTTCGCCGTTGAAGTATTCTTACACGCGCTCATTATCTTCGCCGTGGAAGTAATTCTTCCACGTGCGCATTATCTTCTCCGTGGAAGTAATTCTTCCACGTGCGAATTATCTGCACCGTGGAAGTAATATCTTACACAGGCGCATTATCTTCGCCGTTGAAGTAATCTCTTCGACGTGCGAATTATCTTCGCCATGGAAGCATCTCTTCCACGTGCGCATTATCTTCGCCGTGGAAGCATTTCTTCCACGTGTGCATTATCTTTCGCCGTGGAAGTATTCTTCCACGTGCTCATTATCTTTCGCCGTGGAAGTATTCTTCCACGCGCTTATTATCTTGTCTGTGAAGTAATTCTTCCACGTGCGCATTATCTTCGTACTGGAAGTAATTCTTCCACGGGCACATTATCTTCGCCGTGGAAGTAATCTCTTCCACGTGCGCATTTTCTTCGCCGAGGAAGCATCTCATCTATGTGCGCATTATCTTCGCCGTGGAAGAATTTCTTCCACGTGCGCAGTATCTTTCGCCGTGGAAGTATTCTTTTACGCGATCATTATCTTTCGCCGTGGAAGTATTCTTCCACGCGCTAATTATCTTCGGCGTGGAAGTAATTCTTCCAAGCGCACATTATTTTCGCCGAGGAAGTATTCTTCCAAGCGCTCATTATCTTTGCCGTGGATGTAATTCTTCCACGTGCGTATTATTTTCGCCGTGAAAGTAATTTCTTCCACGCGTTCATTATTATCTTCGTGGAAGTTAATATAACAATTTTTAGTATATATATCGTTTTTCCTCGACTCGACTCGAATCTATTCACAACTTAACACAAGATTTATTTGTTTTTGGTTAATAATATTTGCTTGGTATCTATTGTCTAATTAAACTGAAAATGGGAAAAATATGTAGGCTAAGGACTATATAAAAATAAAAGTGCAATTAATTCACGTAAAATTACTCTAAAATGCAATGTAAAAATTAAACTACAAATTTATATCTAGATGGAACAAAAATAAACTATAATTAAAAATAAATCTAAATGCGGAATTAATCTAAATGCAAGCACGTAATAGCAAATAAAAGTGACTAAAAACGAAATCACAAAAATAAACCTAAAAATAAAGCATAAAGCTTCAACCTTTTAAGCTTATTAATCTTTTTAGATGATAAAACTACAAGCTATACTAATAAGATTAATAATCATAAAAAGGTGTAAAATTTTTACTAACAATAAGCTTATCTAAATGAAATCTAATTTTTAAACTTTTAATTCTATATTTTAAAACAATAATAATAACTAAAACTAATTAAACCGGATTTTTTATGAAAAATATAATTTTATTAAAAAAAATTTAAACTATAACGATCTAATTAATAAAACTAAAGAGATTAATCTCGAAAAATAAAAAGGAGAACTTTAGTACCCTAATAAAACATTTTTTAGTATAATCGTATCGTTTTAATAACTAATTTTTAATATATCGTTTTTCCTCGACTCGAATTAATTCACAACTTAACACAAGATTTATTTGTTTTTGGTGAATAATAATTGTTTGGTATCTATTGTCTAACTAAATTCAAAATGGGAAAAATATGTAGGTTAAGGAATATATAAAATAAAAGTGCAATTAGTTTACATAAAATTACTCTAAAATGCAAAATAAAATTAAACTACAAATTTAAATCTAGATGCAACAAAATAAACTGTAATTAAAAATAATAATAAATCTGAATGCAAAATTAATCTAATGCAAACACGTAATATCAAGTAGTAGTGACAAAACAAATGAAATCACAAATATAAAATTAAAAATAAAACGTAAAGCTTCAACCATTTAAGTTTATTAATCTTTTTAGCTGATAAAGCTACAAGCTTTATATACTAATAAGCTTAATAATCGCAAAAAGGTGTAAACTTTATACTAATAATAAACTTATCTAAACGAAATCTAATTTTTAAACTTTTTAATCTACATTTTAAAACAATAATAAGATCTAAACTAATTAAACCGATTTTTATGAAAAATAAATTTTATGAACACAATTTAAACTATAACGATCTAATTAATAAAACTAATGCGATTAAGCTAGAAGTTAAAAAGGAGAACTTTGGTACCTGTAGTTCGAAGATAACGCTCTAAAAAAAATCAATCATAAGTGATAACATATGGCCCGTAAAGTATACGCCCTCCCAAAAGCATAAAAAAAACGGCCCGTAAAGTACACGGCCAACCAAATCAATACTAAAGCTAAATGTATCCCGACCCGTAAACTACACGGCCAACCAAATCAAACTCGAACCAAATTAATCAACCATATCAAACTCGAACCAAATTACTCAACCATAAGCTCTTTACCAAACTTAATAAATCGATTCGCCAAGATCACAACACAAAAGGCTAGAATAATAAGCAACTATTAATATTATATGAAGAGACTCGAATAAAAATAATAGATCTAGAAATTTTTTTATATTTTATAACAATTTTATAATTTTTAAAGTAAAAATTAATAGATCTACACTATTTTATCAATTACCTAATAGATCTAAACTAATTTTTTTTGTTTTATGAAAGTATTTTTGATTTTTAAAACTTAAAACGAATAGATCTAAAAAAACTAAAAGATATAAACTAAAAGTACTTAATTAAAAAGCTAGCTTATAAATAAGTTGTAAGCCTAAGCTTAGAACTTATGAGATTTAAAAAGCTAAAAAACTAATTAAATAAATCCTCTAACAATAAGCTAGATCTAGGAATATAAGGCAACAATAAGCTTGAAATAAGATGACTTAATACAAGCTTTTATATAAATCCTAAATTATTTTGAAAATGTTATGAAAAACTAATCCCAAAATAATAAGCTAGATTATTAAAAGTAAAAAGATAAATAAAGGTAGAATGAGAATAAGCTAAAAGAGAATAAGATAAAACATAAACTTTTATTAATATAAAGTACTTAATGATAAGCTAGTACAAAAGTTGAAAGGAAAATACATTATAAACAAGAAATAAAATTGACATTATTTAACTACCTAAAATCTCCATACAAAATGAAGAAAAATGAGGTGCTATTTATAGTTGAAGCCAAGGTGCTTGGGATAGATTAGTCTTTTTATGCTCTTAAACACCTTTCATTGTTCTTTTATCCAAGGGCTCTTGATTAATCTCTTTAACCAATTCCACCATCTTTAATCTCCTAGAAGCATGCACATAACTACTCACAAAAGAAACACACATGCTATTTTTTTTCTTTTTAATATTTTTGTGTTAGTTTAAAAATAGATAAAAATAAAACTACGAAAAATAAATATATTTAAAAATCAAAATTAATTATTTCAATACTAAACTGACTATTAAAAAACTTTTATTTTTATTATTTTATAATAATTTACGAAAATATATTTTTATTTATTTATTAAAAACGATTTATTTAATTTAAAAACTAATTAAACATAAAACATTCATAGAAAACAAACCGTAAGGTGTTACAACGCGAAGTCGGGACCGTTGGCTTCGTAATTTTGTGCTATTCAATGTGGTTTATTAGTGGATGAGTTTGGAGAATGGCAAAAATAGTCCTTGTTTTAAAATCTTCCTCAAATCTTCATCCTTAGCCCTCCAAACTTCATTCTTTTGGCACTTTTTGGTCCTTTGAATATATCTTTGACTTCTTCTTTGATAAACGACCGTGAAATACCGTGTTTTCCTTCCTTTTCATCTTTTGTATCTATTTCACAACAAAAACACAAACCACACATAATTCTGACATTTACGATATAATTACACGTTTTTGTCTCGTTTTTCATTGTTTTAAGTGGTAAAAGGATAAGTGTTTACACACTTTTTAAATCCCCTACACTTGACCATTGCAATGTCCCCACGCAATGCACAATTATAAAGCACAAATTTACATTTTCCATCATAATTAACCCATCTCGGCCTTTATTACGATATACTATTAATACTACAATGAAAAGTAACTTAAAACGATGAAAAGATAAAAGATTTAACAATTTCATTCAATTTATTAACTTTGAAAATGTTTGATGGAAGAAACTCGTAAAGAAATCTAAGACTTAGATTAGGGTTTTGGTGTCATGAATATTAGTCACCCTCAAGTTTCACGTTCCCCATACCAAGCATAAAAACAAGATCATTGTTTACGATAAGTTCTCATGTTAAAACCACTTATATAATACAACTGTGTAAAACTCCTTCTCCATTATTCATAAGTTGTAACTCTAGATTTTAGAGATTGTCATTCACCCGTAGGCTCATTTGACTTATTAAATAATTATTAGTCCAAAAATTAAGGCAAAACGGTGTAAACCCGACAATTAGAACCTAACCTCGTCCTCAAAAATGTTGTCACTAAAGTAAGACCACATCAAGGATAATTTAACACGATCTAGGAAATAAATTCTCGGATCCGAAATTTGCCAATAGTACTACTTATTACTATTTCCTCCAAGGTCATGTTGACTTTATAGTGGAGTTTAGCAAATTCACATCATATACCCTTAGGCTCTTTAAGATGTAAAAGTGCTCCTTATCTATGATCCACACTCTAGGGCTCCTTGAACCACAAACAAGGGAATTGATTATTACATGCCATACACCCTAAGGCTCTAATGACAAGGTTCGTGCTATATGTCCCACACACTAAGGCTCCTTGAGATCATATTTTAATCTTATTCTACTTTATTTATGATATATATTGTAGGCCAAATTCCGCGGTCCCATGGTCTGAATACCTCCTAATTAGTGGTTATGAGCCACCTTAGTCGGAAGTCCACAACGCTGACATCCTCAACGTGTTCATGATTTAATTACAAGGAAATAAAAGAGTTGGTTAAGAGCTAAAATATCGAATCTAAACCGCAAAAGTCCTCATTTATTAAGCAATTAAATATTCAAGCGGGAAGAAAGAGCCACAAAAACCCATATAAGGAAGAATTAACCTTTAAACTTATTATCAACTCTATCATCTCTCGTCCTCCACAATTTAAAATGTCAAGTAATGAGACTCGTGGATGCTTAGCCTAATAAACCAATTAAGGTCTATATGGTTAAGGATAATAGCTAGAGTAAACTCAAATAAGTAAACTCAGGTTGAGTCAAAATATTCACGATGTGCTAATATATCAAAGACGAATAAACTTGTTAAAACCATTTTATTTATTTGTTTAATTTTTTTTTACTTTATTCATGAAATGGAATACATACATATGATTGTGATGACAAAGGAAAGAAAATAAAAGAAAATAAATAAAAAATACTACTAGGCAAAAATAGATCAAAAATTTTGAAAAACGTCGAAAAAATATTAATTTTCCGGTTTAAATGAGGACATATTCATGGAAAAGCCCACTTAACTTCTAGCCCACTTAACTTCGATAGATATAACAACCCGAAAATTTTGACCAAAGTTTAAATTAAGATTTTTCGAACATTTACGAAACTTGTTATTTATTTTCGATAATTTAACGAAGATCGTGTTAACTAAAATTCAAATTTATTTTGAATATTTTCTTTTAGTTTATGAACTGAGAAATTTAAAATTTTTACGTTTACGTTTCGTAAAATTAAATATATATTATTTAATTACTTGTAATATTTATCGACGTTTTAAACGACGGACGGAGCAAAACTGATAAAACTAATAGTTAAAACAATCCAAAACTAAAACTTTTAAATATATGAAGGAATATTATTTTTCATTATATCCTAAAACGTTGCTAATAACGTGAGTAATAAAATTTACGTTTTATTTTTACGGTGAAATCTAAACGAAATAGCTAAAAATGATTAAACGAGCAATTAAATAAATAATAGCAATTGTTTTCGAAACTCGACAAAGTAAGGACTCATATTTATTGGAAAAAGGATTTTAAAAACGATGGCGCAAGTCTCGTGTCTTGAATCGTCCGTTAAGTTGTCCAAACGAGCCTCAAACGCTTACTTTACAAAAGTAAATAAAAGATTTACAAAATACACCCTATACTCCTACCTATTTGCTACTTTCATTTTATAAATTTTAGTATAAAAGAAATCTAATCTTATTTCTCTTCATTTCACTACAACAACAAAACACACACTTAACCTAAAAATATAAACTCTCTCTCTCTCTCAAAATCCGGCCACCAGCTGCCGCTATGCCGCCGCCGCCGGAATATTTTCCGGCGAGTATTTTTCTTCTCTGATGGGTTTTTTTTCAGCGATTCACCGCAACTCCCCACCTTTGTCGCGCCTCTCCAACCCTCAAAACTCCCTTACCCGCTATCCCCTGCGGTTACAGCCACTGCTGTGGGGGTTTTCCAGCCGCCGCCACCTTGTGGTGGTGTGTGGGTGACGGATTCACCATTTCAACATGTGGGTATACTTTAAAAACCCCAAAAACCTTTTGATCTTATCCCGATCTACACATGCAAGATGGTTACATCAAGATTAGACAAAATGAGTTATTTATTATTTTATATGTTGTTGTTGTTCTTGGCCGCGGTTTTGATCGGAAAATGGGCAGTCCGCCGCCCAACCACCGTCGTGGTGGCGGCCGGACGTCGTCACAGCAACCACAGCCGCACCATGATGGTGTCGGGCTTGTGGTGGTGATGCTCCTGGACTTGTTTTTGTTGATTGTTTGTTATTTTTGGTATAAGATCTAGATGTATACTTGTATTTGTATTTTTATTATTATTATTTATTTTTTATTTTTTTATTAATGAAATGATAAATACAAAGTTTAATGAATAAGAAAATAAATAAAATTATAACCATTTATATAATAAGTTTATTTTTATTTTTATTAGGTTAAAAGTGATATATAAAAGAAATAAATAAATAAATAAAGGAAATAACAATAGTGGGATGTATGAAAATACATATTTTGAGGATACAATAATAATAATTATTATTAATAATAATTGGGGTATAATAAAATATAGAGTGTAAGTATTCTGAAAATATTATAATAATAATTGTTATTATTTGATATAGTGGGATATATATAATTATTTGAGGACATATAAGAAATAAATAAATAAATACATATGTTAAGGATATTGTTATTAATATTATTATTAATAAATGATATATTAAAATATAAAATTATTTGAGGATATATGGAAGGTAAATAAAATATTAATGGTGGGAATATATATATTTAATATAATAATTATAATGATTGAGGAAACCTTAATTAGAATATTGATTGAGGAAAGTATTAATTGGGATATAGATTGAGAAAAGTTGCAAAAAAATTATGTATTTTATATACATGGAAACGTTATAAAAAAGGCAAGCTCATGCCGAAATTTTCTAAAAATGTATACGTTGATAAAAGAAATAGTTAATGAATAACTACGTTATATAATAATTTTTGAAAAGTATTATTCTAGTTAATATGACATTTAACGTTTATATTTGGTAAATAAATTTTAATGAGTTATATAATGATTTTCAAACGAGTGTCGAATTATATATAAATAATTTTGTATACACTATTATTTCTGAAGAATTATGTATATAATTTAAAGAAATACAATTTTAAATGTTTGTTCGAATAACTTACGACATGAAATATGTGCGTCATTTCACATATAAAATATATACCGAATATATTATATGATTTATTTTATCATTTTATTTTATTTGGCCAACCACCAAAGTTTTACGAGTTAAATTTTATTAATTTATTTTGTGTCGAGTTGATGTAACCATCCATCGGGAAAACACCAAAACATAAAGCTCACCAAACGATTGGAGCATAGCTGTGGAATTATTTACAACCGCGGAAAGATATTTGTTGACGCTACATGATTATTTATTATGGTGTATTACGACTATTGGAATCAAGCCGTATATATTATGTGATGTTGTGTGGTGTGATACTTATATTCTGCTGATGTCTGCATTTAAGGTGAGTCTATAGCCTCGCTTTATACTAGTTATTAAATGATTTTAAACCCGCGAGGGGGAATACATGTTTTATAAACCTAGAACACAAGATTTTTATGTTATGCTTTGTCCCTCTATGAATGGACCCGTGGTTGCCTTTAAATTGCATTAAGTGATTGCCTTTGTTAAAACCTCAATTATGGACCGTTAATTAACCTATGATGGGTTAACGCTAGTACAATTAATAGATCTATGGGGGAAGACGCCCCAGTTCAGTTTTTGTGGACTTGTCATAGAAGCTTAGGCCCGACCACCACACTGTTTGGACATATTGTATTGAGAAGTCAGGTATACGGCAATGTACCATTAATCTAGAGGTAACCACAACTAATAAATCTCCTGTCTTATCAGAGCTTATTGCAATTTATGCTATATACAATTATCATTGTTGATGCAAATTATTATTTGATGCTTATAAGCATGCCACAAACTTATAATCTTTGCTTGTGTTCAAATTGATTTCATAAACCTATAGATTCACTCGGCATTTTTGCTGATTGTTTTACTCACATGTATTTCAGGTAATCATGAAGTGGAAGCTTGGAGGTCACGGGAATGAAGTTGTGCACTGCTTTTGTTGTTCAAACTCTTTGATTCATTTATCGTTCCATTTTTAAAACAAACTAATATGTTGTTTTAACTTATCTTTTGGTAACGATTACTTGGGACTACGCTACTCTGACAAATGTTTTAGGAACGATAAATTTGAAACGTCTCTTTTCGAGTCGTTCTTTATAAATTATGTGTTGTTGTATCATTGTTTAGCACCCAAAGATGTATTCCGCTCTGCGTGTAAATTTGGAGGTGTTAAAGATTGGTATCAGAGCCATGAGTTATAGAGAACTAGGTCTTTATTTTAAAAACCTAAACTATAACTGTCAGTTTTTATTTTTCAAAGAGTCATGTGCACAGGACTTCGCGTGACTTCAGGTTCAAGCTACTTCTGGGATTACCACTTTAGTATGAGTTATTACGTATACCTTATTGGCAAGTATTTATAAATAAATACTATGATCCATTTATGGATATATATTTATATCTAGGATCTCTTTATCGATATATATTTATGTCGTTAAGCTTTTCGATAAAAGTTTGTCATTTATTAATGATTAACTTAAATAAATACAATGAATTTCATGATCTTTCTGTATTTATTTTTGAAGTATTTAAATTACTTTTATTGCAAAATTTTTATATTATGACCTTACATACCTTCATCTGCGCGCGTTACTTTTATTGCTTAACCCTTTGAGATATCTATATAGATATCCAAATCGTCTTCCGACTGTTTGTGTTTAGACGTCTTGAAACGTAATTTCTAAACCATTGTGTAGCTCAATGTGTCCTTGAAATAGACTAACCGCTATTGTGTGAGTCACACATTTTGAAACATTTCTTAAAATCGTGTTGAATAATATCATGGTTTTCCATAATATTTTGTTGATTTTTATCACCGTTTTATACGACATGTGAAGATTTAATTCGTTGACATTTATATGTATCGACTCCGAAGTGTATTGTTCACTTATATCTCGGTAACGTCATCGCTATTTTATAAATCATCGTCTAGATTATGGCACTAGAATTGGGATACGATTTTACTTATATAAAATTGTATCATTTGTTTTTCATTAACCTTCTCGCTCCCGGAGTGTAGCATGTTAATGTTCCATTCTTTTCTTGTTATGTTTTGTGTTTTTGACAATCGTGGAACCAAGGAGATTTGCCTACATTGCATTTTGGAATCTAAATTACGAACGTCTTTCACCGTCTTGCTTCCTAAATTTCGTGTTGAATACCTTGAAGCATTTTCTGTCATTCATCATGCTATATTTTATTTGATGCTCATTACGAGATTTATTTTTCGTTGTTATAAAATCCACAAGACATGTGTGTATATATGTATATATTTTGAGCCGTTAAGAAGTGTCGAAAAATACACTTTATGCAGAAACTGTAGGGGCAGTATAAACAGGTCAAAACTTAAAAGTAAAACCTGTGTTTTTAAAATAAAATAGTCAAACCTGCATATAACTTGCAGGGGTATTTTGGTCATTTTACATTGGTTTTCAGGTCTCGGGTAAAACTAGAAAGTCGTCTGAAACGTCGTTTTGCATCAAAATGCTTTAGATTCTGAGTCTTGGAGATGTCGTTTATCGGGTCAATTAATAGGCTCATATTTAAAAGTTAAATCTGATAGAAAATTTAGAACATGAGTTTTAAATATTTCTAAGCTGTTTTGATTTCATTTGAGATCGTAAAATTTTAACAAATATTATTTTACAACTAACGAATACTAGTTGCATGTGAAAATATTTAAAAATAGAAACAATACAGGATTAGCAATTACCGGATTAATGGTATAATTTAAAAACGAATAACATACTTTCTTAAAAGCATGTTGTGTCGAGTATCTTACAAAGAATACACATGTGGATTGTTTTATTCTTTTCATATATATGACTCATTTGTCATTCGATGTTATTTTATTTTCGTTTTCTTCTAACCTTCCACTGATTTGAGTTGAGTTTTGAAGTTTTGCCTTCATATTCATCGTTGACATTCTTATCGCGTATCTCATGACGTTTTCGTCTAAACCTTATAACCCTTTGAAAACTTAACAACTTGTAACCATTTCATTGGTTGTTTTATGAGCTACTATTTGTCACTTTTTGCAAAACTTTGACTACTTTATACGTTGTCATAATGTCATATTATAAATAAATCTGATATTGTTTTACGATTATTTTCACCAATTATTTTTACTTTGGTCTTATAAAATACTTTTCGTGACATTCAAAGTTGCTTATTGAGTATTTCACAAATTAGCTGTTTCCTATAAATTTAAAAAATATTTTTTTTTTAAATTCCATTTTTCAAATGGCATGGTTTATATATAAACATAAGAAACGTAATACTTTTCGACGAAACTGAGCACTGCATTGCTATTCCTAAATTATACATGGCCTGATCACCTATGTTTAATTTAGATGGCGCCATGCTAGGCTGAATAGTAGTCCACTTAAAAATCTTGATAATAATCAACTTTTTACTTGTATTTATGATAAAGATAAATAAAATGAAATAAAATGAAAAGTAGTTTTAAAAAACCTTTATATTTAATGCAAGTAGCGCAATTTCTATGCATCCGCATATGTTTTCTTACCTTTTCTGGAACGAATTACGCGCTTACGAATACGTTTTTACTCGACAATCGTTTTTCCACTTGTTACTTCATTTTGTCTTATAACTGACTTCTTTTGACCATTCGTCTAATTACTGACTGTTGATAAATGACTTGAAAGTCTCGATGTTTTATCCTTCCTTCTCGTCTAATTTTCTTTATGCGACTGGGTAGATCTTTGGAATGTCTCCGCACGTGAATAATGAATTATCACTAGGGTGATTTCCGTATATCCGGGATGACGTCCGTCACTCTCGTTTGTCTCGAAATCCACTCTTGTGAACCGTGCTTTGACTTATCTCTTTAAACACTAACATCGTTTATTTTATTTTTTTTAATTACAAGTGATTATTAGGAATTTTCTCCTATTATAGTTTTTGTATGGATCTTATTTCCGATCATGTATCGACCACTGCTAAGTTAACGAGTTGATATTGGTGAACCATCAACCGCACTAACAAAAATTGACAACTTGTTTAATCTATTATTTCTTATCGTCTTACCATCAACGCCTTTATTTTATTATTCTCTTTAAGAATTTATACGACATTTGCTTCGTCCCCTTTTGTACCATTGATTTCGTACTAATTGTTGACTATTATTTCCATTCGTATTCGTTTGTTATCTTGTCACATTTCGAAACCCGAATGTAACCCATATTTATTTTGGAATGATAAACACCTTTATGTATTCCTACAAAGTATTATAAATTTTTTTTATGGAACTTGTCTACATTTTCTAATGATTTTTAATTATCGAAATAACCATCACAAGTAAAAGGTCAAATTTATACACCGTATTTTGTATAACTAAAACTAATGTTTAAAATAAAATTATGTTCTACCTTTTGAACTAATTGACTTATCATACTTTACTTTTAATGTAATGAAATTGCCAGTTTAATTTATATTCCTAATAGTGATTTAATATGAAAATTATATTCTCTAATTGTAACCATCAGTATGAGTTTAATTAATAAATTTACGTCATTCCTTCAAAGTTTCTTAAGACGACCAAATAAATTTTGAAACTATTTTACTTCTATTTTTGATGTATCATCTTTATCGAGAAAGTACCTCAACTGAGTTTTAAGGTAATACCAAATCCGGGACGGATAATTGTGACAAATGTTATTTTAATGATAATGTATAATTTATTCTTCGCTCTCATTTTCCTACTCAATGACAAACGGCGGAAATCTGTATTTGATATTTATGTTTGACTTTTGCTTTTAGATACTTATGTGGCATGTGATCTAGTCGAATGATCGTAAGTTGTGAGAACTTCAGACGGCATTGTCCAATGACGTCCGATCATGGAGAACGTGTACCATATAATATCTTTTCACTTTCTTTGGAACTTAGATGATGACTTGCCTGTTTTTCACTCTTCACTGTTAGACTGAAGACTATCGTATGCGAATTAAGCGCCGGGACGTCGCTTCCTAAAGGAGTGGATGATATAACAACCCGAAAATTTTGACTAAAGTTTAAATTAAGATTTTTCGAACATTTACGAAACTTGTTATTTATTTTCGATAATTTAACGAAGATTGTGTTAACTAAAATTCAAATTTATTTTGAATATTTTATTTTAGTTTATGAACTGAGAAATTTAAAATTTTTACATTTACGTTTCGTAAAATTAAATATTTATTATTTAATTACTTGTAATATTTATCGACGTTTTAAACGACGGACGGAGTAAAACTGATAAAACTAATAGTTGAAACAATCCAAAACTAAAACTTTGAAAATATATGAAGGAATACTATTTTTCATTATATCCTAAAACGTTGCTAATAACGTGAGTAATAAAATTTACGTTTTATTTTTACGGTGAAATCTAACCGAAATAGCTAAAAATGATTAAACGAGCAATTAAATAAATAACAGCAAATGTTTTCGAAACACGACAAAGTAAGGACTCATATTTATTGGAAAAAGGATTTTAAAAACGATGGCGCAAGTCTCGTGTCTTGAATCGTCCGTTAAGTCGTCCAAACGAGTCTCGAACGCTTACTTTACAAAAGTAAATAAAAGATTTACAAAATACACCCTATACTCCTACCTATTTGCTACTTTCATTTTATAAATTTTAGTATAAAATAAATCTAATCTTATTTCTCTTCATTTCACTACAACAACAAAACACACACTTAACCTAAAAATATAAACTCTCTCTCTCTCAAAATCCGGCCACCAGCCGCCGCTATGCCGCCGCCGCCGGAATATTTTCCGGCGAGTATTTTTCTTCTCTGATGGGTTTTTTTCAGCGAATCACCGCAACTCCCCACCTTTTTCGCGCCTCTCCAACCCTCAAAACTCCCTTACCCGCTATCCCCTGCGGTTACCGCCACTGCTGTGGTGTTTTCCAGCCACCGCCACCTTGTGGTGGTGTGTGGGTGACGGATTCACCATTTCAACATGTGGGTATACTTTAAAAACCCCAAAAACCTTTTGATCTTATCCCGATCTACACATGCAAGATGGTTACATCAAGATTAGACAAAATGGGTTATTTATTATTTTTATATGTTGTTGTTGTTCTTGGCCGCGGTTTTGATCAGAAAAAGGGCAGTCCGCCGCCCAACCATCGTCGTGGTGGCGGCCGGACATCGTCATAGCAACCACAGCCGCACCATGATGGTGTCGGGCTTGTGGTGGTGATGCTCCTGGACTTGTTTTTTTTGATTGTTTGTTATTTGGGGTATAAGATCTAGATGTATACTTGTATTTGTATTTTTATTATTATTATTATTATTTTTATTTAATAATGAAATGATAAATACAAAGTTAATGAATAAGAAAATAAATAAAATTATAACCATTTATATAATAAGTTTATTTTTATTTTTATTAGGTTAAAAGTGATATATAAAAGAAATAAATAAATAAATAAAGGAAATAACAATAGTGGGATGTATGAAAATACATATTTTGAGGATACAATAATAATAATTATTATCAATAATAATTGGGGTATAATAAAATATAGAGTGTAAGTATTCTGAAAATATTATAATAATAATTGTTATTATTTGATATAGTGGGATATATATAATTATTTGAGGACATATAAGAAATAAATAAATAAATACATATGTTGAGGATATTGTTATTAATATTATTATTAATAAATGATATATTAAAATATAAAATTATTTGAGGATATATGGAAGGTAAATAAAATATTAATGGTGGGAATATATATATTTTATATAAAAATTATAATGATTGAGGAAACCTTAATTAGAATATTGATTGAGGAAAGTATTAATTGGAATATAGATTGAGAAAAGTGGCAAAAAAATTATGTATTTTATATACATGGAAACGTTATAAAAACGGCAAGCTCATGCCGAAATTTTCTAAAAATGTATACGTTGATAAAAGAAATAGTTAATGAATAACTACGTTATATAATAATTTTTGAAAAGTATTATTCTAGTTAATATGACATTTAACGTTTATATTTGGTAAATAAATTTTAATGAGTTATATAATGATTTTCAAACGAGTGTCGAATTATATATAAATAATTTTGTATACACTATTATTTCTGAAGAATTATGTATATAATTTAAAGAAATACAATTTTAAATGTTTGTTCTAATAACTTACGACATGAAATATGTGCGTCATTTAACATATAAAATATATACCGAATATATTATATGATTTATTTTATCATTTTATTTTATTTGGCCAACCACCAAAGTTTTACGAGTTAAATTTTATTAATTTATTTTGTGTCGAGTTGATGTAACCATCCATCGGGAAAACACCAAAACATAAACCTCACCAAACGATTGGAGCATAGCTGTGGAATTATTTACAACCGCGGAAAGATGTTTGTTGACGCTACATGATTATTTATTATGGTGTATTACGACTATTGGAATCAAGCCGTATATATTATGTGATGCTGTGTGGTGTGATACTTATATTCTGCTGATGTCTACATTTAAGGTGAGTCTATAGCCTCGCTTTATACTAGTTATTAAATGATTTTAAACCCGCGAGGGGGAATACATGTTTTATAAACCTAGAACACAAGATTTTTATGGTATGATTTGTCCCTCTATGAATGGACCCGTGGTTGCCTTTAAATTGCATTAAGTGATTACCTTTGTTAAAACCTCAATTATGGACCGTTAATTAACCTATGATGGGTTAACCGCTAGTACAATTAATAGATCTATGGGGGAAGCCGCCCCGGTTCAGTTTTTGTGGACTTGTCATAGAAGCTTAGGCCCGACCTCCACACTGTTTGGACATATTGTATTGAGAAGTCAGGTATACGGAAATGTACCATTAATCTAGAGGTAACCGACAATTAATAAATCTCCTGTCTTATCAGACCTCTAAAGGGAGTGTCTAAGGGCTCGGTTCCATGAGCTTATTTCAATTTATGCTATATACAATTATCATTGTTGATGCAAATTATTATTTGATGCTTATAAGCATGCCACAAACTTATAATCTTTGCTTTTGTTCAAATTGATTTCATAAACCTATAGATTCACTCGGCATTTTTGCTGATTTTTTTACTCACATGTATTTCAGGTAATCATGAAGTGGAAGCTTGGAGGTCACAGGAATGAAGTTGTGCACTGCTTTTGTTGTTCAAACTCTTTGATTCATTTATCGTTCCATTTTTAAAACAAACTAATATGTTGTTTTAACTTATCTTTTGGTAACGATTACTTGGGACTACGCTACTCTGACAAATGTTTTAGGAACGATAAATTTGAAACGTCTCTTTTCGAGTCGTTCTTTATAAATTATGTGTTGTTGTATCATTGTTTAGCACCCAAAGATGTATTCCGCTGCGTGTAAATTTGAGGGTGTTAAAATAGAAGTCTCCCCTGCACTTAATATAAACATTGTCCTCAATGTTTTAGCATGTGGAAGTAAACTCCCTACACTTAGGACGTTGTGCACGTTGTTTAAATCGAGCTAAGGAAGAGACAACTAAAGTGATTACATTTATTCAACTTATTTATATACATGTATGAATCACAATAGCAAGAAAAAATCAAAGGAAACCGGGTACATGAGAACACGGGATCACGGGTCGCGTCAAAAGCACCAAAAGTGGATCATTAAAGCACATATCCCAGGACAACATCACAAACCACAACCTACTTGGCCCCCTACACTTATTGGTTGAAAAAGGTAAAGACAATCTAACCTAGTTATACGGTGCTTGATTTTTTCTTCACGAGTCTCTAGCTCGACCCGATTTCCCGAATATCATCATTCAAATGGGAAAATCAGGGAAAAACAAAGATTTCCAAGGGAGGAAAATCTCTCCATGATAAAGAGCACACTCAAATAAGGAAAACCCCACGAAAGTCCACCCGGGTCAAACACATAATTTCCATCACGAAATGAAATAAACCCCATGGTGGTAAAATCACACAAGTATAAGTCGAGTGGGGTATCCTTTGGCAACGATCTCTTAAAGGAAAGGGTGGTATGGTGATGGTAGAAGGTGTGGTAAGGTGAAAGCGTAGCTCCGAATATTCCAAAAATGTTCCCTTTTATTTCATCAGATGGAGACTGAGATGGCTCAAAAACATTGATACTAGGATCTAACACCTTTTCCTTTATAGGAAAATAAGAAAGACAATCAGCGAAACTTGAAGAAGATCCGCTCATATACCTCACAATCTCATCCGAAGAAGGTGGAAAAAGAGGTGTCAAAACATAAGTGCTCCGAATGTTGGTGTCGTCCGGTTTCTTTTCCTTTGAAACGGGTTTCTTAAAGTCCGAAGGAGGGTAAAGGCCATAATCGAAATCCGAAGAAGGAGAATCATGCTCATTTGGGAAGTAAGTATTGAGAAAAGTGTCGAAATCTTCCTCAAAAGAGTAATCCTCTAAATTAGTATGAAACGTTTTTTCGTAAAGGACACTGACCCCGGTAAAATAATTATCGTCATCATAATTGAAATCTAAAGTAGTATCAAACGTTGGTGGTGGAGGATCCTCATCAAAAGGAAACTCAAGAGTGGGAGGATCACTCATAGAGATAAAAGGATCATTAGGGTCACTAGGTGTCTCTTCAAATCCCGAAGAAATGAGATCACTTAAAGAAGTGTCGTTATCATTTTCATCGTAGAGTGGGGTATCAAAGAGTGGAGGCTCTAAAGGTGTCTCCCCAAGATCTAAAGGAGAATGAACACTTGAAAAAGTGTCATCACTATCGGTATCATAAATGGGATTATCTAAAAGTGATGGCTCAAAAGGTAGTTCCTCTAAATCCGAAGTGGAATGGTCACTTAAAAAAAGAGACATCACTAAAATCATCATTAGCTCCCGTGTTTTCTTCAAAAAGTGGATTATCATTTGAAATTTCAAAAAGTGGATTTGAATGTACCACAAAATCATCAATGTTAAACTTTTTCGTTTCAAAAGGATTGATTAAACTTTCTTCATTATAAAAATTTAGAACATCAATCATATTGACCGATTATTTTCCATTCGATTTTTTGTGATTTTTCCCATTTTAAACACTTGTTGATCATCCCCTACCCAAAAAATTAATTCCCCTTCGGCTACATCAACTAATGCTTTTTCGGTTCTTAAGAACGGTCTACCAAGTATTAACGGAATACAAGGATCCATCTCATAGTCGACCACGAAAAAGTCCGCGGGAAAAGTAAAGGTACCAACTCGTACAAAAACGTCTTCAGCAATACCAATGGGATATGCGCGAGTTCTATTAGCTAATTCGAGATTCATGCGAGTCGGTACAAGTTCGGGTAATGATAATTGTATCTATACTGAGAGAGGCATAAGATTGATGCTAGCACCGAGATCCGCTAAAGCCATGCAATCATTAATTTGAGGAAATGAGCAAGGTAACATGAATCGTCTGGGATCTTCCAGCTTTTCAGGAAGCTCTTTGAAAAGAATCGCGGAACAATTCTCATTTAAACGGGTGTTAACAAGCTCAACCATTTTTTCTTTCTTATTGAGCAAATCTTTGAACATTTTCCCAAATTTAGGCATTTGGGCAAGTGCTTCAATAAGGCTAATGTTAACATTCACTTGGAAAATCATTTTCAAAATGTTGGACACGTGAACGTCTTCTTTGGTAAGCAACTTAGCCTTGTCTAACCTAAAGGGATAAGGAATATTTGGCTTTGAATTTGAAGGTTGAGAAGGAGAAACACTTGCTTCTTGAACAACCTTAGGGTTAGGCTTATTAGGTATTGGAGAACTAGTACTAGGAGTGGTAGTGGGAGGAATCACCGAAGGGGGAGTAGGATTACTCATTATGACCTCCGGGCCTTGTCTCTCCTTTATGGGAGAAGAGATGGAAGGTCCCACTAAAGTGGCTCCACTTTGAATAGTGATAGCACTCACATTAGCACGAGGATTAGTATTAGTATTAGAAGGTAAGGCTCTTTGGGGTCTAATGGATTGAAACATTTGCACGAACTTCCTATCGGTGGACTCTTGCATTTGTTTCATAGTTCTCTCATGTTCGGTCGATTTTTGGAGAACGAAGTTCATTTGAGGATTAGTAAATTCCCTTGATTAAACCCTTGATTACCTTGAGTATGAAACCATTTATTTTGAAAACCTTGGTTTTGAAATTGATTAGGATTTTGAAAGCATTGATTATGAGAACCTTGGTTATTAAAGCCTTGATTATTATTAAACCCTTGGTTTTGCCCTTGAAAATTCCCTTTATTTTGGTTAAAACCACTTGCATTTGAATTCCCTTGAAAATTACCCCTTTGAGGACCTTCGTTCCTATTTTGGTATTGGGTATTTTGGGCGGGTGGGGGTGGTCTTTGTGGAGCTACACAACCCGGGGGACCTAAATAGTTAGTACTCTTATAAGACAAATGGTTAACATCAACATTGGGTTTAATGTGAACCCTCTCATTTTCATTGGAATTGTAAGCATAAACTTATTGTTGTTGATTGTAAACCTTGTAACAATTATAGTACGAATGAGGTCCACCACAAGTTTCACAAGTTTCAAAAGTCTCATTTAAAGCATGTACATGTGTAGTGGGAGGGTTATCCCTTAAAGCAAGTTGTTTCACAATTGAAGCAAGCTCCTTAATTTTATTAGTCACCTCATTATCACTAGCACTATCCATTGTAGCCCTTACACTCTTGGTTTGAGCTTTTTCTTTGTTTTCAATTATATTCCAAGCATCATTCATTAATTTAACCAAAATATTACCTCCCGAAGCACTATTTAGTGAGTCTTGGTCATTCAAAGTTAATCCATTGTAAAAAGTATTAATTTGATGAACTTTAGTAAAACCATGTTGAGGACACTTTCTCAAATGCTCCTTAAATCTATCCCAAGACTCACTAAAAGTTTCCCCATATTTTTTGCTCAAAAGTGATTATGTCATTCCTTAAAGAGGTGGTCCGTGATGGTAGGAAAAAGTAGTTAATGAACTTAGTCTCTAAATCCGCCCATGTAAGAATACTTTGGGATGGTTCCTTATCAAGCCAAATCCAGGCATGTCCCTCGAGGGAAAAAGGAAACAACAACAAACGTATTGCCTCTTGAGTCACCCCATTGTATTTCACCATATTAGTCAAATGGATAAATCTCTTAATATGATCATGGGGGTCATCTTGGGAACGGCCCAAAAATGGTGTAGCGGAAACCATTTAAATAAAAACCGTTTTAATTTGAAAATTATTTGCTCCAATTGCGGGCACCACAATAGCGTCATCATTGCCCTCCACGTGGGATTGCAAGATCTCAATCATCGGGCGATTATCCGTTGCCATCGTATTGTTGAAAGCTCGATTCTCGGGATTGGCTTGATTGACGGTCTTTTTGTTCTTCTTCTTCTTTTTGGAAGAATTAGAAGTATTTGGTACACCCCTCGTTACGTGTGCACGCGCGCAAGTGAGCATACAACTAAACACGAGGAATGAGGTAGGAGACCTCTGTCGACTTTGAGAGGAAAGGGATTATTCCTCTCGAGGTTCAACATTAAAAAGCTACAAAAAATATATGTAATACTACTTGGGCGGCAAAACCCTCGATTAGCCTTCCTTATCAAAATACACACAAGTGAACGGGGGAATGAGGTGGCGCGAAGCACTTAAGTACCTAGCTTCCCTTAGACGGCCTTTTATAGCACGTCGCCTTTCTATTCACCTTAAAGTTTGTATTTTTCGAGTTATTGCTAAACGAAAGTATTTATCTATTTTTGCCTTTATTTTTGTTTGATCGATACATGTATAAGGAACCGGAACGCCTCCAGATACGGGGTATTGCAAGCAATACTTATGGAAATATTGTGTATTAAGGTTCTTATACGTAATATCTATAGTAAAAGAAAAATATTTTTGTATTTTTTAAGAAAACTATATATTAACAATAAAAAAAACGAAAGAAATCGAAATAAGAAAAATAATAATAGTACTTAATTTTTTTGTCTAATACCTTAGGAAAAGTATTACTTTTGGATCTTTAATTTTTTTGGTGCAAATCTTAGGAAAGAATTTGCTTTTGATGATTTTTTTTGTATTTTTTATCTTTTTTTATTTTTTTTATGTGCTTGATTTTTTAACAAGTAAAATAACACTAAAAATGTACGGATCCCAAAATCCAAAGTTCTCACGAAAAATCGTCAATCGTAACGAGATCGAAGCGGCAGCGGCGCCATTTTAATAAAACATTTTTTAGTATAATCGTATCGTTTTAATAACTAATTTTTAATATATCGTTTTTCCTCAACTCGACTCGAATTGATTCACATCTTAACACAAGATTTATTTGTTTTTGGTTAATAATAATTGTTTGGTATCTATTGTTTAACTAAACTTAAAATGGGAAAAATATGTAGGCTGAGGAATATATAAAAATAAAAAATTCACATAAAATTACTCTAAAATGCAAAATAAAATTAAACTACAAATTTAGATCTAGATGCAACAAAAATAAACTATAATTAATAATAATAATAAATCTAAATGCAAAATTAATCTCATGCAAGCATGTAATATCAAGTAATAGTGACAAAAAAATGAAATCACAAAGATAAACTTAAAAGTAAAGCGTAAAGCTTCAACTTTTTAAGCTTATTAATCTTTTTAGATGATAAACCTACAATTTTTTTGTACTAATAAGCTTAATAATCACAAAAAGGTGTAAACTTTATACTAATAATAAGCTTATCTAAATGAAATCTAATTTTTAAACTTTTTAATCTATATTTTAAAACAATAATAAGATCTAAACTAATTAAACTGATTTTTATGAAAAAAAATTTTATGAAAACAATTTAAACTATAACGATCTAATTAATAAAAGTAAAGCGATTAATCTGAAAATTAAAAAGGAGAACTTTGGTACCCGTAGTCCGAAGATAACTCTCTAAACAAAATCAATCATAAGTGATAACATATGGCCCGTAAAGTATACGGCCTCCCAAAAGCATCAAAATATGGCCCGTAAAGTACACGGCCAACCAAATCAATACTAAAGTTAAACGTATCCCGACCCGTAAAGTACACGGCCAACCAAATCAAACTCGAACCAAATTAATCAACCATATCAAACTCGAACTAAATTAATCAACCATAAGCTCTTTTCCAAACTTGATAAATCGATTCGCCAAGATCACAATAACACAAAAGGTTAGAATAATAAGCAACTATTAATATTATATGAAGAGACTCGAATAAAACTAATAGATCTACAATATTTTTATATTTTATAACAATTTTATAATATTTGAACTAAAAATTAATAGATCTACACTATTTTATCAATTACCTAATAGATCTAAACTAATTTTTTTGTTTTATGAAAGTATTTTTAATTTTTAAAACTTAAAACTAATAGATCTAAAAAAACTAAAAGATATAAACTAAAAGTACTTAATTAAAAAGCTAGCTTATAAATAAGTTGTAAGCCTAAGCTTAGAACTTATGAGATTTAAAAAGCTAAAAAGATACTTAATTAAATCCTCCAACAATAAGCTAGATCTAGGAATATAAGGCAACAATAAGCTTGAAATAAGATGACTTATTCCAAGCTTTTAGATAAATCTTAACTTATTTGGAAAAAGTTATGAAAAACTAATTCTAAAATAATAAGCTAAATTATTAAAAGTAAAAAGATAAAGAAAGGTACAATGAGAATAAGCTAAAAGAGAATAAGCTAAAACATAAACTTTTATTAATATAAAGTGCTTATGATAAGCTAGTACAAAGGTTGAAAAGAAAATACATTAAAAAAAAGAAATAAAATTGACATTATTTAGCTACCTAAAATCTCCATACAAAATAAAGAAGAATGAAGTGCTATTTATAGTTGAAGCCAAGGTCCTTTGGGTAGATTAGTCTTTTATGCTCTTAACCACCTTCTCTTCTTTAATTTGAGGACATCTAGGTCATTTGGTAGGTGATGATGTGTTTCTACCAATAGGATGAAAGATTCTTTTTCGATAGACCAATGGGAGCATTTCACATGGATCACCATCTTCACCTTTCATTATTCATTTATCCAAGGGCTTTTGATTAATCACTTTAACCAACTCCACCATCTTTAGTCTTCTAAAAGCATGCACCTAACTACTCACAAAAGAAACACACATGCTATTTTTTTTCTTTTTAATATTTTTGTGTTAGTTTAAAAATAGATAAAAATAAATAAAAATAAAATTACGAAAACTAAAAATATTTAAAAATCAAAATTAATTATTTCAATACTAAACTAACTATTATAAAAAAACTTTTATTTTTATTATTTTTTATTAATTTACGAGAATATATTTTTATTTATGTATTAAAAACTATTTATTTAATTTAAAAACTAATTAAACTTAAAAAAATTCATAGAAAACAAGCCGTAAGGATTTACGATGCGAGGTCAGGACCGTTGGCTTCGTAATTTTGTGCTCTTCAATGTGGTTTATTAGTGGATGACTTTGGTGAATGGCAAAAATGATCCTTATTGTAAAATCTTCATCAAATCTTCATCCACAACCCTCCAATATTCATTCCTTTTGATCTTTTGTACATATTTCTTCGATAAACGACCGTGAAATCCCATGTATTCATTCCTTTTGATCTTTTGTACATATTTCACAACAAAAACACAAACCAAGCATAACTCCGACATTTGCGATATTAATTACACGTTTTGGTCTCGTTTTTCATTGTTTTAAGTGGTAAAAGGATAAGTGTTTACACACTTTTTATACCCGTAGTCTGAAGATAACCGCCCTAAACAAACAACATCAACAACATCAACAAAATACGGCCCGTAATGTACACGGCCAACCAATATCAAGCCAAAACTAAGCGTATTCTGGTCCCGTAAAGTACACGGCCAACCAAATCAATCTCTAACCAAATTAATCAACCCTATAAAACTTAAACCAAATTTATCAACCATAAGCTCTTTACCAATAGTGATAGATCGATACGTCGAGATCAAAGAAAACATAAAACGTTAGGATAATAAGAAAGAATTATTATATGATAAAGAGATTTAATTAAAACTAATAGATCTAACTTTTTAATATTTTATAAAAGTATTTTAATTTTGAAAGCTAAAAATTATAGATCTACTTAATCTATTTAAAAACCTAGTAGATCTAAACTATTTTTTAAGGATTTATAAAATACTCTAATTTTTTTAAATTTAAAACTTATAGATCTAAATTATTTAATATAAAAAACTAATAGATCTAACTATTTTTTTGGTTTTATGAAAGTAATTTTAATTTTTAAAACTTAAAACTAATATATCTAAATAACTAATAGATAAACACTAAAATTACTTAAATAACAAGCTAGCTTATAAATAAGTTGTAAGCCTAAGCTTAGAACTTATGAGATTTAAAAAGCTAAAAAGCTAATTAAATAATTACTCCAACAATAAGCTAGATCTAGAAAAATAAGGCAATAATAAGCTTGAAATAAGCTTGTATATAAATCTAACTTATTAGGAAAAAGTTATAAAAACTTATCCCAAATAATAAGCTAGATTATTAAGAAAATAAAAAGAAAGGAAGAATGAGAATAAGCTAAGAGATTAAGCTAAGACTTTAATTTTATTAATATGAAAAGCTTAATGAATAAGCTACTACAAAGTTGAAAGGAAATACATTTAAAAAACAAGAAATAAAATTGACATTATTTAGCTACCTAAAATCTACATACAAAATGAAGAAAATGAGGTGCTATTTATAGTTAAAGCCAAGGTGCTTGGGGTAGATTAGTCTTTTTATTCTCTTAAACACCTTCTCTTCTTTAATTTGAGGACATCTTGGTCATTTGGTAGGTGATGATGTGTTTCCAGCAATAGGATGAAAGATGGTTTTTGGATAGACCAATGGGAGCACTTCACATGTATCACTATCTTCACCTTTTATTATTCTTTTATCCAAGGGCTCTTGATTAATCTCTTTAACCAAGCCCACAATATTTAATCTTCTAGAAGCATGCACCTAACTAATCACAAAAGAAACACACATGCTATTTTTTTATTTTTAATATTTTTGTGTTAGTTTAAAAATAGATAAAAAGAAATAAAAATAAAACTACGAAAACTAAAAATATTTAAAAATCAAAATTAATATTTCAATACTAAACTAACCATTATAAAATAAAAAACTTATTTTTACTATTTTTTATTAATTTACAGAAATATATTTTTATTTATTTATTAAAAACTATTTATTTAATTTAAAAACTAATTAAACTTAAAAAATTCATAGAAAACAAACCTAGGGAGTTACGACGCGAGGTCGGGACCGTTGGCTTCGTAATTTTGTGCTCTTACATGTGGAATTAGTGGATAAATTTGGAGAATGGCAAAAATGGTCCTTGTTGTAAAATCTTCATCATATCTTTAGCCTTAGCCCTCCAAACTTCATTCTTTTGGCACTTTTTGTCCTTTGACTATATCTTTGAATTTTTCTTCGATAAACGACCGTGAAATCCCGTGTTTTCTTTCCTTTTGATCTTTTGTACCTATTTCACAACAAAAACACAAACCACGCATAATTCCGACATTTACGATATTAATTACACGTTTTGGTCTCGTTTTTCATTGTTTTAAATGGTAAAGGGATAAGTGTTTACACACTTATTAAATCCCCTAAACTTGACCATTGCAGTGTCCCCATGCAATGCATAATTTTAAAGCACAAATTTATATTTTTCATCGTAATTAACCCATCTCGGCCTTTATTACGATATACTATTACTACTACAATTAAAGAAACTTAACAACGATTAAAAGATAAAAACTTTATTGAAAGGATATAACAATTTACATTTTATACATTTATTTGAAATTGTTTGATGGAAGAAACTTGTAAAAAAATCGAAGACTTAAATTAGGGCTTTGGTGTCATGAATATTAACCACCCTCAAGTTTCACGTTCTCCATACCAAGCATAAAAACAAGATCTTTGTTTGCCATAAGTTCTAAAGTTAAAACCACTTATATAAGACAATTGTGTAAAACTCCTTCTCCATTATTCCTAAGTTGTATCTCTAGGTTTTAAAGATTGTCATTCACCCGTAGGCTCATTTTGACTTATTAAATAATTATTAGTCAAAAAATGAAGGAACACGGTGTAAACCCGATACTTAGAACCTAACCTCGTCCTCAAAAACATTGTCACTAAAGTAAGCCCACATCAAGGATAATTTAACACGATTTAGGGAATAAATTCCCGGATCCAAAATTTGGCCAATAGTACTACTTATCATTATTTCCTCCAAAGTCATTTTGACTTTATAGTAGAGTTTAGAAAATTCACATCATATACCCTTAGGATCTTTAAGATGTAAAAGTGCTCCTTATCTATGATCCACACCCTAAGGATCCTTGAACCACAAACAATGGAATTGATTATTTATCAATTTTTATTAAACACTTACCATGCTATACACCCTAAGGCTCCAATGACAAGGTGCGTGCTACATGTCCCACACCCTAAGGCTCCTTCAGATCATGTTTTAATCTTATTCTTCTTTATTTATGATATATATAGTAGGACAAATTACGCGGTCCCATGGTCTGAATACCTCCTACTTAGTGGTTATGAGCCACCTTAGTCGGAAGTCCACAACGCTGGCATCCTCAATGTGTTCATGCTTTAATTACAAGGAAATAAAAGAGTTGGTTAAGAGCTAAAATATCGAATCTAAATCGCAAAAATCCTAATTTATTAAGCTATTAAATATTCAAGCGGGAAGAAAGAGCCACAAAAACCCATATAAGGAATAATTAACCTTTAAACTTATTATCAACTCTATCATCTCTCGTTCTCCACAATTTAAAATCTCATGTAATGAGACTCGTGGATGCTTAGACTAATAAACCAATTAAGGTACATATGGTTAAGGATACTAGATAGAGTAAACTCAAATAAGTAAACTCGGATTGAGTCAAAATATTCACGAAAAGCCTAATATATCAAAGACGTCTGAACTTGTTAAAACCATTTTAATTATTCATTTTTTTTCTCTTTTGACTTCATTCATGAAATGGAATATATACATATGATGGTGATGACAAAAGGAAAGAAGATAAAAGAAAATAAATTAAAAATACTACTAGGCTAAATTAGATTAAGAATTTTGAAAAACGTCAAAAAAAATATTAATTTTCCAGTTAAAATGAGGACATATTCATGAAAAAGCCTACTTAACTTCGATAGAAGTCCCCTTACACTTAATATAAACATTGTCCTCAATGTTTAAGCATGTGGAAGTAAACTCCCCAACACATAGAACATGGTGCACGTTGTTTAAATCTTGCTAAGGAAGAGACAACTAAAGTGATTATATTTATTCAACTTATTTAAATAAAAAATTGAATCACAAAAGCAAAAACAAATCGAAGGAAACCGGGTACACGGGAACACGGGATCACGGGTCACGTCAAAAGCACCAAAAGTGGATCATTAAAGCACATATCCCTGTACAACATCACAAAACACAACCTACTTGGCTCCCCGCTACACTTATTGGTAGAAATGGGTGAAGGTGAAAAAGGGTGGAACGGGTGGAAAAGGTAAAAATCTAACCTAGTTAAACGATGCTTGATTTATTTATTACGAGTCTCTAACTCGACTCGATTTCCCGAATATCATCATTCAAATGGGAAAAATCATGGAAAAACCGAGATTTCCAAGGGAGGAAAATCTCTCCATGATAAAGGGTGAAACATACTCACTTAAGGAATACCCCAAGAAAAATCCACCCGGGTCAAACACATAATTTCCATCACGAAAGGAAATAAACTACATGGTCGTAAGATCACACAAGTATAAGTCGAGTGGGGTATCCTTAGGCAACGATCTCTTAAAGGAAAGGGTGGTATGGTGATAGTAGAAGGTGTGGTAAGGTGAAAGCGTAGCTCCAAATATTCCAAAAATCTTTCCTTTTATTTCATCAGATGGATACTGAGATGGCTCAAAAACTTTTATACCGGGATCGAACACCTTTTCCTTTAGGGGAAAATTAGAAAGACACTCAGCGGAACTTGAAGAAGATCTGCTCATATACCTCACAATCTCATCCGAAGAAGGTGGAAAAAGATGTGTGAAAATATAAGTGCTCCGAATGTTGGTGTCGTCCGTTTTCTTTTCCTTTGAAACGGGTTTCTTAAAGTCTGAAGGAGGGTAAAGGCCATAATCGAAATACAAAGTGGGAGAATCATGCTCATTAGGGAAGTAAGTATTGAGAAAGGTATCGAAATCTTCCTCAAAAGAGTAATCGTCTAAAGTAGTATCAAACGTTGGTGATGGAGGAAAATGAGCACTTGAAAAAGTGTCATCATTATCGGTATCGTAAATGGGATTATCTAAAAGTGGAGGCTCAAAATGTGGTTCCTCTAAATCCGAAGTGGAACGATCATTTAAAGAAAATATATCACTAAAACCATCATTATCTTCTTTATTTTTTTCAAAAAGTGCATTATCATTTGAAGTTTCAAAAAATGGATTTGAATGTACCAAAAAATCATCAATGTTAAACTTTTTTCGTTTCAAAAGGATTGATTAAATTTTCTTCATTATCAAAATTTAGAACATCAATCATATTGACTGATTCTTTTCCATTCGATTTATTTGTAATTTTTCCCATTTTAAACACTTGTTGATCATCCCCTACCCTAAGAATTAATTCCCCTTCGGCTACGTCAACTAATGCTTTTCCGGTTCTTAAGAACGGTCTACCAAGTATTAACGGAATACGAGGATCCATCTCATAGTCGACTACGACAAAGTCCGCGGGAAAAGGGAAGGTATCAACTCGAACAAAAACGTCTTCGGCAATACCAACGGGGTATTCGAGAGTTCTATTAGCTAACTCGAGAGTCATGCGAGTCGGTACAAAGTCGGGTAATGATAATCGTTTCCATACCGAGAGTGGCATAATATTGATGCTATCACCAAGATCCACTAAAACATGAAATCATTAATTTGAGGAATTGAGCAAGGTAACACGAATTGTCCGGGATCTCATAGCTTTTTGGGAAACTATTTGAGAAGAATCGCGGAACAATTCTAATTTAAATGGGTGTTAACAAGCTCTACCGTTTTTTATTTCTTATTGAGCAAATCTTTGAACATATTCACAAATTTAGGCATTTGAGCAAGTGCTTCAATAAGGCTAATGTTAACATTCACTTAGGAAATCATTTTCAAAAACTTGGAAACGTGAACGTCTTCTTTGGTAAGCAACTTAGCCTTGTCCAACCTAGAGGGATAAGGGATATTGGCTTTTGAAGTTGAAGGTTGAGAAGTAGAAGGACTCGCTTCTTGAACAACCTTAGGGTTAGGCTTATTAGGCAATGCAGAACTAGTACTAGGAGTGGTAGTGGGAGGGATCACCAAAGGGGGAGTAGGATTACTCATTATGACCTACGGGCCTTGTCTCTCCTTTATGGGCGAAGATATGGATGGTCCCAATAAAGTGTCTCCACTTCTAGTAGTAATAGCACTCACATTAGCTCGAGGGTTGCTCTCGGTATTAGAGGGTAAGGCTCCTTAGGGTCTAAGGGCTTGCAACATTTGCACGAACTTCCTATCGGTGAACTCTTGCATTTGTTTCATAGTTCTCTCATGTTCGGTCAATTTTTTAAGAACCAAGTCCATTTGAGGATTACTAACATTCCCTTGATTAAACCCTTGATTACCTTGATTATGAAACCCTTGATTACCTTGATTTTGAAAACCTTGGTTTTGAAATTGATTAAGATTTTGAAAGGCTTGATTATTAAAACCTTGGTTATTAAAGCCTTGATTATTATGAAACCCTTGATTTTGCCCTTGAAAATTCCCTTGATTTTGGTTAAAACCCCTTACATTTGAATCTCCTTAAAATTACCCTGTTGATGACCTTGGTTCCTATTTTGGTATTGGGTAGTTTGGGTGGGTGGGGGTGGTCTTTGTGGAGCTACAAAACCCGGGGAGCCAAATAGTTAGTACTCTTATAAGACAAATTGGTTAACATTAACATTAGGTTTAAAGTGAACCCTATCATTTTCATTGTAATTGTAAGCATAAACTTCTTGTTGTTGATTGTAAACCTTGTCACAATTATAGTACGAATGAGGTCCACCACAAGTTTCACAAGTTTCAAAAGTCTCGTTTAAAGCATGTACATGTGTAGTGGGACGGTTATCTCTTAAAGCAAGGTGTTTCACAATTGAATTAAGCTCCTTAATTTGATTAGTCACCTCATTATCACTAGCACTAGCCATTGTAGCCCTTATACTCTGGGTTTGAACTTTTGCCTTGTTTTCAATTATATTCCAAGCATCATTCATTGATTTAACCAAATATTTTCCCCCAAAGCACTATTTAGTAAGTCTTGGTCATTCAAAGTTAATCCATTGTAAAAAGTATTAATTTGATGAACTTTAGTAAAACCATGTTGAGGACACTTTCTTAAAGCTCCTTAGATCTATCCCAAGACTCACTAAAGTTTCCCTATATTTTTGCTCAAAAGTGATTATGTCATTCCTTAAATAGGTGGTCCGTGATGGTGGGAAAAAGTAGTTAATGAACTTGGTCTCTAAATCCTCCCATGTAAGAATACTTTGGGATGGTTCCTTATCAAGCCAAATCCGGGCTTGTCCCTCGAGGGAAAATGGAAAGAGCTACAAACCTATTACCTCTTGAGTCACCCCATTGTATTTCACCGTATTAGTCAAATGGATAAATCTCTTAATATGATCATGGGGGTCATCTTGGGAACGGCCCAAAAATGGTGTAGCGGAAACCATTTGAATAAAACCCGTTTAAATTTCAAAATTATTTTCTCCAATTGCGGGCACCACAATAGCATCATCATTACCCTCCACGTGGGATTGCAAGATCTCAATCATTATTCATTGCCATCGTATTGTTGAAAGCTTGATTCTCGGGATCGGCTTGATTGACGGTCTTTTTGTTCTTCTTCTTCTTGTTGGAAGAATTAGAAGTATTTGGTACACCACTTGGTACGTGTGCACGCGCGCGAGTGCGCATACAGCTAAACACGAGGAATGAGGTAGGAGACCTCGGTCGACTTTGAGAGGAAAGGGATTATCCCTTTCGAGGTTTAATATTAAAAAGCTACAAAAAATATATATGTAATACTACTTGGGCGGCAAAACCCTCGATTAGCCTTCCTTCTCAAAATACTCAAAAGTGAACGGGGGAATGAGGTGGGGCGAAGCACTTAAGTACCTAGCTTCCCTTAGACGGCCTTTAATAGCACGTCGCCTTTCTATTCACCTTAAAGTTCGTATCTTTCGAATTATTGCTTAACGAAAGTATTTATCTATTTTGCCTTTATTTTTGTTTGATCGATACACGTATAAGGAACCGGAACGCCTCCAAATACGGGATACTGCAAGCAATACTTATGGAAATATTGTATATTGAGGTTCTTATACGTAATATCTTATAGTAAACGAAAAATCTTTTTGTATTTTTTTTAAGAAAAATATATATTCACCATAAAAAACAAGAGAAATCGAAATAAGAAAAATAATAATACTTAATATTTTTGGTGTAATACTTTAGGAAAAGTATTACTTTTGATCTTTTAATTTTTTTTGTAGCAATTCTTAGGAAAGAATATGCTTTTGATGATTTTTTATATTTTTTTGTATTTTTATATATATTTTTTTGTTTTTGATTTTTTAACAAGAAAAATAACGTTCAAAAGTGAACGGATGCCAAAATCCAAATCGTCTCACGAAAAATCGTCAATCGTAACGAGATCGAAGCGGCAGCAACGACATTTTAATATAGCATTTTTTTAGTATATCCTTTTTCCTCGACTCGACTCGAATTGATTCACAACTTAACACAATATATTTTTTTTGGTTAATAATATCTGCATGGTATCTATTGTCTAATAAAACTCAAAATGAGAAAAATATGTAGGCTAAAGACTATATAAAAATAAAAGCGCAATTAATTCACGTAAAATTACTCTAAAATGAAATGTAAAAATTAAACTACAAATTTAGATCTAGATGCAACAAAAATAAAGTATAATTAAAAATAAATCTAAATGCGAAATTAATCTAAATGCAAGCACGTAATAGCAAATAAAAGTGACTAAAAACGAAATCACAAAAATAAACTTAAAAATAAAGCATAAAGCTTCAACCTTTTAAGCTTATTAAACTTTTTAGATGATAAAGCTACAAGTTTTATATACTAATAAACTCAATAATCACAAAAGGTGTAAACTTTTTACTAATAATGAGCTTATCTAAATGAAATCTAAATTTTAAACTTTTAAATCTATATATTAAAACAATAATAATAACAAAAACTAATTAAACCGGTTTTTTATGGAAAATATAATTTTATTAAAAACAATTTAAACTATAACGATCTAATTAATAAAACTAAAGCGATTAAGCTAGAAAAATAAAAAGGAGAACTTTAGTACCCGTAGTCCGAAGATAACCGCTCTAAACAAACAACATCAACAACATCAACAAAATACGGCCCGTAAAGTACGCGGCCAACCAATATCAAACCATAACTAAGCGTATCCCGGCCCGTAAAGTACATGGCCAACCAAATCAATCTCTAACCAAATTAATCAACCATATCAAACTTGAACCAAATTAATCAACCATAAGCTCTTTACCAATAGTGATAGATCGATACGCCGAGATCAAAGAAAACATAAAAGGTTAGGACAATAAGCAATAATTATTATATGATAAAGAGATTTAATTAAAACTAATAGATCTATTTTTTTTTTAATTTTATAAAAGTATTTTAAATTTGAAAGTTAAAAATTATAGATCTACTTAATCTATTTAAAAACCTAATAGATCAAAACTATTTTTAAAGAATTTATAAAAATACTCTAATTTTTAAATTTAAAACTTATAGATCTAAACTATTTATTATAAAAAACTAATAGATCTAACTATTTTGTTGTTTTATGAAAGTATTTTTAATTTTTAAAACTTAAAATTAATAGATCTAAATAACTAATAGATAAAAACTAAAATTACTTAAATAAAAAGCTAGCTTATAAATAAGTTGTAAGCCTAAGCTTAGAACTTATGAGATTTAAAAAGATAAAAATCTAATTAAATAATTACTCCAACAATAAGCTAGATCTAGGAAAATAAGGCAACAATAAGCTTGAAATAAGCTTGTATATAAATCTAACTTTTAGGAAAAAGTTATAAAAACTTATCACAAATAATAAGCTAGATTATTAAGAAAATAAAAAGAAAGGAATAATGAGAATAAGCTAAAACTTTAATTTTATTAATATGAAAAAGCTTAATGAATAAGCTAGTACAAAGTTGAAAGGAAATACATTTAAAAAACAAGAAATAAAATTGACATTATTTAGCTACCTAAAATATACATACAAAATGAAGAAAAATGAGGTCCTATTTATAGTTGAAGCCAAGGTGTTTGGGGTAGATTAGTCTTTTTATGCTCTTAACCACCTTCTCTTCTTTAATTTGTGGACATCTTGGTCATTTGGTAGGTGATGATGTGTTTCCACCAATAGGATGAAAGATGCTTTTTGGATAGACCAATATGAGCACTTCACATGGATCACCATCTTCACCTTTCATTATTCTTTTATCCAAGGGCTCTTGATTAATCACATTAACCAACTCCACCATCTTTAATCTTCTAGAAGCATGCACCTACTACTCATAAAAGAAACACACATGTTATTTTTTTCCTTTTTAATATTTTTGTGTTAGTTTAAAAATAGATAAAAATAAAACTACGAAATCTAAAAATATTTAAAAATCAAAATTAATTATTTCAATACTAAACTAACTATTATAAAATAAAAAACTTTTATTTTTATTATTTTTTATTAATTTACGAAAATTTATTTTTATTTATTTATTAAAAACTATTTATTTAATTTAAAAACTAATTAAACTTAAAAAAATTCATAAAAAACAAACCGTAAGGAGTTACGACGCGAGGTCGGGACCGTTGGCTTTGTAATTTTGTGCTCTTCAATGCGGTTTATTAGTGGTTGACTTTGGAGAATGGAAAAAATGGTCCTTGTTGTAAAATCTTCATCAAATCTTCATCCTTAGCCCTCCAAACTTCATTCTTTTGGCACTTTTTGTCCTTTGACTATATCTTTGACTTTTTCTTCGATAAACGACCGTGAAGTCCCGTGTTTTATTTCCTTTTAATCTTTTGTACCTATTTCACAACAAAAACACAAACCACGCATAATTCTAACATTTATGATATTAATTCACGTTTTGGTCTCGTTTTTCATTGTTTTAAGTGGTAAAAGGATAAGTGTTTACACACTTATTAGAAGTACACCTTCCGCGCACACTTTTATTATCTTCACCACAGAAGTACGTCTTCCGTTGTCTCATTGTTTGCCATGGAAGCATCCACTGGCTCATACTTTTTGCCACGGAAGTACGTCTTCCGTTGGTTCATACCTTTGTTTTGGAAGTACGCCTTCTACGATAAATTACTTTGCCCGAACACGAAGTGATTTTTCTAAAAATTACATTGTTCGACCTAATTAAATGGTGCCTGATCAACTGCGTTTAGTTTAGAAACAACCGTGAAATATTTTAAGTCATTAACTAAGTCGTGGCCATAAGACGGATGTAAAACTTCGCATCACCTTGCCACAGAAGTATGTACTTTGTGGGCCTTAAGCCGAATGCAATATTCGCACTATGTTGCATCATTAGTGGGTATAAGAAGTACGCCTTCAAAGTATTCACGATGCAACATACGGGTTCCATCTTCACCTTACAAAACCTTCTTATCATCCTCACCTTAACGATGAACAAGAATTATACCTTGCTGATGCCAGTGTTACCCCGACTATAGAACATTTTTTCTTCTTACGAGCTCCGTACCGTCTAATCATGGGAAACAAAGCATTCTGGCACAACCACCCGTCTTACGCATACGGGTTCCCCATTTATTTTGACATGGATACGCTTACAGGTAGCGGATATGATGTAGAGTCTTGTAACTTTGGTGAAAACCTCGCACACTAGACTGGGGGGACATGATGACGTATAGTGGCTGCGCTCACTATTCGCGTAGTTTCCCATCGTCTTTTTGCTAAAAGTAGACCCCCACGAGTGGAGCCATATGTTACGGACGACCCACGAGGATGTCCTAACAGCAAGCCGCGTACGATTTCTTAGTAAGCATGACACATGAATGAGTCTAGGATAACATGGTCATAAACCATATCGTACTAGACTAGGGGACATGTCGATGTATAGTCGGTATAAGCCTGACCTAACGGGCCCGCAACCCAACAGGCCAGCGACCCAACAGGCTCGTGGCCCATAGACCTTGCTTACCCTTTAAGAAACACTAGTCCTATATAAACAGGGTTAGGGGGATCATTCTACATCATCAGGTTATCTCACAGGCTTACACCACTTTTACTATATATCGAATCGATACTAATTTGACCGTCGGAGGTGGGCCCTGGGGCTCCGGCCTCAGGTCCACGTCTAACCGATTCTTCTTTGTTTGCAACATTATTCAGGACTTTGGGAAGACGATTAACGGCCAACGAGAGTCGTCAGACCGACCCAGCCAAACTATGCTTCAACATATTTTGTCGTTTTAGATATCATTAGTTAAGAGTGCACGAGGAGGAAATAATTAAGACCATTGTCAAAGTGCGTGGTGAACGCTCCGAACATAATATTATGCTTTAAGGATTAATCAATACACCATCGGATTTAATGGAGTGAATGGTTCGGTTGATCATGAACGGATGCGGATAAGCTAGTGATTGTGATTATCAATTACATTTGAGAATTTCTCGAGGGTAAAGGATGAGCATGAGTCGCATTAGAAGATCATTCTGAATCTACCAAGGAAAGAAAGGATATACACAAGGTTTTCCAAGCGTGAAGTCTAAATGCAAGAAGTACACATACAAGGACCCGAAGTAAGAAACAATGACATTTATGTGAGGCCAACGAGATTGAAGCGAAGTTAAGGGAAATTTCCCGGATACTTAAGTGACAAGTTACTACGGTGAAGAGTGCCCGGGTGATCATGGAAAAGAAAGAATGATCGTACTGTATGAGGGAGAATCGTTGAGAGCTGAACAAGTTGATCGCGAAGAAGTCACTACACATTCGTAGGATCGAATAGGCAATTGACCAGCACAAAGGATCACGTAAATCTAGAAGATAGATGTGTGTTATGGTCATCGTCAATGAAGAGTTGTTGAGGTTGACGTTGGTAGAATGCATGAAGGTCTGTTTAAGTGATTTGAGGTTGCGTTGATGCATTTTGGTTTATCCAATGCACCATTGGTCTCGTGAACTTAGTGAATCGGGTGGGAAAACCGTGTTAGACAAAATTTGGGATGGTAGTTATGAAGATCTTTTTGGTGGACATCGAAGTCGATTTTTACGATTGCTAAGGAAAGAGGAGCTTTTTGCTATAGTTAGTAAAGTGTGAGTACTTGTGTATGAAGGGTAGGAGGCATTAAATTTTCACTTGGAAATCGGGTGTTATGAAGCTCATGATGAGGGAAGAGTAGATGGAGGATTCTGAGACTGGGATACATGAGTTGTGTGGTGGTTTGGTCGGTGAGTTATGAAGTTGTTTTAGAAGTTGAGTATGGGAGTGATTCGCGAGGTATTAGGAGAAACACTAATCTATTCCTATAAGGAGGGGATTAGAGACTTAAGTGGGTTTCGAATGGAGTTGCATGAAAATGCAATGGAGAAGTTGTTTTTCCCAAGAGTGGTAAGCATCCTTTACATTTCTTGGTTCTAACCACGCCCATTCTGCAAGCGTGCTCGCTCCTTTAGTCTTCTCATTCGGCGCTACCCACATTCACCATTGGTTTTATCTGATGGTAACTTGTAGTACTTGCCAAAATTTGTTTAGGTGACATTAATTAGAAGAGTGAGAAAAGTATTATGGTTGATTGTGTTGGTAAATATATAACATGTTTGTACGTAGAATATGAACATCAAAGGCCTTCAGGTTTATTGTAACACTTGAGAAGGAGTGGAAAGATAACTATAAATTCATCTATAAGTTACCAAGATTGGGATGTGGATACAAGCTGAATGGGGTGTTGGGCGATGTAATTATGGGAGTCTATTTTTCTGTCAAGCACGTGGATGTAAGATGGAGTAGTTGAAAGGATTATAAACGGATGCATTGGTTGCAATGGGACGACGATATGTGATGAAAGGTCATTTGGGAAGGTTTGGATGATATTAGTGTCTACCGTATATGGGTTGATGGCTAGAGTGAGCATACCATATAGACGTGGGAGATTGTGCTTGAATTATGTTCGTTAGTTTTGATGAGGTTGGAACGCTCACCTTTCGTGAGATGGAATTTTCTTGTAATGATACATCGGATATAAGATGAGCTGCTTTGAGGCATCTTACGAAAGGGAGTATTGGTTGAATTCTTTATAGGTCGAAGGTTGAGAACGTACGTTGATTGGAAATGAGCTGCTGCAATAGACGACTGGTAAGGTAGCTGGGAGTAAGTTGATGTAAAAAGGAACTTTTAGAGTTCAATATTGTTGATCATGCATTATGGAAGGTCCCACATTAGAAATGTATGGCACGTTGTGGTAGGAAAGGTAAGATGGGATCATGATGTATAGGTTCATGTAAAACCATGTGGGGATTGATCGTGTAACTTGTTGATTGTGATTGTCTATGGAATTCAGAAGTGTGCATGTATCGTTAGATGGGATCTTAAATAATAAGACACTTTATATAGTCTAAGGAATTCTTGAGATAGTATGTAGAGACGTGATGAGTTTGGTAATGGAATGAGTTGGTCAGTTCTGAAGATTTGGAAAAAAACTCAGGTTGGGAAATTGAGTGTTCTTTAGACCTAAGAATATATGGTTACGCTTTTATGTGTTTTGATGTATAATTTTTATGAGCAAGTCTTCGATCTAGGACGGTTATGGCTCATGTGTAGTTTGTTGAAATTTGTTTGGTGTAGACTGAGTTCACATCTGACCGTAAATATGTACTGTAAGATTTGTATCCCTATTTATTGCTGAGAATGAGTTTAAATTTGAGAGTAAATCTCGGGACGAGATTTCTAATAGGAGGGAGGGTTGTGACTACTCGGGTTTTGACGAGCTATTTATCAACCTTTGACTTCTATTTTTGTGTTAGATTATGTGTTTTACTGTGATTATGAGTGAATGGATGATTAAGAACGAATGACATGAGTTACATGATTTGTAAATCATGGTACGGGTTGGATTTGAAATGTGGTGAATTGAGATCAGGAATGAACTGCGTGATAGTTCAAGTGTCGTTTTTATAATTTTACGTATATGTATTTTATGTGTATGTAATATATATATATATATATATATATATATATATATATATATATATATATATATATATATATATATATATATATATATATATATATATATATATATATATATATATATATATTTAAGAAGGATTATAAGAGTTTATATGTAGCTTATAATTTGACGGTTTGAAATAGCTTGATATATATAAGTTAGAGGTTTTATAAGAAGTAATTTATTTAGTAATGAAATTTATTTAATTTTAGTGTAGTAATTTAATTAACTAGTTAGAGATTTAAGCTTAATTAATTAATTAAGAGATTAATTAAAATAAATATAAATAAGGAAATAAATATTAAAAAAGGAATTTAATAAAACAATAAAAAAAAATTATTTTTAGAAAATAAATTGTGTATAGGAGGTTTAAAAAGAAGCTAATGGTTAAAGCCCATTAGGATTTGTGTTGTAATTAGGAAAAGTAATTTGTACAATTATATAAACAACACTACTAAAAATAAAATCAAAATTTTTTTTGGTCTCCCCAACCCATTGGACCGATCCTTTTTATTACAAAAATTAGGGTTTTTCCCAAAAGTTGGTTTTGATCAATTAAAGGTATCTTTTCTTGATTTAGTTATTGTTTTAATCATCAATTGAAGTTTTAAATCATTTATCTGATCACATGATGGAGTTAGGGTTCTTATTTTTCTGTAAATAAAAAGTTATGGTTTGAATTGGGTAATTAATGGGGGATTCATGATGTTTAAAATCAGATTTAGGGTTTAAATCGCCAGAATGTCGCTAATCTGTCACATAACAGTCGCTGATGTCTAGACAGATTTGTGTAAAATTGAATTAAGGGTTTTAATAGTCGAACTGTCGTTGGGTCATCACTTATTATCATAGAACTGTCGTTAATGTCTGGGCAGATTTTGGGTAAAATCGTTTTGGTCATAACTTATTTGTGTTTAAAGCTTTTTGGGTAAAATCGTTTTGGTCATAACTTATTCGTGTTTAAATCATGTACCTGGAACGTACTTTTCAAATACCCAGAATGTATAGTCAATGGAGGTCAGTAGCTTGGTCGAATTTTTTGTACAAGTATCGGGTTCAAGGTTAATGTATGGACGACAAGGCTTAAATTCGTGTTTTGGATATTTTGGGATAGTGGACATTTAGAGGGCTAACCTGGGGCTGATTTTGGGTAGAAATTGAGATGTATCCATCATATGGATTGTTATGATGAAGGATTAGAGTTCTGGATTCAATGTTGACGTGTGATATTATGTTGTGTGCTTTAGATAAATGATTGTTCGTGAAGAGACTTTTGGATTGCTTATCGCAAGGTGAATTTCATAGTCGCATATTCTTGAGTTTTATAAATGTTTTTTTACTTTCAGATGGGATGGAAGAAACACTGTAATGGTCTTGAAATGTGTTGCTATGATTGTTTGAATGGTTTTTGTGTTGGACAATAGTGTGCTTACTTTTGTGTTAGACTTGCTATATGAATCTTGATTGTGTTTGTGATTTGGATCGGGGGACAAGTACCGTCTCAGTGAATATTGGTAAGGCGGGTAGCCTTGTTTTGTTACATAGATGTATGGGCGTCTATGGGACCAGTTGTGATTTAGTAAGGCATGTAGCCTTGTTTTGGTACATAGATGTATGGGCGTCTTTGAGACCAATTGTGATTTGGTAAGGCAAGTAGCCTTGTTTGGATTAGAATGTGTAATCTTAATTAGTAGTTTGTTAATGCATTATGTAGCACATTGTCCATATGAGAAATTTTTTAATGGTTATTTTCACAACTTTAAAGTTATGTTTTTATGTTGGTTCTTGGAGTCTAAACCTATGACTCTCACTAACTATATGTTGATGTGTTTTAGTGTCTCTTTCAGGTGAGAATTTGGTAAAGGTAGAAAACAGAAGTGGCTAGGATTATACATGCGTAGGATTCCATACGGAGGAACCCCATTCCTCTTAGATTTCCCTTTGTTTTGATTTGAATAAGTGCGTTGTATGACATTTATATGTTTTGTTGTTTGTCTTGGGTAATAGGTAGGACTTGTTATCTACTTACCTAGACCCCAGCATGTTTTGACATATTGTCATGACTTTGTGTTGCCTTGAATTTTAACACCCACAAATTACATTGCGCAGCGGAAATACACATTTGAGTGATAAACTCAAACCTTGTCACTAAAAACACTTGGTATGATCTAAAAATGAAACATTTAAAATATAAGATAAAATAATACTATCTTCAGTCTAAAGTTTTCAATCCCAATAAATTGATTTTATAAAGATCATAGTAGCGTTTCGGTCCCTTCAAAATACCATTCCCAAAAATACAAACCTTTTATCAACTATAAAATACTAAAAAATGATTTTTATAATTTCCTAAAGACAAAAAATAACACTTTATAATGACAGGGAAAGAAAATGGTTTCAGACTGTACAACTATAAAAGCGACACCGCAACCTTCCCAAGCAAGCTCCTTGATCAACACATCAGATTACCTGAAATACATGCTTAAACAAATCAACAATAATGCTGAGTGAATCTATAGGTTTAACAAAACACATTTGAACACATTATAAAATCAATTATAATCGTTTAATAGCATTGTGGCCATACAATCTATTAATCGGGCATTTTATCTTATAGCAATAGCTAATGAATTGTATTAAGCTCATGACACCGACCCCTTAACTTAGTCACCCACGCCAAATGCTAGCATGACTATATGAATTCCATTGCCCTACTAGGGTATCAGTTGCAAATATACCACATTCTCATTCTCGTAAATTATCCTTCCCAGAGGTTACTCAGCGTAAAGCCCTGGTCTAAGATCGGGTTGTCAGCCCAATAGTACTATCATTTGAATAAGCGGTTATTCCCAACTCATAACAAAGAGCTAGAACATAGTTAACGGTTCATGAATTTAGGGACTTTTGCAACTTAGGTACTTATACAATTCAAGGCAACACCAGGCAACATAGGCATCATTCGGGTCCAACAATTATTCATGATATGTGTTCATTTTATTTCAAATATCATGTACCCCCTAGCGGGTTTTAAAATAATTAAAACAAGTATAAAGGGAGGCTATAGACTCACCTTGAGTAATAGCAATAGTAAGACGACTTTAAACGATTGACGATGCCCCGCGAACACGAAATTCATAATCTATCAAGATAAAACACGCACCTTTAATAATATATTCAAGAAGTATTTCATACTTAATAAAATAAAATAAATAACTCAAAGTCAAAATTAAACTCAAACCATTCTCATTTAAATAATTCCTACATATGTACACCTTTTTACACTTTTACTTTATTTATTTCTTTTGCTAAATATCTGCCTAGTATATACTAATTGTCCAAACTGTTTTCCCTACATAGACACGTCAAATGTTTATGAAACTACTTAGAGACTTCACTTACTATATATAGAATGTCCTCCCAAAAGTTGGTTAAAATATTTTACTTTTAAGGTACCCTGCCCGACACATCTTCGAACTACAAAAACCAGACAGTTTTACGTTATCGACTCATATAATTATTTTGACCTCTATAAACGACTCCATTTGCAAAATGGACACTTATGTTTGAAAATATACTAAACATCCTAGGGTTTACACTTATTCATCAGTCCTTTAATCATTTCAAAATTCTTTCTATAGTCCCCGAGATTCGATCAAAATATCGACAACAACTATATATTGTGCCGATACTCGTCTCCCGGTACACAAATAATCAAACTATCATAAATTTTTGCTCGTTTGTAGCTAGAAGCTCTACTTTATACCAAATCAAAGCCTATGATATCCTCTACAACAATATCTAATCAACTCATATCATACTTAAACTTAATTTTTCCAAAATTTACATTTTAGCTGCTGATCTAAAATAACTTCTTAAAAATCCCTCAAAATCATATTTTTAACCCATTTTAAAATTATTTTTACAACTATAATCATCCTAATACTACTACTTCTAATCCTTACATCCTATATCATCCTAGATGATCAAATCAAATAGAAAAAAATTCAAAAATTTAACATGCAACAAGTAAAAATCATACACAACATCATAAACACCTACATACAACCATTTAACAAGATCAAAACAATAGATTTTCATCAAAAATGGTTTTTTATAAAAAGTTCTTACATGTTTCTAAATTTTATACCAAAATGTAGAGAATGATGATACTTAGACGGGTCTTTGTTTAGTTTAAATGGATTCAAGCTCAAATTTTGTGTGATGATGATTTTTGGGGTGGAGGGGTGACGGCATGAATGAGGGTGGGAGAGAGAGATGTTGATTTTCTAGTTAGTGGGAAAGTTGTTTGTTTTGTTTATTTATTTTCCTTTTATATGTGGAAAGTTTATGGTAGTTTTTGACAATTGTGAATCTTGTGGACCAAAATGCAAATACTTGTTTAAAAAGCGGGAAATGACTATTAGTCAATTTTGAAAATATTTACGGGTCTCGGGTTTCATAAAAATACTTCTCAAAACTTAAAACGCACACAAAATATGATATTATATAGTCCCGACACGACTTAATACGAAATTAAAAATAAAAACGTCAAAATATCAAACATCGACATGACTAAAAATAAAACGTAAGATTCCGGGCATCCGTTGATATCGCGATCACTAATAGTCCTCGTAACTCGTCAAAACATAAAAATATAACTTTCAAGGTTCGTTCAATTCAAATCACCAATCATTATAACATTTAATCTGGTCAAAAATTTTAAAAATATACGTAAAAAGATAATAAAATAATGACCACGGGATTCGGGTTATCACATCCTACCCTCCTAAAAGAGAGCGACGTCCCGATGCTCTACCCGCCTCACACTCGCAATTTCTCACCTCTAGAATCAATGAGACCTCTTTTCCTTAAGAAATCCTCACGTCTTTCACGCCAGTTCAACTCAATTCCTATAATATCACCATACCAAAGAATACTACTATATTTCAACTTCCAAATTTCACCTTCTAATAGTTCCAATCTTTCATCATTCATAATCCTTCTGCATCATTTCCTCAGTTTCATTTCCTACTTCAATACTCTGATATCTTAGCATACGACCATGTAAATTCTCAAGTTGTACATCCTAATTACTGATATGATGACTATCATCGCATAAAGATTCCATCATCAATTGATTTCGTTTGACCTCAGAGTAAAGTATTTAAAGATAACATCATCCAAAGTTTCAATCGCATCTACACAAGTCTAATTTCCTTTGTTTAAACTATCCTCTCACTTTGTCCATTGATCTCAGAAAATACGTAATATTCTTTCTTGACTTGATTCCTCTCGCTTTCGGCAAAGATCTCTAAAACATAAAAGTTAATTTCAGTCTCTAGGTTATATATTATATTCAAACTTTATTCCATTATCATTTCTCCTTACAGCGAATTCTAAAGATTCAAAAATACTGACACTACGATCCAGGGTTATTAACGATTTCATCACTAAATTCCTAGTGATCTCTTTCTTTCTCCTTTATTCACAGATTACATCTTGTAACAGTCACTTATATAATTTCCTATGCTCATCTTCCACTTTCATCAAATCTAACAAATACTACACACTGAACCACTGAACCATTCATATTACATCATCCCATCTTTCATATATCATATATTGTTTAGATAACTTCATTGATTTTCTATACTCACATATGACCATTAATACATTTTCCTGATGTCGTAATACATCTTATCCCAACCAGAGTGTATCAATATTTCAACTTGTGAAATTTCTTTAATACAAAATATAGCACTCTCATCACTCTTGGAATAATTGAATTCTCTCTGATTTGAAAAATTTATCCACCACCGGCTCTCGTATTCCTAACACATCATTTTCTAATAGATGATTATGATAATCGGTTTTGTTCCTCCAAAATATTTCATCTCACTCATCCCTACTACCAATCTATTTCAAAAATTTTGACAACCTGTGGATCTTCTTTCCTTGGTATTCCTTTCCATTAATTCATCAATTCAATCTTTAAATTCTATTCCACTCAAGCCACTCTACTTGTCATTACCAAGACTCAAAATTTTCAAAACTCAAGATTCAATTCTCAAATACTTTAGAATTTTATTTGCCTTTTCCTTTCTCCTTCTTACTGAGTACTTCAACTACCACACTCGTCCTACATAACTATAACACATCTCGTGATCCTAATCACTTTTCGATTAAAAATTACTGATTATCATTTTCCACTCATCGCTAAGTAATCCTTTACTCATCTATATTGAAATTCCCGGATGTTAATATATGAGTAAATTTTTATTTATTTTTAATTACTACATACTTGATTCCATGCAAGTAATATTTCCCAGTTCCAAAATAGATACCACATCGTCGAAACTCAAAATTATATAACTCCCTTATACTTCTCTAATTAAGTCAACACACCACTTGTCACTTTCTCCTACCATTTGTTAATGTTAATATATCATCACCGCAGCTCTACAATTTCTTTAGATTCCTCCGATACTGACAATACAGGCACAGAACTCAACATATCCTCAGCGTTCATAATAACTTCCTTAACTAACAAAGATCAGATCTCAAAACTACAACTTGGATGCTTGAAAGGGTTTCACACATTTAGCTCTTCTTTGTCAGCTTTATCAATGGTTCAACAATCAGTGAAAACCTTTCGATAAATCTTCGATAATACTTAGCTTAAACAATGGAAACAACAAGATTCATTTGCCTTCGTCGGTATCAACAAATCCTCAATCTCTTTAATCTAGTCAAGATTTTCACGAATAATTTAGCCATAAATTACACATTCCAGAATATACATCAACTCCAGCTAAAATTCATATCCAGAGATTTTCACACACCATTCCTCTTTCCTTTAACAATTATTCAATTGTTATCAAATACTTTCCTCACCTTCCTTAATATTAGCCAAACAAGACATCAATCATCAGCAATAGATATCGATTCTTGGTAATCAATTTGTTAAGTCTCATAAAAACCATCTTATCACAAATCATCTAGCATCTTTTCTTGCTTTCAATACTACGTTTCTTATGACTTACCCTTCGAGTTTTATTTGATTATTTTTGTTGTCTCATCCGCCAATCCTTACAATTGATTAAATTACCATCCTTAATTTCCTAACAATGTAAAATGACAAAATATACAAGCAGCTTACATAACTTTCAGCACTAAGCTAACACAAAATTTCATTTCACAAGACGACAGTGAACTCTACGATTCCGCAGGACGATCATAAAATGCTCTTAAATACGAACTTGTCTTCTCATTCCCTTTCGACTACTACTGATGAAATGCACTGAGAATACGACCTATTACAGTTTCCTCCTACATATCTTCTCATCTTTGACCAAACAAAATCCTTAAATAGAAATTCCACTTATTAATTCTTGAAATGAGTACTCAATGCTCAGCAAAATTTCAAATCAATCATTTCCATCTTTACTTATCATACCCTACAGCTTTCATTCTCATTCCAACAATTCCTAACACAGCCATAGTTCGGTTAATTGTGTGATCGTGCCTAATTCCGTAAGTTCAGAAAATATCTTCTTAATATATATAATTATTAACAATCTTTCCATCGGTTAATTTCTTATTTCAATTAATTGCTAATTCTTGTTGATCTCTCATCCTCAAGTCAACTAAATCTAACATCTTCAGAGTTTTATCAGATATATTATTCAAACAATAGGCTAAGTCAATGATTATTAAATAAGAATATGCAAATTACAACATCTGAATCTCAAGACTTATCAGTATTTCCAAAAATATAAGCTGCAACAATAGCAAGATTCCTTTCTTATTGATTCTCGTTATCTGAATAATTTCTTTGCCCATACTCTTTTTACCATGATGAAAACATTTCACTGCTCCAGGAATACTAATTCCTATAACTACATTCCTTGTTCTTCCTTTAACAACTCGACATCCAGCTAGTCCGTACTTGCGACAAGTAGATAGACAATTACCTATATGGTGCAAAATACATGGTTTACACATTATAATTCCTCCTGCTTACACAATTTAAAGAAACAGTATGAATACCATCCTTCGATATCTTAGACTGTTGAATTCCGAGTTTATTTTTTGTTAGAGGAAATAATTTTTTCATTCCCTGTTGACATTTGCATCAATACCGTCCTTTTTATCTTTTATGCAACACTTAATTTCGAATCAGGATCAATCTTTAAATTACTATTTCTTTTCGTCTATTTGTATATTTCCAAACTACTACTAATATTGCAATATATACATCAGTTACTCAAACTTATCCATATATTTGTACATTTCCAGTCACCATTAGTGTCGTTAGATGCAAAATTCCTTCTCATTCTTAAGAATCTAGCAGGCAAAAATCCTTTACAATTTTGTAGAACAGCAACAGCATCTCCAACTAGAACATCAACATCTTCAGTCTCGGCACCTTATTTCCTTGCAGCACGATCAACTTCAAACGTTCTAATGATTATCTCCATAATCAAATAATCTACCCTATAGGTTGTTAATTTCTGGATACGTATTTCAAGAAACTTAGTCACGTGGGGATCCACTAATGACATAAAATATCTCACTCAATTCTTTCTACTGTTATCACAGATGAAAGAAACATGATAAGTATCAACATCGAGATAGAAAGAAGGATCTTTTATCAAGATATATCATGGATACTACATGCGCAAACAACACAATACTACCTAAATTCACCAAATCAACTCACAAAAGAATATAATAAAGACACGTCAAGATAATAAAAGGGTAATAGTAGATTGCATCCACAAAATCTAAGAAAATCGTGACAAGATCTGTCACTACAGTCACTTACCCTTATCAACCTAAACAACAACATGTTCTATCACAGTACTACATCATAAAGTCTAAATAATCCAAATACAACAAAACAAGTACATAAACTGAAATACAAGAAAAACTCATCACTTCATCGCTTAATAGGACATGGCACATCATTTTCTCCAACTTGGCTAGCCTTGGATACGTCTGAAAGTCAGTATCATAATGTAACACCCCCAAATATTCATACTTTAGTTCAGCGAAAGAGTCGTTGGTGTTACGAGATAGCACATTACTCAAATCATAGACAACGCATAAAAATCGCACCGTTTAATAATAAAGCATTTTCCATTCATGAATATCAAATTTACATAGGTCCCAAGTCATAGTATTTCATACAAGTTTTACAAAGCATTTGAATGGAAATTGTTATTTAAGTGCGGGCCATAAATTCTTGTCGTCTTCCCGAGAATTACCTTCAAGTACCTGAGATAAAACATGTTAAAAGAAAATGTCAAAAAAACCCGAGTGAATTCATAGAGTTTAATAAAAACCATTAATATATCATCGGTATATATTTGTTACCGAAAATCATTTTGTACAATTCTTTGTCGTAGGCCATAAAATAAGCCAAAAACATTTTATACAAATCTTTATGGTAAATCATACCATAGGCTTTTGCCTTCAAAACCATTATACGAACCAACGTAGTAAAAACATCATACAATACGTCTTATAGCGTTGTATAAAGTTAATAAAAACCGTTATATGAATATGGCTATGTAAAACCAAAACACGAACATAATATCAATAACAAGACCCCGTATTGCTAGTCAGGCAATATATTTTAATTCAAGGCGTATAGCAGTATTTTCGTTATTGGATTATCATAAGCCTCATGACATTGCTACCTTACTATAACAAACAACGGGTAGCTAACCCGAAAATCATTTGCCCATCTAAAACAGTGTGTCGTCACAATAATCACGCTTATATAAATCTTCTCATACATAAATTCTCTTACCAATCAATGTGGCACGACGGGGATCAACCGTCAAGGCGCGAACTGGGGTGATCTTCCCCAAATAGTACTATTATATGCATAAGCGTCCACCAAATCCCTGTAGTTCTCAATTCATGCTAATGGGACTTTTAGTGACATAACCTAACTAATAATAATCCATTTCATTTCATTCATCGGGTCATATAATCATTCATTGGGTCATATAATCATTCAGGTCCAAATCAATAAGCAAACAATCGGGACAACTGGTGTCCTATTTTTATTAAAACTAACATGTTATCTCCCTCGCGGGTTTATAAAACATTTCATAAAAACATTTAAAAGAATGTGAGGCTATGAACTCACGTTGATTGGGAAAGGCGGTTATCGGCGATTCGGATGTACGGTACGAGCTTCAATCACGGAAACCTAGACAAATAATACTCTTCTTAGACTCTTGTCCAATGACTTTATAAAAACAATGGCTATGTATATATATGATGATATTATAAGTATGATGATGATCATGTGGGAGTTTATATCTTCATACACATTATAGTGTTATGTGTTAGTCAAAATTTTGATTAGTTACACTAGTTTCAATCCAATTTCATATTAAGGCCTAATAAGCCCATTAAAGTCCAATGCTTTATATTAGCCCATTTATACTTTTTAATACCAGGCCTTTAACTCATATGTTGAGCCCAAGTGGGTTAAGCCCAATGAGTAAGTCCATTAGTGTTTATCTAAACTAGTTGGGTCAAAAGTCCAATAAGGCTACTTTGGCCCGTTAACATCCATAAGTCATAAAGCTCGAGTTTTGTCGGTTTTTACTTGTCATATGTACTTATACATCAGTATACGAGTTATAAAAAGTTTACATTAGACGGGTCCGGCCGTCTAAGTTTTAATTGACGAAAACGTTAATTTCTCAGTTTTAGCCGAAAAGACGTGAAACTTATGTTTATAGTTTTATAACTTATAAAACTTATCAAATTGCCATTTTTATAAAATGTCCCTTTTATTTATTAAAGTACATAGTTATTTATATGTAATATATAAGTTAGTGAGTTTTAGGTATACATTTTATATTATATTTACTTGAGTGCTAATTTTATAATATATACATTTATTTTACAAATTTGATTATGATTTTCACTTTCACCATTTTTACCATATCTTGAGTTCTACAATGACATAGAAGCTCATTTTTGGGCAGCACAAACTAATATTATGTGCTACAATTAACTCCATCTTAGCTACTGCTCAATCAACCTCTAAATGTCTCTAACAGTCCGTCCAAAACAGACTATACAGATTCAAACTTCAATAATGTTTTGATCATATCTTACTCATTTTATGTATTCAGTTGAGTGGCCAACTCTCACATATGTAAGTCTCATATCTTACTGTATATTAATTTATCCAAGCCATTTTAACAATTTATCATAAGGTTCTTTACTGTTTTATACAACCTACTACTTTAAGCATGATTTTAACATCCTTTCATGTAGTTTTCAATCTTTTTAATCAAATCTATCAACACCAAATACCCACAAAATATTTTGATCATCATTCATCATCATATACATATATGTAAATGAAGAAAATACAAGATTACATATTCAAAATAACAAGATGATAGGAATAAATAATCTTTATACCACAAAAGTGATAAAATGATGAGTTTTTGATGAACAAGACTTGGTTCCTTGTTACCAAACCTTCAACTTGGAAAATGAACTTCTTGGGTCCCTCAAATGGATGAATATCTTCATGAAAATCAGCCTAGGAACTCCATGGAAACGCCTTGCTAGTTGTTAAAATCACCTCTAATATTCATAACTTCAACTAGGCTTCAACATATGTTGATTATAGCCTTGGGTTATGGCTAGATTTTTTATGGTGGTGGTGTTGTGGTAGCATAGTGGACGGCCAAATGGGAAGGGTGAGAGATATTGAGAGAGTTTTTGAGATTTGCATGTATGAAATGTGAGTTGCTAGTTTAGTGTTGGTGGTTTTTGTGAAAAATGGTTTTGATGTGTAAACTAGGACAAGTGTCCTAGTTTATGACTATAACTTGACACATTCCAAATGTGTTGGTGGTATGTTGGAAGCCACATGTAGGGGGTGGGGCAAGAGTTATCTTGTCTCATCCCCACTAATTTACAGGTATTCCTCAATTCTAGTTTCCTCGATTTGCGTGCCCTCGGTCGTTTTACGAAAAACGTTTTTATAAATTATGAATCAACGGCACAAAACGAATCTAATAAAAATTGTCTCATCAAAAACGGAGTTCAAAAATGTAAATACGTAAACCTAAGGTTTCCGGTTTAGTCGTAAAGGACGTTAAATTATGAACATAAGTCCTAATCAATTCTAGTAAATTTGTGAGTTTATGAACCAACACAAATTTAAAATCCCAAAATTATATTCACGGATAAATTTATTTTCTGAAATGTCGGACTGTCACCAAAAACGGTGTATGTAAAACGTAAGCACGTAACGTAGAGTCCTCCGGTTTAGACGTAGTCGATGCTATTTCAATATGTAAACCCAAATTTCTTCCCAAAAATGAGTGAGTTCATAATATAACATTAAAATGATGTTTTTAAATAATACTTGAGAATAAAATATCGACCATAAACTGACGGATTGTCACAACATTTACCCCTAAACAGGATCTTTGTCCTCAAAGATCAATTTATTTTATTACTCGATTCTTATAGAGTTAGAGCCATGTGGGTATTTCCTCCACATTCGGTCTTTTCTCTCAAGTGTAATTCATTACAATACGCGAGTTTCATCAATCATAACTACGGGAATACGATCAGGCTTAATGTTGACTTATTTTCTCTATCCATGATGTTCACGGGTTTTTGATGAATTCAACTTTTCACCGATCTAAACTTCATCAAGAAGCAATCAGATTTTTACTTGATAGACATTTTATCAAGTTCGATATACGAAACCTAATTCACGCAGCCCTTGAAGTCCTAGGGTAGATCCAACTTATATGCCTTTCAAACCAACTTTTTACATCATCTCAATGGTCCCATACAACGGGGACTTATTTCCCATGATCTTTCAGATCATCTATTCATTTTTCCAAGTTGAAATTTTTTTGGCATAACTTTGCTACCCATCCTGCACTTCAAGATCTACATTTCATATTCACATAACCTCCTGCCCACTACCGGCAGTCAATAATCAGATCCTAATTTCTACAATTATTTCAGGTCTCGTGGGTCGGGTATTTTGTAAGGTTAGGTTTGTCATCATAGGCAACCTTAAACCTAAAAGACATGTCCAACTCACAACGGGTGTATGTCGGGTGTCTTCATCCCAACTCATGCTTACAGATGCTCTCATATTTAGATCCTCACAAGATTCGATCTCGATCCTAATACGACAATTATCAATGATAATCTCTCCAAAGGAAAGAGATTATACGGTTTATTACCAAAGGTCAATCATTCAAGCATAAAACAAGACTTCTAGTGTTTTGTATCGTTACTTTACCTCTTTCCTTCGATTGGGGTGGTAAACAGTACTCTCATCAAGGTTCGTTCCCAATGACTTCTGAGCAAATCTCTAGAAATTTGATGCGAAGCGAGGATCTTGATAGAGATGATCAATACAGGCACACCATGCTTACACAACTCCTTTAATTACAAGAGAGTCAATTTCTTCATCGATAATCTATCATTAACAGGAATGATATTAGCAGATTTGGTCAGTCTGTCGACGATGACCCAAATCGAATCAAATTCAGATGATGACCATTGCAATAGTTAGACGTTTACTAATGTATGAGGCGATGTCTGCCTTCATAATTTGCCATCAGTACAACTTCTTCAGATAAAGATACATTAAATCAGAAATGACATGAATAGAATACTTAATCTTATGAGATTCCAGCATAACTAAATCTCATAAACCTCCATATTTAGGCAACCACAAGCGGCCTTTTATACATTTAACACCATTGGCTTCTCAATTCTAATGGTTCACATTAGCCGCGAACCCCTCTGATTATCTATATTATCCTTTTTACAAGCATCGACTATATTTTAAATTGCTCGACAATTTATTTTGCACAATCATTATTAAGGAATACATCCTAATTGATTCTTTGTCCTTTCTACATAATGTGTCAGTATCTACTTTCACCTTTCCTGATAAAGTAAATATCATGACCACAATTCACTCAAAAATTCTTTCTTCATGTTTTCTAAGTTTTAGTTTCGTCTCAACTATCATTTCTATCAGTTTTGCTCAATCCGACGTCTAAAGCATCGATAGTTATTACAAGTAATTAAATATTAAATATTTAATTTTTATGAAACATAAACGTGAAATTTTTTAAATTTCTCAGTTCGCCCAATTATAGAAAAATGTTCAAAATAAATTTGAATTTAGTTAACATGATCTTTGTTGATTTATCGAAAATAATAAAATAAATAATAAGATTCATAAATGTTTGAAAAATCTATGTTTATATTTTGATCAAAATTTTCTTACTTGAAAAGAAAAAATTATCGTTTATAATTTCAAGTCATGGTTTATATGGTTTCCTCAATCCCTCTTAGGTTTTCTTGAGGTATGCACAAACATTTACTGTTAACATCATAAGATTCAAGCTAACAAGAGGATGATCCGGAGGTCGGGGAGGATAAAAGAAATGTTTAGACATTTTTAGAGAGAGAAAGATAAAGCTTGAATTTAGTGTGTGTATTTAGAGAGAGAAGTGAAATACACAATAAGAAGAATCCTCATCCTTCCATGGAAGTATGGAGGGGTATATATAGGCTAAACAAGATGTCACTTCGACAACATGTCAATAGTAGTCCCTCCATGTTTTGCCTATCTGAATCAAATGTAATTCCGTAAATGGCGCTCACATTTTAGGGCTAACAATCTTCCCCCAATATGGAGACATAGGTAATTACTTACAATGTTCCTAACAAGTAAAAATACAACAAAATAAAGTCTTCCAAGGCGCTTCTAATGCTGAGGATGTCTTTTAATTCTTCTTGTCTTCATAACTTATACCTCAGCTTGAATCCTCTTAGTCTTTGCTTGTTGTGGAACAATTGTAATATGCATGATTTGGATTAACTTCCCCCCAATTCATGCAGCATGTATTAAAAAACTTTCTTCATAGACTTATTTTTGACAAAGTTTTTGAATCAGCTTCTCCCCAAACCAATATCTGTATCTTAAGCAGATTCTGACACTTTGATGTATTTAGAACAATCTTCTAGCTCATCGGTTTAAGTGCACAGTGGAAATTTGTAGAAGAACCACACCAAATAATACTTCTTCTATACTGTTTCATGTCGTTTAGGTTTTTGGTGATAATCCGTTTGGGGTAACATGCAGGAAATCAGCAACAATTCTTCTCACGCCTGCAGAATACTTCATAAAAATCATATAAAGTAAGTAGATACCATTCCATGTACACTACTTCCCCCTGGAAGTTGATCCGATTACTTTAAAGTACACGATCTTCCCCCATGATGATTTTGAACTCTCGGAAGCATCATTATCGTGGACGTCCATATACTCGAGAAGTTCTTAGTCTTAAGTAAATGTCTTGAAAAGTTTTGAAAGTCATTGAGAAACTTTGAAAAATTTTGCTTAGACTATGAAGTACCATTGTCGTTGTGTAGCTCATAAATATCCCGTGAGAATATTGCTGATTCCATCTCTCTCTGTTTAACTAACTAACCTCGAATTCATTCAGATATTTGTTGTGAGCACATGTGAAGTAAACCCGATATTCCAAACTTGAAACTGAAGTACAATCCCCCAAATTTGTTACTTAAGCTTGCACGTATGTCGATTGAAGAACGGTGCAGAAACAAGTCTCTTATACCTCTTGAAGTTATCCACACGAGCAACTGTGTGTGACACCTAAAAATGATAGTAATCCATGTCGTCGACCATCCACCCCTTGACAGTGGAAACTAGATAATTCAAGTCTCAATCATAAGTTTTATCGTCCAAGCAAGTCATCAATCGATAGACTGAGTTTGAAGAAAAGGGGTAGAAAAATAGGAGGAAGGCTCGATGATGAAATAAGTAGACGCCTACGTGAAATCCCACTTTAACATCAAATAAATAATACCAAATCCACTTCGTGATCACTTGTCTTTGTAGAATCAAAACTAGCCGTTGTCGTTAAAGTGAATCTTATATCGGATCGTTTTAGCGTTAACTGTTTTGTTTGCTTTGGTGTTGTGTGTTGTGAATGTCGTTAAATAGAACAAACTATGTAATGAATTGTCATTAAAGAAAAAATTTGTCTAGATAACTTGTCGTTTAAGCCCAACGTCAGTCATATGCCCAACTGATGCGCGGATCGACCTCACCGCGGTGAGGTCGTCGAAATTTTTTCGAAAATATTAGGTTTAAAACCTAAACTTTTCTGTGTCGTTTAAGCACTTTTGATCGGATCATAGCGAATACCGGCGTCAAAAATAATGTCATTATCCGGTCCAATACTCGATAAATTCTTGCCATGTCCAAAATCAATATCTCGCCCAATCAAGATATAACCACGCATAAAGTAAAGGAACCCATATTCATAGACAGATTATAGTCGGCCCAAAATATAACACATCATGTCTGCTATCTATTTTCATTACTCACGACCAAATCTCAAGCTAATTTACCAGGCCCAACATAAATCAATATTCGGTTCATGAGACTTTTAATACCCAATCTAGATAGTAATACTAGGGATATAAAATACTTGATACCCTAATATTTCTCATAGTTAACCTAATCTCACTCACATAGAACTTTCCGCCCCCATCTTTTCTATCACTCCCATCAATCTCTCACAAACTCATCACCAAAAAAATCACCCATCTCTCACTTCAATATATATGACAAATGAATAGAGTATTCATTAGTAGTTTATCATCTAGTCACACAAACGAAGTCAACACAGCCTTTTAGACATTTTATCTGCAATAATCCAATTAACAACGTGGTTGTTAATACTCGATCCATTTTCAAGATCTCATAAAATGAGGTCTCGGGTAGGTGTATGTTTGGATGATTTGTGTGTTTGAGTCCAGATCGAAACATCAATATTTTATTTTGTTCATGCATGTGATTAAATCGAATCAAATAGTAACTAAACTTACATGTTTATGTTCTAATTAATTAAGATTCGAAAATCAAAATAGGGATTTTTTAATCTCACAGATCTGTGATGAAAATTCGTTTTCGTGGTTAATGATCTTTTAGAGGTTAGAACTTTGATGTATCACACGAAAGACGAATTGAGATCATTTTAATTCGATTAAAGGTCGAGTCTAGAAGTGATGGAGCCTAGGTGTCGATGGGATAGGTTAGAACTGGATTTGTTGGTTAATGGTCGGGACAAGGGATTAGATAAGAGTTGGTTTTGATGATTGGTGTTGACGTGATTTTGGGGTCTCTGAATGTTTTGATAAGACGTGGTATCGCAATGTTTTCTTTAAAAAAATCATCGCAATATGTTCAGTCATCTGTCCATCGGAATGTTTTTTAGATACCCCATCGCAATGAATACTCCCCATCGTAATGTCATCGGAAAAATTTGGGCAGCATGACGACTTATAAACCATTGCGATGAGTCAACCCACCCATCGCAATGTGACCCATCAGAATGAGTCCCATCGCAATGGATAAAGTCGAACACATCGTAATGTTAAAAAAAACCCATCAGAATAAATGCGAAAAAGAAGTCTTCACAATGTGTCAAAAATAACCCATCGGAATGAAGCCTGCTGAATAACTTTATCGCAATATCCCATCTGAGTAGGGTTTTGACTTTTTCTTGATATCACTGAAAATGGCGGATATGGGATTTTTTTTTTCTTTTCAGATCTGTCTTTGTTTAACCAGACACGTACATAACAGGCTGTCAAATAAGACACCAAAAAAATGAAACTGACCACACATTGAGAAAGAAAATATATGGACCAGAATCAGTTTTGGGATAAAGAAAATGAGGACTTAGACAGATTAGAAAAAATTGGAATAGTGGACTGACTATGCTTTGACTGATAAGCAAAACATAACAACACTGTGACAAGAAGCTTATAAAATAAGCTCGATATAAGCTGAAAAAGCTATAAACGCCACACTAATAAGCAAACAAAAAAAAACACCCCCGGTTAGCTCTGATACCAATTGTTAACCTCTAAGATTCAAGCTAACAAGAGGATGATCCGGAGGTCGGGGAGGATAAAAGAAATGTTTAGACATTTTTAGAGAGAGAAAGATAAATCTTGAATGTAGTGTGTGTATTTAGAGAGAGAAGTGAAATACACAATAAGAAGAATCCTCACCCCTCCATAGATATGGAGGGGTATATATAGGCTAAACAAGAGGTCACTTTGACAACATGTCAATAGTAGTCCCTCCACGTTTTGCCTATTTGAATCAAATGTAATTCCGTAAATGGCGCTCACATTTTAGGGCTAACATTTACCCCTAAAGGATTTTAGTTATATGTGAGCGCCATTTACGGTAATTCTTTTAATTCAGTTGTACGGTAATTCTTTTAATTCAGATGGTGCTGACGTACAGTGAACACGCCACAGGTGCAGCACCGGGAATATAATCAATACCAAATTCAACTTGTCTTAATGGCGAAAGTCTAGATAATTCACCAACAAATACCTCCTAAAGTTTCAAATAACAGAAACATCTTTTAATAAATTTACTTTAAGTTCTTTCTAGATTACAAGATCTATGACTAGTTCATAACCATTCATGGTATACTTTCAAATCTAAATGCAGGATATGGTCATCCATCGGGAATTATTTAAATCACCTTTGATAATCAACATCTTATCTTTTAGAGGAATTCTACTCGAATTCCTATCAATTAAGAAAATGACATCATGTCAAAATCAATCTATCCATTCTACTGGCATTATCAACTTTCCAGTTTCATTACTGTTGATAAGATGAGAACTAATCAAAAGACTAATAATGTGACAATCCGTCAATTTATGGTTGATATTTTATTCTCAAGTATTATTTAAAAGCATTATTTTAATGTTATATTATGAACCACTACAACAAAATGAAGCTAATGCAACATTTTATAAGCAACACTTTTAAAATTGTTGCATTTTTAAGAGTATTAAATTTAAAGCGACACTTCTAAAATAAGTGTTGCATTCTTAGATCTAGTGCCACATTTTTCAAAAGTGTTGCTAACTCTTCATCATAACGAAGTATGTAAAAAACTTGAAGTGCCATCATATCCCCTCCTAAAATGAAATTATTTTTCACTTGCCCGCCCTGCCCAAATTATTTTCCCCCTTGCCCGCCCTTCCTAAAATCGTTTTCCCCCAAATCAGTCTTCCCCTCTCTCACCCTAAATTGAAAATTATATGTTGCTAAATTATATGTTACTAAATCAGTTTCTAACCATCCCCATGTATTCTCCGTCCCTTCTTCAGATCCACTCCTTCGTTAAACTCTGACCACTTTTCCAGATCTCATCATTTTGTAATATATATCTGTTAATCCATGATCTGTTTTGCAGCCATGTTTGCTCGAATTTATAGCCTTCCAAGGTATAAGGAAATATTGGTAATGTAATATTGTTCTTGATTGTTAATCGTGTTTCCATTAAATAACTAATTAGGTTATAATGTAAGAAGTATTTTGTTTGTTTTATATTTATACATGATGTTACCAGTACATATATATGATTTTGAAATAGACGTTGTCAATTTTTATCGGGTCTATTTGGGTGAATTATGGTTGGGTTGTTCACAAAATAGTTCTAATATAATCAGATACCTTATTTTGCTTGCAACCTAAAGTTTTTAGGATTCAGTTTATCTTTCCTTAGGAATATAATATTGGGGTCAGGGTGGGGGGTTGTTACTTATACGATTTTGTCATTGTGTTGAAAATTGTTTTTTGGGTTCCTACAAATCACCAGACAGTGACTCCATGTGGTAATCTTAAATGAATTCCATGAAGGCATTTACATATGTATTTCATTGTACCTTCGATTTCGATGACAATTGAAATAATTTTGAGAAAAATGCATTAGTTAGTTGGTAGTCGGAAGCTATTACCATAACTTTTAATTTTCACCCTTTAAACTTTGTCCATTCAACTAGCAGATCATAAATGTTCTTTAAAAATTATATTAGGTGTGCTCACATGAAGAAGCTGATGTTGAGTCTTGATAAGGGATGGTCTTGTCTCCTTGGTATGAAGATAGTTTTCTTAGTGTATGTTAGGTATCTGAATAGCATATACTCATAAGATATTACGAGTACGGTGTTCATAATATATAGTTAAACGAAGAACGATGTATGGTTGTAATATGTGATCCAATTTAGGCCAATGTCTTTTGTGATCACTGCTATCTTTATAATTCAATGTTTTTTGCAATCTGTCATGTGCAAACGTTTTATTTGTCAACTGGTCTGCAATATAGTTTAATCTATGCTCAATATTAATTATTATGGTTTGGCTTTGATGTGTGATTGGCACAGTTTTACTTAGCAGAGTATGTTGTCGAGGAGGCTTAGATCTTATATAGAATAGTGTTATTTTCCCTTGAAGTGAGTGGCCACATATTTTTAGTGTATGTGGTATACTTAGTCCTGTTTTGATAGGTGATAGTAATCACTTAGCTAGTTTTGGAAACGGGAAACGCGGTGGAAACGTTTCAAGAAAATCAGAAACGTTTCATGCAGATCGGGAACGCTGGTGTTTCTGAGAGTGTTTGGCGCGTTTCTGGGAACTATGTTTGCCGGAAATTATGAATTGGTCGGAGAAGAAAGGAAGAGAAAAGAAAGATGACAAATAATAGTATATTTTATTAGTACACAGTACTTTTTTTGAACAAATTAGTACACAATAATAGTCCTATTTCCTTTTGCGGTTTTGACTGCCAGGGTTCCAATGTAGTACTTTTCTCTAATTTTTTTAATACAAGTAATAAACGTAATAAAGTTCAAATGAGACATTAAAGTTAGATGTTTAAAATTGAAACATTATTAGAATAGAAATTCAAAAATGAAGCATATATGTTTGCTGATATTTATTTTTATAAGTATTAATTAACTAATTAACTAATGTAAAAATATAAATATATTAAATAAACAAACTTTTTCAGCCGTATATCTTGAATTTTAGGACATTATCGTTTCTACGTACCCGTAGCCGTTTTCGTATCCGTCTCCGTGCAACATAGGTACATATTATTGTTTTTTTGTCTTTTTTTGGTTCGCTACCTTTTGTTAATTAGAGTTCCTAGATGAGGAGTAATGTCATATTGTATTTGTCACTTTTATTGGTTTAATATATTGTTTCCTTTCAAAAATAACATTAATATCATCTCATAGGCAATTGACCAGGAAGTAAAGTCTTGGAAAAATTTAGACTGCTAAGGTGACGTTAAATGATCCAAAATGGAATGTACGCATGTAGCTACATGTAAGTAGCTTTTTGAAGTACGATTGGTAATTATTTTTTTGTCAAATATCATCTAGATGTTGTAGGTACATGAACTTTTGGTCAGTAGCATGTTTGATTTCCTGGGTTAATCATTATTTAATTGAATCACTAATTGTTTACTTATATTATTTCTGCTACTAGAGTTATTACTTAATGAGTGTAAACTTCATTAAGGCTTTAAAAATTTTTGATGACCACATCAAACTTGTTTAGAACACGCACCGAGATTTGTGATGACCAAAGGTCAACTCCACTAATTGCTCCAGGGTAACAACTTTCAACAGCATCCAGTAGCCTTTTAACTCTAGTCCGCCATGTTCTTAAGGGATCGTTGTTAGAGGCTGATCCTGTAACTCCTCTCCGTAATAAGTTTCGTCGATCCATCTGTTTGTCTTATTATATGCAGCAAAGGTTAATAAGTAAACACAACTATTCGTAACAAGTTAGATTAGTTTTCCCAGTTTATATAGCATACAACATCTCAGGCCTTTCAACAAAATAAAGATATGTGCATTCTTTTTGTCGCATGTTGCACTAGTATGCATTTTAAAAAGTAGTCAGTTATAATATTCCTAAAATACATGTTTCTAATTTGTGCTTTGTATGCAACAATGAGGAGTTCCAGTGACTCTTTTGCTCATCAGGTGACCCGTCAACTTCTTTATGATTTCTACAATTTACGTATAATAATATGGTCTGTTATGCAGCCATTTTTATGCAAGAAATACTAGCGTTTTTGTTGTGATTGAAGATCAAAACGCAGACATTGTCCAACAAATTATTAAAGCTTGTCAAGAATTTGGTGTATTTTAGGTGTTTCTTTATGTTTTAACCCTTTTTCATATATCCAAATAGTATCTGATTTACTTGTTTAATGATTGGTAATTAACAGGGAACTAATCAAGGTAGACATGAGGGTTCTGTACGGTGAGTTTTTTAACTTGCCAGTTAAGGAAAAATCAGGTTTGTATTCTGAGAAGTTCGTTAATGGGTGTATACTTCACACAAGCGGATTGGATTATGCGAAAGAAGAATTTTATTATTGGAAAGACACTTTGAAGCACCCTTGTTATCCTTTTGAAGAACACACACCATCTTGGCCTGAAAAACCAACGAGATACAGGTAATCTATATCCAATTTAAGCTGCATCTCGAGCATTTGATTAATGACAATTTTTAGCTTCATAGACTATTTCTCAAGTGTTACTCATATGTATTTTGATGTTAGGTAAGAGGTGCAGAAATACTCAATTGGAGTGCAAAAAATGGGGTTCAAGGTTCTGAAGTTAATCGCAGATGGACTCGGACTTAACAAAGAATACTTTGAGGAATTCGGCTGGTTGCAGTCAGTGGCGATTAACTATTACCTACCGTGTCCAGAACCTAGTCTATAGCCATGGGAGTTGGTGGCCACACAGATCCGAATCTCATTACCTTCCTTCAACAAGACCACTATGGGCTACAAGTAGAAAAATATGGGAAATGGTTGGGTATTGAACGAATTCCAAACGTTTTTGTCATCAACCTACGCTACCAAATCCTATGGAAAGTTCAGACTTGGTCAAGCATGCACCACCTACTGATTATCTCCCGGGGGACTAAAGAAATGATGATAACTTTAAAAACCTGCTCGATGAGCGTTCGTGTGCTTAATCAAATGCCATGGAAAATACAAATCTTTTAAAAGACCGTGAAGGGAACCTTGCCATTGATAGTTATTTTCGTTACGATACCAGTCACAGCTTTAGCCGACCGGTTAGACCCTGAAGAATGTCGTGCTTGAAGAACATGAGTATGTGATCTGAACTTTCCACATCTCCACCTGCATCAACAGTAGGGAGACTATGTGTGATATCTCTTAAAGGAGTTGTATTAAAACTATGGACTTTTAAAGAATCTGGTGTAATAGCAGAATACTCACACAGGAGATGACAAAGAGATGGTGGTGCCTTTGGTATAATAGAAGAATACTCAAGGATGACTACAGATGAGGTGTACAAAGAGATGGTGATGGAAAGAATAAGAAATGCGAGTGTAAATAAATAAGAAATTTTAGCATTTACTTTAACATTGTATAAATTATTAATGTACAACATTGTATTAAATTTAATGAGTTTAATCTAAAATATTAGCATTATTAAGCCATTTGAATTTCATAGTATACAAATACAATCAATGTGTCTGAAGGTCTACGATTTCTAAGGATTTGGTAATTGATGGATTGATCTATTGATTAGATGGTGGAAATGGGGAAGAAGAAGATGAGGTGTAGAGAGAGAAAGGAGAGAAAAGAAAAGTAGAGAGAGAAAGTGAAATTAGATTAAATGAAAAGTTGTAAAATGAATGAACCACCCCTCCTAACATGCTATCAGGGGTATATATAGCCCACCCTACATGTGGGCTATATGGACTATATTTAGTACAAACTGGATCACGAGCCTAATATAATAATATATCGTTGGAGCGACCGATCCTTCATAAATACGTAAAAACGTATTTCCAACAATCTCCCCCTAAGGGAGGTCGCTCCAAGTTACAAAGTTCTAAATATTCTATAGGTCGTGATCTATGCTAATAATGATGTGACCGAGACTTTCTTTGGGAAAACACATTTCCAACAATCTCCCCCTAAGGGAGGTCACACCATTTTACAAACTCTTAAACCTAGCATACTATGCTTGAGTCTTCGATCTTGTTCTTGTGAATATGCTTGATGTGATCTTTGACTTTAGTCTTGAGCATGTTTCCTTGCCTTGACCTTGTGCATTCATCACTTGTGAAATTTGCCTCTTCGTGACTTCATGTTCCACATACTTATACCTTTAAATTCTTGAAAGCTTCATAGTTTGATACAGCGGAAGACTTGACCTTCAGACTTTCTTGAATTTGTTGAAGTACTAAGTGTATGTAGTATAAGCATGTGGTGACGACTTCTTCTGGATTATACACCGCAATGCCACCTTTTTGTTACGCTGCATTAGACAGTTAGCAACAAACCATATACACGGATGAAATGGCCTTGAACATTTCATTCTAATTCGGTAGCATTTTACCTCCGGTCGGCGAAGACCGTTGGACGATATTAAATATCGTACTTGTGACAGGTAGTTTCAATAAAGAACCTCCTTGACAAGATTTCGCGGGTAAACCCGTTCTCTTTACTCGACCGTCCAAAGCTGACTACGAACGTAAAGAGTGAATCATTTGGATAATAATATCCGCATGATTTGAAGCCGTCAATTCATGTTCCTGGAACAAGTGAAGTTCAATTAAGAACCGCACCATCGTTGCTTTCCAGTTGTCACTAGCTTGATTCGTATAGAATCTTGCAAGTTACCTACCAAGTGCTGTTTGATGTTAACACTAGAAGGATTTCCATTCGTCACAGTAAATACTTAATAGTATTACTCTGAATGTTCTGGCAAGATCACTAAGATATTGCGTAGAGGCCTGGAACGTGTTTAAATTCATTTAAGAATTAAACCACTGTTGCTTTCCAGTTATCACAAGTTTGATTCATAAAGAATCGCACAAGTCACCTACCATGAGCTTTTTGATATTCGCTCAAGAAGGATTTCCATCTTCATTGTAAATACTTTCGTATGACTCGGATGTTCAGGCAAGATCATGAAGATTTTGCGTAGGACTCTTAAGAACTTTCTTACTTTTCACAGTGTGTGAAGAAGCAAGTAAATATGAAATGGCTCTAGACTCGATCGTGCATTTTGGATTTTAGTGATCGGAGGCTGGAGAGGAGTGCCACCTTTTCAATACCAATTTATTCGGAGTGAATAAATCAATAGATAATGTGTTGATCTCCGTGTGATTAAAACAAATACCTTTTGAGAGATATTTGAGTTAGCTGGGAAGGGTTGTGCATTGCATCACTGGGTCCATGATGTCTTTCTTCAATATCAAGAATCATTAAAAATGATCTCAAAAGCATATGAATTGACCCGGTTTCTGCCTAAGGTTGTAAGGAGGGCTACTTTCTTTACACCCTTTATCTTTACAATTCTTTTTCATTCTTCAACCCCTTCAATGCTTACCAATACGTCATAACTAGCACCTTGTTGTGATTGTTCCAGTGCTAACTTAAGTACTTGGTCGGCATTCAGCTACGTTCACAATCTTTCTCCATCTTTCCTAAGGACTACTATTTCTAGCTATGGAATGTCCTTGGGAAGATTCCTCTGGTTCTAGAGAAATCATTGGACTTTAACCTATCCTACCATCCTTATGTCACCACAATCTTCACCGTCGTGAATAGAGATGTTTTGGGTAAGTGTATGTCACCATGAAATCCATTTTGAAGTGCAAATCCATTTTGCTCCCCCTTAACATATGCAACGATATTCGAAAACATTTCGCACATGTCGGGATGAGCTAACACGTTAAGTCAAACCATTTATGATTGATCATATCCCATATTAAATCACATTTTCTCCCCCATATTAAAAATATTAACCCAATCGATGTTTTTAATATCAATTGATTTAATAGCATTTTAAGAAAATTTGGGAAGAAAAATGCAAATCCAATTATCTTCATGATTTTAACAAGCTCCCCCTCAAATTAATGAGGGTGTACTTGAAACATAAATTAAATACCTTTTAAACACAAGTGTAAGGTATTTATCACGTGCAAGGATCATATATGATAATGTATTCACAAGATTAGCAATTTACGAGGTTGGACCTGAATAATGGAGAACATCATATGAAAGAAGCACATGGTTCTTGTTCACGAATGTTGGTCACCTCGTCACGTCCCCGAGAAAATTAATTCCCGTTGTTGAGTCAAAGCTTTCCGGTGAAATGATTGACTTGATTATGAAAAGCGGGTTGCTATCTGAAATAATAGCAAACCATATGGAGCATGTTTTAAATCTTTTAAACTTCTGCTCGAACTTTATTTACAACCCCGTGTCATTATTGAATGACATTTCTAGGTTCGTAAATATTATCGATTCCAGAAGACATGCTCGTTTTATCAAAACGTTTTTGAACACACAATTTTGAAAGATTTAGAAAAATCTTTTGAAAAATTCTTGAAAAATTGTGTTCAAAGTTTTGAAAAACAATTACTTGAGCTTAAGATGTTGAATATCTTAAAAGCGAGCTCAAGTCCGAGAAGTTGTGAACTTCCCGTTCTTAAGGATAAGTTACCATCGGCGGTAAACTTTCCTTTTATCTGACGGACGAGTCCTAAGCTGACATTTACTTAGAAGTCGTTTTTCATGAGCTTGAAAACTTTGACTGTTTTAACGGAAAGCTCATGACTGAGAAAGGTTAATTTCTCGTTACGAGGAAAAGTTCTCTTATTTAAAAGATACACTTTCCTTTCTGAGCTTAAAACTTCGAATGTTTTAATACAAGCTCATGACCGAGAAAGGTGAATTTCTCGTTAAGAGGATAAGTTATCATAAATGATAAACTTTCCTTTATTTTAAGTTCGAGTTACAGTCTGACATTTAACTGTAAGTCATTGTGCATGAGCTTAAAAACTTCGAATGTTTTTAATATTAGCTCATGCCCGAGAAAACTTAATTTCTCGTTGTTAGGATAAGTTTACGATCGGCGATAAACTTTCCTTTCTTTGAAGATCGAGTTATAGTCTGTGATGTGACTATAAGTCCTTTGTGCAGCTTAACAATGAATCCCCTGAGACATTTGTTTCTCTGATATCTGCTTCTTCAGCAACCAAACTCTAAGAGTGTCCTTAGTTGAACGGTATACAACGATTGGACCGCTTCGTTCTTTTGGAACATCAACTTTGGTACCTGCATTCTCATTAGAAGTTTGTATACTTTTGCATGGGTTAGAGATATCTATTTTTGAAGCACGTGGGGGTTCACAGTTGGTTTTACTTGTGTCAGAGGCGACCTGAGTAGATGATTCACTTATCTTAGCTAGCAAACGTTTCCTTTTATAGAAAATCTTAAGTTTAGGCTTAAGTGAAGTATCATCTTTATCAATGTCCTCCCTAGTAGTCTTAGAAGAAACGGAGACTATCCTAGTTAAAGGGCACTCGTTTCCTACAAAAGTGAAAGTTCTACCAGTGGGGCGCCAATCTTTACCAACGGGTTTGATTTTAGCTATCCACTGGGACTTAATTCTAGCACGGGAGTTCACCTCATCAAGTAATTTCTTGACACAAGCATCATGATTTGCCGTAAAGACACATTTTCTACATGTTTTACAAGTAGCATATTTAATGTCTGAATAATTCCTAGATGATTGATCGATGCTCCTAGAAGATGGCATGCTACGGTTAGCAGTGTTGGGTAATATAGAAGGCATCTGACTAGGTTGGACATTGCTATCTCTTACATGTGTCTTTTGAATAGTTTCCCTTTGACCAAAATCATGGCCCACACTAGTTGAACTAGTTCTAGACGTGTTCTTTAAACTATTCTTAGAGAAACTAGAGGCAATCATGTGATGAGGTCTTGCTAAAACTGATTTAGTCACATTAGGCCTAGTTGGTGGAGTGACTGTTCTAGAAATATGACCCAAATCAACTTGGGAGGCAAATCGTGGTCTCGAAGATTGTGGTCGCTCGGATCTAAATGCAGTAGGTTGTCTGACGAACTGACTTGTAGGCGGTTTCCCCAAGATTGATGGTTTTTCAAGCTTAGTGTCCACACTAGGTCCTCTATTTCTCCTTAACTCGTTTTTCAACGCGGCTATAGCAAAGACCTTTTCCTGTACTTGAGCTTTTAAAGTCTCATTCTCTTTGAGCACTCTATCTTGGGATGCCAATTTAGATTCTAGAAACTGAATTTGTTTCAAAAGATTTTCCTTTTCAGCTTTAGAATCTAAAACTTTTTGATCTAATTTCTTTCAAGAACAACGTTTGACTTTTCAAGTTTTTCATAGTATGTTTCAAATTTGTCCGTTTTCTTAGAAAATTCAAGTTTGGCATCCTCAAGATCTTTTGATTGCCGAGCTACGATCGTTTCGAGCTCTTTAATCTTGGAATCAGAATCAGTTAACGAGGCAGTTATAAAGCATTTATCATGATGTTTAGCATTTTGAACACTTTCTCCCCCATTATGACTTACATCGGTTGAATCAGAAGTGGTATTGCTATCACTCGTTTCCATCCCATGTTTGTCATAATTAGGTTCAGAATTCTCAATATGCGGCATATCATCAGCATATACATCATAAACAACATTACATTGTACCATGTTTGCAGGCTCTGCGTCATAAATGGGTAAGATGTCATCAAGAGAAATCTCGTGAAAATTCCCTGACGTGCCACTGGCATCATGTTGTCCTCCTGATTCGGTGCTCTTGCCATCGTTAGGCTCCAAGTTGTCAACCGTATGACCATTCTCTTCTTGCATCTGTGTCATTGATTCTTGCACTCCATTATCATATGCTTGCTGAAGTTGTGATCTTTGATAAATCGAAGACGAGACCGATGTCATGAGTTTCAAAATTGTATCATGGAAAGCTCTAAACTCGGTATGTGTATCTCGAAGAAATGATTGGCAAATCACTGAACTTTCAGGCATGATGATATTGAATTGGAGGAAAGGCGTGAGTTGTGTCACAAGAGCCTTATATGCAAGTGCCGATGCAGAGTGATTAAAGTTTCCATGGTTGAGTTGCTCGGCGAGTTGGGTCAAAGTGGTAAAAATTGAGTCGATGAATATATGACGATCTTGTCCAAAGATTGTCACAAATTCGCTCCCTCCTTGAATCCCCGAAAGAGTGACAAGATGAGACTGGAGCATTTGAAATTAATTTATACCACTTTCTCGAGCTTTGTCTTGCATTCGATGCAAGTCTCCCTCTTTAAGTGTCGAATTTAACGATGCCATTGAAAATCGAGGAAAAATGATGTGGATGTTGTAGTTTTCAGGATTTTACAATTCGATTCGGCTCAAAAGATGTTGTCGGCTCAAACGATTATGAATTAAACCCGATCAAAAAATGCCGTCACGTTGACTCGTCACTTTGTCGTCAAATCCGGCCACAAACACTTTTAACCCGTCAAATATTTTGTCACATTAATACTTTTTAAAAAAAATACCCGCCTCAGCACGTTTTGCCAAAAATTCATAAACAAAAATATACTAAACTAGAAATATAAAAGTGACAAAATAAAAAAATTTAATTTAACTAAAAATAATAGAAAAATAAAATGTGATATTTTAAAAGTAGAAAATAAAATTAGAGAAATAAAATAAATAAAAAAAAATAAAAAAAAAATAACTTTTTTAAAGATATGAAAATGAAACGGTTTTGTTTTAAAGATAGGAAAAACAATAGGATATGTGTAGTTTTCTAAAAAATCGGATATGCTACCTTGTCCCACTCACCACAAAGATATTATATATCTTCCCATCTCAGTCATAACACCACCCACGTGTCTCTCTTGGTTTCTCCGTCCCAAATACTTGATTTTTAAACAATTTATATACCTATTGACTTAATCACTCGAAAGTATCAAATTCTCTCTCTCTATTTTACTCCGCCCCAGATAAAGACTCGTGACCCTAACTTAATCTCTCTCTCTCTCACAGATCTATACTCAACCGCCTCTTTCTTCTCAATCTGTCTCTCAAAAACTGAATCTATATTATTTTCTCCGCCTCCTTGGATGATTAACCAAAACAACCAAACAAATTCCACTTGGATGATTAACCAAATACAACCAAATACAAGAATAAGCCGAATCCCACTTGGATGATTAACCAAAACTCGAAACCGAAGCAGATCCAGGAAAGTCTTCAAGATTCATACATGAGTCTCGGGTAGGTGTAATTGCATGTCAGTTTTGATTTTCGTTTTAGCTTTGGATCGATGAGAGTTTTAAAAAAAACTGAGATCTTTAAAAATTGGGTCTTTCTATCATCTGTTGAGTCCTTCTGGTTGGTTAGGGAGTCGAGTGTGATTGAAAGTGTGGGTTTTGTCGAGGGTTTGAATTGTTGTCGAGGGTTGGTGATGTCGGGTCTATGTTAAATGGTTAAGGGTCGAGGGTGAGGTTGATGTGAGTGAGGGGTTCGAGGGGGAGTCGAGTGAGAGGTTGTGGGGGTGTTTTTGTCTGGTTTGTGGTGTCGGTCTAAAAAGGCCTGAGATTGGTTTTAAAAAAGAGTTGTGAAAACGAGTCTTGTTAAATTTGTTGTGTGTGTTTGAGAGGGTGTGTTAAAAAAGAGTCGAAGCTGTTTGTTTGTTTTAGTTCGAGAGTCTATTCGAAGGTTGAGGGTGTTTGTTTGAGAGTCCTGTTGGTTTGGTTGAGTTTGAGAGAGGTGTGGGTTGAGGTCAGTGTCTGTGTCGAGAGAAGGAGTCGAGGGAGTCGAGAGTGTTGGTGTTTTCTTGAATGTGATGTCGAGTCGTGTTGTTAGAAAAGTCCTATTCGGAAAGTCCTATTCGGAAAGTCCTATTCCGAAAGTCCTATTCAGAAAGTCCTATTCGGAAAGTCCTATTCGGAAAGTCCTATTCGGATAACTTTGTCTATTCGGAAAACTGTGTCTATGCGGAAAACTTTGTCTATTCGGAAGAACAGCCTACGCGGAAAGCTTATTCGGAATAATCGAGAAAACTGATAGTTTTGGACAGGTTGGGACAGTTTTGACAGATTTGACAGATAGGTTTGGACTTATATGAAAAAGAAGGAGAAAACTGATTAAAAATGACTGATTAAAAAAATGTGATTAAAAAACTGATTATTTAAAAAGAAAAACTGATTATTTAAAAAGTTTGATAAAAACTGATTATTTAAAAAAAATGATAGATCTAAAAAAAAATTGTTGCTAAAAAATTCCGTGAAAACTCAATCACCAAAAAGAATATAGAAAAGAAGAAAAAACTGATTATAGAAGAGATTGATCTAAACAAGACGAGACATCAAAAAAAAAATTATAAAAAAATTTAGAAAGAAAGGATATTTAATCAAATCAATAGATAAAAAACACAAATCCTAAGATTTAACCATGGCTCTTGATACCAATTGAAGGTCTACGATTTCTAAGGATTTGGTAATTGATGGATTGATCTATTGATTAGATGGTGGAAATGGGGAAGAAGGAGATGAGGTGTAGAGAGAGAAAGGAGAGAAAAGAAAAGTAGAGAGAGAAAGTGAAATTAGATTAAATGAAAAGTTGTAAAATGAATGAACCACCCCTCCTAACATGCTAGGAGGGGTATATATAGCCCACCCTACATGTGGGCTATATGGACTATATTTAGTACAAACTGGAGCACGAGCCTAATACAATGATATATCGTTGGAGCGACCGATCCTTCATAAATACGTAAAAACGTATTTCCAACAGTGTCACAATAGATATTGTAAAGTGTTGCATTTATATGGCATGAAAGAACTTAAAGTGTTGCTTTTGGTAAATAGAAGTGTTGTAATAGGTTAGTGTTCAGATATGTAAGTGCTACATTTAACGTGCAAAATGTTGCTTTAGAGTAAAAAATATGTTGCCTTTGATTAGTAAAAGTGTTGCCCTTTAAGTGCTACATTTCATAAACTGAGGCAACATTTTAAAAAAGTGTTACATTTTCTTTTCAAAGTGCTGCTTTAGACCTAAGGCGACGTTGCCTAACTCAGCCCTTCAAAAAGTGCTACATTAACCATAATGTAACACTTTTAGAGCATATTACAACACTTTTTGAGTGTTGCTTTAGATCCATTTTGTAGTAGTGAACTCACTTATTTTTGGGAATAAATTTGGATTCACGTCTTGAAGTAGCATCGACTACGTCTAAACCGGAGGATTCTACGTTACGTGCTTACGTTTACATACACCGTTTTTTGTGACAGTCCGACATTTCAGGAAATAAATTTATCCGTGAATATTATTTTGGGATTTTAAATTTGAGTTGGTTCATAAACTCACAAATGTACGAGAAGAGATTAGGACTTACGTGAATAATTTAACGTCCTTTACGACTAAACCGGAAACCTTAGGATTACGTATTTACGTTTTTGAACTCTGTGTTTGATGAGACAATTTTTATTAGATTCGTTTTGTGCCGTCGATTCATAAATTATAAAAACGTTTTTCGTAAAACGACCCGAGGGCACGCAAATCGAGGAAACTAGAATCGAAGAGTACCTGTAAATTAGTGGGATGGGACAAGTTTACACTTGCCCACCACACTATATGGGATGGCTACACAATGACACCACATCACAAGATGTGGCAAAGTCGTAGCTAACAAGTTAACACTTGTTAACTAGAGCTTACAAAGTAAGCTACACATACCACCAAACTACAAAACCATTTCACTAAACCATTTCTCTCATTCTCAACATGCAAACCACCACAACTTTCTCTCTTTCCTCTCTAAATTTCGTCCAAGAATCACCACTAAACACCCCTCTTTGATCTATTTTATCCATAGAATCATGTGTTATTCATACACATGATGATGCTCCTTTAAAGCCTTGAAGATTAGAGGTGATTCTAACATCTAAGATGGTGATTTGGTGATGTCCAATGGCTGATTTATACAAGGAGTTTACAAATATTGGTGGTCTTGAAGATTGGTGTTGATCTATCACAAGTTTTTCCATCAAAAATCCAAGCCTTGATCATAACCTACACAACCTTGGTGGTATAAAGATTGTTCTTCCCATCCTCTTGTTATTTTGATTATGAAATCTTGTAATTTCTTTATTTATGTATATGTATATGATGATGAATGATGATTAGAAATATTATGTGGGGATTTGGTGTTGATAGATTTGATAAATATGGTTAAAAAGATGGAAAAACCATAGGTAACAATGTTAAAATCTTGCTTAAAATGATGGTTGTATAAAAACAGTAAGTAACCAAGTTATAAACTGATAAAATTGCATGGTGGAATCAATTTACAGTAAGTATAAGATTTCATACACATGTGAGAGTTGGCCATGCAATGGAATCATAAAAATGAGTAAGATATGATCAAAACAAAATTAGTATACCAATCTGAATAGTCTGTTTTGTAGGGACTGTTAAGGATACTTAGACATGGATTAGGCAGTAGCTATAACAAACTTATTTGTAGCACATAATATGAAGTTTATGCCATCCAAAAATGAGCTTTTATCTCCTTATAGAACTCAAGATATGATAAAAATGGTGAAAGTGAAACTAAAAATCAGATTTTGTGAAATTAAAGTTTAATAGTATTATATAAGCACTCAAAATAATATAGTATAAAATGTGAAATTAAGACCCACTAACTTATAAATTTCATTTATATAAATATGTATAAGGTTAAATAAATGGACACTTTATAAAAATGGTAGTTGAATAAGATTTATAAGTTATAAAAACTATAAACATGATTTTTACGACTTTTTCGGCTATTTACCGTAAAATTAACGTTTTTCGCCAATTAAAACTTAGACGATCAAACCCGTCTAATGTAAAGTTTTTAAAAGTCATACACTGATATATAAGTACCTAATACAATTAAAAGCCGATAAAACCCGAACTATATAACATACGGGCATTAACGAGCTAAGTTAGCAATATTGGACTAATAATCCAACTAAATGGACTAAACACTTATAAATTTACTTATTGGGCTTAACCCACTTGGGCCCAACATGTAAAGTATAATACTGATAATAAAGGTGTAAAATGGACTAATATAAAGTATTGGGCTTGTAATAGGCTTATTGGGCCTAAAACATGTAAATAAGTAAAACTAGTAAACTAGTATAAAAGTTACCAATACATAACACTAAAATGAGTAAATGAGAATGTATAAACCCACTTGATTAGCATGATATATATAAAATCATCATATATATACATAAGTTATGATTTTTATAAATTCATTGGACAAGAGTCTAAGACAAGTATTATTTGTCTAGGTTTCCGTGATTGAAGCACGTACCGTACATCCGAATTGCCGATAACCCGCTTTCCCACATCAACGTGAGTTCATAGCCTCACACTCTTTTAAATGTTTTTATGAAATGTTTTATAAACCCGCAAGGGAGATAACATGTTAGTTTTAATTAAATAGGACACCAATTGTCCCGATTGTTTGTTTATTGATTTGGACCCGAATGATTGTATGACCCGATGAATGATTAAATGACCCGACAGATGAAATGAAATGGATTATTAAAGTTAGGTTATGTCACTAAAAGTCCCATTAGCATGAATTGTGAACTACCGGGATTTGGTAGACGCTTATGCATATAATAGTACTATTTAGGGATGATCACCCCAGTTCGCGCCTTGACGGTTGATCCCCATCGTGCCATATTGATTGGTAAGCGAATTTATGTATGAGAAGATTTCTATAAGCGTGATTATTGTTACGACACGTTGTTTTAGATAGGCAAATGATTGTCGGGTTAGCTACCCGTTGTTTGTTGTAATAAGGTAACAATGTCATGCGGCTTATAATAATCCAAATAACGAAAATACTGCTTTATGCATTGAATTACAATATATTGCCTGACTAGCAATACAGGGTCTTATTATTGATATTATGTTCGTGTTTTGGTTTTATATAACCATATCCATATAACGGTTTTTATTTAACTTTATACAACGTTATAAAACGTATTGTATGATGTTTTTACGACATTGGTTCGTATATTGGTTTTGAAGGCAACAACCTATATTATGATTTTGACAAGGATTTGTATAAAATGTTTTTGGCCTATTTTATGGCCTATTACATGGATTTGTACAAAATGATTTTCGGTAATAATTATATACCGATGATATATTGATGGTTTTATTAAACTCTATGAATTCACTCGGCGTTTTCGCTGACCTTTTCTTTTAACATGTTTTATCTCAAGTACATGAAGGTAATTCTCGGGAAGACGACAAAGAATTCATGGCCCGCACTTAAATACTAATTTCCATTCAAAATGCTTTGTAAAACCTGTATGAAATACAATGACTTGGGACCTATGTAAATTTGATATTTATGAATGGAAATGCCTTATTATTAAACGACGCGATTTTTAAGTGTTGTCTATGATGTGAGTAATGTGCTATCCCGTAACACCAACGAGTCTTCCGCTGTATTGAATTGTAAAATTTGGGGGTGTTACAGTTTGGTACCAGAGCTCTCGTTATAGAGAACGAAAGATTTTTAAAACCAAGGTTTTGAATAAAACATTTCAAAATCTTTTAACTATAAACATTTTTCTAAAATGTTTAAAAATCTTTTGACTATAATGATGCCGAAGAAATCCCGAGTTACCGACAAGGCCAGACTGAGAAGTGTTATTTTAATATATATATATATAACTTGGATTATATATATATATATATATATATATATATATATATATATATATATGATGTAATTTTATTACATGATTGTTTGATGATTATTTTGATATTTATACGAGGTATTTATACGACGTAGATTGTCACAAGAAACCCTAACTCCCCTAGCAAATCAATCGAAGCTATTCCCGTAGGAATTCTAGCTATCCTAGATCTAAACCAAGTTGTGGATGTTTAGGATCCCAACAAAATGGTTGATATTCGTAGAAATGCATATATTAGTTGATTGTGATATTGAAGAAGAATTGGCGAGATTAAAACTGATATCGATGTCATGACGATCTTTCCTTATAGAGTGGAGTTTGACAAAACGTTACCACCTAGAAAGATGTCATCTGATTCGTTGTCATTCAATTCTTAAATTTGAAATCGAAAGGGTGAATGTTGCACTTGAGGCTTTCATTGGAACCTTTACCCAAAAGTCTCATGCCACTAGTACCTTTCCGAGAAGTCTAATTAAATGTATGAGTTATTTCATACTAGTGACTTATTTGATAACTATTGTTGTAAGAAGCTATAGGATTGAAAATTGAGTGTTGTTCATATAGAACTTTTATTGCCCTTTCAAGGTGTAAGCATAAGGATGAAAGTATTGGATAATAAGGTAGGATATCACATTGAGTATAATTTGGTTGAAACTTGAATAAAGTAAAATTTAACTTGTATGGAATATGAGATTGTTAAGAGGAAGTCGTTAAGTTCTGTGATTGAATTATAAGGTTTTAAATGATTGTTGATTCGTGTTATGGGTTGTTCGTAGACCATTGTCCAATGACGAGGATGCCTAGTGTCCAATAAATAAATTGAAGAAATCTTCTTTTGAATTGGGACTGATGGATCTTTCGGGACATGTGGAACACCTAATGACTCTTGTAGATTAGTATTCATTGTGGTATCTTTTAAAAATAATCCCTAACTTAACTGAGACATTAGTTGGTAAGATGAGTTCTTGGAATTGTATGACATAGTGACACGTAATGTGTTACGGTACAATTTTGACTTGTTTGTGTTTAATGAAAAGACTACCTTTGATTGCTAAATCCTACATGTATCGATGGTATCTATCTTTTATTGCTTCATCCTAATGCTCGCATTAGTGATGCAACCATGGAACAAGTACTCATCTCGAATTGAGTTACGTTGTGAATTATTGTTTTTGAGTGCCATCGAGGTCATAAACCTCATGATTATTTGGCTAAAAGCTAATTTCCTAGCATATTGTAGTTAGTTCTTGGTGAACAACTTTTCATCACTCTTTTGCAGATCACTCATTGTTTTTATAAGATAAAAAAAGTATCCCTTGAGAAAAATTGAATTTTCGTCACTATAAGGATTATTCAAAGTGAGATTTATAAGTGATCGTTATCGAAATGAAGTTGTTTATAAAGCACCTTGGAAAACTTAATAGTTTTCATAACAAAGAGAATCTTTGTAAATTTATTTTTGATTCTTATTTAAGAATTAAGCATGAAAGTGTTTTTATTATAAACATGATGATAAAATTTTGACGAACTGAGTATTGCATCGTTAATCTTGAAATTGTATATAGTTGCGCGCCTACATACAATTTGGAAGTGACCATGCAAGGCTGGTTAGTAGTCACCATGAAATTATTAATAAACACTAAATTTTCTTTGAAGATTGTGAAAGATTAAATTTTATGAGGTCTGCAAGAAGTGAAAAATAAGGACATAATGTTAGAGACACCTACATATGTGCCCGTACTATTTATTCTTCTGAGTCGAATTTACTCATCTATAGATATTGTTTTATTTGACAACTGATATTCCCTTCTTGTCCAATTCTCCCGTGGTGAGATTCTTTGGAAAAGTATCTGATTACCGAGTGTTGATACCCGACTGGATGTATCGATGTTCCTATCATTTCTTTTGATTAGATTTCATTTGAATAACCTGGGTAACGATCCGAGGAGCTTTCGAATGCGTACTCAAATTATGAAAACATGGGATATATTCATATTCGTTAAATGTTTTCGTCTGTATCTGATTTGAAATTCTCTCGCGTAGATTATGCGTTGACCTTACTCTTTTAATGGAAGTTGTGTCTCTATATATCCTTGAATTTGTGAAGGATTATGAGTTATTATTAGTCTTTTGAGAAATTCACATCTTATCGGCAACAATGAAACTGGGAAGTTAATAGGGCCAGTAGAATGGATTGATTGATTATGACATGACGACATTGTCTTAATTGATGGAAACTCGAGTAGAATTCCCCTAAAACATAAGACGCTGATTATCAAAAGTGATCTAAATAATTCTTGATATGTGACCATATCCTGCATTTTGACCTGAAATTAGGCCGTGAAGGGTTGTGAATTAGTCATAGATATTATAATCTAGAAAGAACCTAATATGAATTTATTAAAAGATGTTTCTGTTATCTGAAACTTTAGGAGGTATTTGCTGGTGAATTACCTATACTTTTGCCATTAAGGCAAGTTGAAATTGGTATTGATTATATTCCCGGTGCTGCACCTGTGGCTTGTGCACTGTACGTCAGCACCATCTGAATTAAAAGAATTACCCTACAACTGAGAGAGTTGTCGGAAAAAGCTTTTATTCTACCAAGCTCGTCATCATGAAGAGCTATGGTGTTATCATACCTTATATTTGTTGATTACCGTGAACTAAGTAAATTGACGATTAAATTCTAAATCCACTACCCAAGATGATAGATTGTTCGATCATTTACAAGGTTCTAGCGTATATTCAGGAATTTGATCCACGTCATGGTTATCATCAACTTCGCGTCCGCAAAAAAAAAAAAGATTATCTATTCAAATAACTACATCCAGAGCTTGTAATAAACATTATGAGTTTCATGTTATGTCGTTTGGAATGACAATGCACATGTAGTATTCATAAATTTGGTGAATCACGTGTGTAGGCTGTAATTTGATAAATTCATGCTCGTGATCATTAAGGACCATTTGTTTGTTTATAAGAATAAGAAGGAATTAATAATTAGTTATAGACTGTCCTAAATTGGCCGAACAATGAAAACATGTACCTTGAGTATTTAACATGTGATTAAAGACTTAATCCTTTACATTATTTGACCGTGTGATTAATAAGATAATGGAATCTATATTGACTCTTCATAAAAATAAATTTAGAGCCCTTTTAAGACTTTGGGTTTTACCAAAAATAAAGTGCAAATGTGTTTTGACAAATGTTTTATCAAAAAGAACTTTTGCGGGATTATTCCCTTATACCCAGAACATTTAACTAAACTCCTGTTTATGGGTAAATGTTTGTGTATACCTCAAGACAACCTAGAGGGATTGAGGAAACCATTTAAACCATGACTTGAAATTTGAAACGACACTTTTTGCTTTTCAACTAAGAAAATTTTGACCAAAGTATAACCAAATATTTTTCAAACATTTACGAATCTTATTAATTATTTTTGATAAATCAGCAAAAATCGTGTTAATTAAATTCAAATTTATTTTGAACATTTTATTATAATTGGTCAAACTAAGAAATTTAAACTTTTAACGTTTACGTTTCATAAAAACTAAATATTTATTATTTAATTACTTGTAATGTTTATCGACGCTACAAACGTCGGATTGAGCAAAACTAATAAAAATGATAGTTGAGACGAAACTAAAACTTAGAAAATGTGAAGAAAGAAATTTTTAATGAATACGGTCATGATAATTATTTCATCAGGAAAGGTGAATGTAGATACCAACGCACTATGTAGAAAAGATAAAGAATCACATTGGATGTGTTCCTTAATAATGAAGATGCAAAATAAATTGCCGAACAATATAAAAATAAACAATGCTTGTAAGAAGGATAATATAGATAATAAAAAGGGGTTCGCGGCTAATATGAACCATTAAGAATTGAGGAGCCGATGGTGTTAACTGTATAAAAGGCCACTTGTGGTTGCCTAAATATGGAGATTTTGATATGTAGTCATGTTGGAATCTCGTAAGTATAAGTATTCTATTCCTTTCATTTCTGATTTAATGTATCATTATCAGAAGAAGTTGTACTGATGGAAATTTATGAAGGTAGACACCGCCTCATACATTAGTAAACGTCTAACTATTGCAAAGGTCATCATCTAAATTTGATTCGATTTGGGTCATCGTCGACAGACTGACCAAATCTACTAATATCATTCCTGTTATTGATAGATTCCTGATGAAGAAATTGACTCTTTTGTATTTAAAGGAGTTATGTAAACATGGTGTGCCTGTATCGATCATCTCTATCAAGATCCTCGCTTCGCATCAAATTTCTAGAGATTTGCTCAGAAGTCATTGAGAACGAATCTTGATGAGAGTACTGTTTACCACCCCAATCGAAGGAACGAGGTAAAGTAATGATATAAAACACTAAAAGTGTTATTTTATGCTTGTATGATTGACCTTTGGTAATAAACCGTATAATCGCTTTCCTTTGGAAAGATAATCATTGATAATTATCGTATTAGGATCAAGATCGAATCTTGTGAGGATATATATTAGAGCATCTGTAAGCAGGAGTTGGGATGAAGACACCCGACATACACCCATTGTGAGTTGGACATGTCTTTTAGGTTTAAGGTTTCCTATGATGACAAACCTAACCTTACAAAATACTTGACCCGCGAGACATGAAATGATTGTTGAAATCAGGATCTGATTATTGACTGCCGGTAGTGGGCAGGAGGTTATGTGAATATGAAATGTAGATCTTGAAGTGCCAGATGGGTAGCGAAGTTATGCCAAAAAATTTAACCATGGAAAAATGAATTGATGATCTAAAAGATCATGGGATATAAGTCCCCGTTGTATGGGACCATTGAGATGATGTAAAAGATTGGTTTGAAAGGCATATAAGCTGGATCTACCCTAGGACTTCAAGGGCTACGTGAATTATGTTTCGTATATCGAACTTGATAAAATGTCTATCAAGTGAGAATCTGATCACTGATCTTATTCCCGTAGTTATGTTTGATGAAACTCGCGTATTGAAATGAACTACACTTGTGAGAAAAGACCAAATGTGGAGGAAATACCCACATGGATTTAACTCTATAAGAAGCGAGTAGTAAGATAAGATGATCTTTGAGGACAAAGATCCTGTTTAGGGGTAAATGCTGTGACAATCCGTCAATTTATGGTTGATATTTTATTCTCAAGTATTATTTAAAAACATTATTTTAATGTTATATTATGAACTCACTTATTTTTGGGAAGAAATTTGGATTTACGTCTTGAAGTAGCATCGACTACGTCTAAACCGGAGGATTATACGTTACGTGCTTACGTTTACATACACCGTTTTTGGTGACAGTCTGACATTTCAGGAAATAAATTTATCCGTGAATATTATTTTGGGATTTTAAATTTGAGTTGGTTCATAAACTCACAAATGTACGAGAAGAGATTAGGACTTACGTGAATAATTTAACGTCCTTTACGACTAAACCGGAAACCTTAGGATTACGTATTTACGTTTTTGAACTCCGTTTTTGATGAGACAATTTTTATTAGATTCGTTTTGTGCCGTCGATTCATAAATTATAAAAACGTTTTTCGTAAAACGACCCGAGGGCACGCAAATCGAGGAAACTAGAATCGAAGAGTACCTGTAAATTAGTGGGATGGGACAAGTTTACACTTGCCCACCACACTATATGCGATGGCTACACAATGACACCACATCACAAGATGTGGAAAGTTGTAGCTAACAAGTTAACACTTGTTAACTAGAGCTTACAAAGTAAGCTACACATACCACCAAACCACAAAACCATTTCACTAAACCATTTCTCTCATTCTCAACATGCAAACTACCACAACTTTCTCTCTTTCCTCTCTAAATTTCGTCCAAGAATCACCACTAAACACCCCTCTTTGATCTATTTTATCCATAGAATCATGTGTTATTCATACACCTGATGATGCTCCTTTAAAGCCTTGAAGATTGGAGGTGATTCTAACATCCAAGATGGTGATTTGGTGATGTCTAAGGGCTGATTTCTACAAGGAGTTTACAAATATTGGTGGTCTTGAAGATTGGTGTTGATCTATCACAAGTTTTTCCATCAAAAATCCAAGCCTTGATCATAACCTACACAAGCTTGGTGGTATAAAGATTGTTCTTCCCATCCTCTTGTTATTTTGATTATGAAATCTTGTAATTTCTTTATTTATGTATACTAGATGAGTACCCGCGCATAGCGGCGGAAATTGTCTAGCAACAGATAATTAACACGATGCGATATTGTGGTAAGTGTTTCGGTGAAGTTCAAAATATAAAGTCAAAAGATTAAACTTTTATTTCAAAGCGTTGTAACATGTTATATGATGAGACTGCTTTTATACATAGTCTCATCTTCCAAATAGGGCTTAAAATGCATTAAATATCATCAAAATACCCAAATATATGCTTGTGTTTGTTGCTTGTGTATTTTAGGTACGGATATTGAGATAATGACAAAAGATCACAAGAATCATGCAAAAACGAACACGGGAAACGAAGCCGCACAATGAACCAAGCCCTAGTGAAGACTTTCCCAAAACCAACCCTTGAAGATTTGAAGAATTATGAAGAAGGGTCCTCCAATTATGAAGAATTGACACTTTATACCCTTGTATCCTCATAATTACAAGTTTGGTCCCTAAAGTTTGTCAAAATTACCAAAAGGGCCCTTAACTTTGAAGAATTGGCAAGTTTAGCCCCTCAACAAAGCTAAATTGTCAACCAATATCATCCACAAAGTCAAATATATCATGAAGTCCTTCAAAGTACAAGAAATGACAAGTTTGGTCCTTTGAAAAATCCAAAATTACAAAAAGGACCCTCAACTTTCAACAATTGGCAAAAATGGTCCCTCATTTATCAAGACTTGGCAATTTCAGTCCTCCAAGATGACAATCATACAAGTCAAGACCATCATCATTGAAGAAAATGCCAAACCAACCCTTGAAGAATTCAAATATGGCAAGAAATACCCCTGAATTTATTTACAAAAGTTTATGGGCCAAAAATGACAAAAGTCCAAAGTTGATAAGGCTTAAATGGGCGCTGATGGAATTTTGTTTGCAAGTGACAAGTTATTGGGAAGTGAAGGGTTAAAGCTGGCAGACAATAAACTTACCTAGACCAACCAATGGGTGACACGTGCCCCACTTACTCTCTCCACCAATCAAATCCCTCCCTGGTGCCACATCACATCCCACTCACACCCGATTTAACTAATCTTTATTTTAAATAAAGATTATGGCGCCTAACACACCAATTAAACATTAAAACAGATCAAATGAGGTGTTCTTCATGTTCTTGATAAAATTGGGTTTTCATTAATGGCTTGAAATTAGACACTAATCTGCTCCAGATTTATGATTAATCATCCCCTAAACACAACCCAACCCCTAAACTCCCATCACTCTCATGCATGTGAGTATACCAACCTTCCCCTGCCCCACTTCTCACGTCCAAACAAAAACCAGCCAGCAATCCAACGTTTGAGACTTATGCTTACTTTTTAAGCTTCATACACACCCTTGGATCAACTTTACACTTGCCAGCTCCTACATAACTCCAAAAACAAGTCACATGATTCAAGAAGAAGACAAAGACCTCAAGGGCATTTTTGGGACTTTAGCATTAGGGTTTACACGTTTTGCAGCTTGCTAGGACCTTGTACACCCTCTATATAAAGGGTCTAGTTCATTTCATTTGTTCCTGCTTTTGGTTTTTCCTTTGTTCAAAGTCTTGTAAATCCTTTTTCAGTTTAATGAATTTGAGTTAAGTACTTTGAAGAAAGACCAAGTGCCACCTTTATTCTGTTGTTTATGTTCTTAGCTTACTGTTTTTGAAGTTTAAAACCTGTTTTCAAAAGAGGAGTGTGCACAAGTTTGCATATTTTCCTCATTTTCTTGATATTTTGCTAAGTCTTGTTCCAATCTTGGAATTCTTGGGCTATAGGGCTGATCATAGCATCCTAACTGAGTTGGTTAAGGTGTGGTGAGGCTTATAACTTGGGGATAATCAAGTGTGGGGTAACAAGTTTGCATCAATCAAGATTTTTCCAAGTTTCTGATTTTACATGTTATTGTGCTTAACCCTTGTTGAATCTTAGCAGGCTTTTGTGGAAGCTTGTGCTTGTTCTTGCTAGCACATAAGCTCAAAATTCGTGGGTGTGGATGTACATCCATGAGGTTTGCTTACTTAATCTCCAAATCTGCTTAAAAAGTGATTTTTGGTGATATTTGTATGAAACTGTTGTTCTTGTGAATTTTGTGGCTTGTTCTTGCTTGAATCTGTTATTTAGACTTGTTAGAGTGTTAATTGATGCTTGGTTGGCCTGAAATCTTGTTTTGCTTTTGAAAATCTTCATTTGAAAAAGTTAAAGGGGTGTTTGGGTCTACTGATTTATGCTTGTAATCTGATTTTGTGTTAAGGGAAAGTGTTGTTTATGCTTTGTATCTGATATAACTTTGTTTGAGAGTGTTTTGCTGCAAGTTATTGGGTTTGAACACTTGAATTGATCAATCTGCTATTAAGGACTTGTTTCTGCTTATTTTGACCTAGGATTTTGGGAACACTTAGTGTGTATGCATGCTTAGGGATAAAAGTGGTTTAAACAAAGTTAACTTAACCTGTTTGAAAGATTTGAGGTGTTGAAATTGGCTTGTGTGTCAAATACATCAGCAAAAGTATAAACCTGCATGTGTAGTGTTCATCAGTAACCTTTATAGCTTGGATCTTGCTTAATACTTTGAACCAGTGCATGAAACCTGTTTAGACTTGCTTATTGGAGTTTATTATAGCTTGTGTGTGCATTTGGTTGAATTTGGTTGGCTGATTTGTGCTAAAATTGCTCTTGAATGCTAAACTGCTCATTGTTCATGTCTGTGCTATATCTGGTGATAAATTGATTAAACTGTATCAATTGGCTGTTTGTGATTGTGTTATTTTGCTTGTTATTGACTCCTTTTGATCCAAAGATCAATTGGGTGCCTTTGTGAAAACTGAATCCAAGAAAAAGTCACTAAAGACAACAAGTCAAATTAGTCAAGCAGTGGGAAAAGTTCCCACTGCTCAACACCCAAAACTAGCCCCTGCTAGTGCAATTTTATCATCAGCTTATCAATAAGCTATTCTAGCTTATTCTGACTTGCAACAACTTATTTTTTGTAATAGATCTTCATTATTTGACCCATTTAAGTGAACTGGAGCTTATCAGACTTTGACTTTGACTTTTCACTAGAAAACCAACTTGTTTGACTTTTAAGATAAGTGCTTATTTGATTTTTCAGCTTGTTTAGTGTGCTTATTTGAAAGTTCTTTGGTTTTTAAGCTTAGTTTTGTCAAAAGAAACATTTTGCAACTTGAATCAGCTTCTGAGGTGGTCTAGATCATAAAAACGACTATTTTGTCGTTTTGTGAATAAGTTGTTGACTTGTTTCTGGCTTATTGAATGGTCTTACTTGAAATTTCTTTTTACAAAAGTCTTTGTTAGGTCAAAAGAAGGTTGTGTGTTAAATTTTAGCTTATGGCATCAGCTTATAGCTTAATGGGCCAAAAAGCCCATTAAGAATAAGCTGCTTAATATAAGTTAGCTTATTTCACATTTTCAGCTTTTGGGCCTTTGGAAAAAGTTGTTTAAAATCAAATTTTGAGTTAGACTGTGCTTTTTGAGCTTATTTTGAGCACTTTTTCTTATTGGGCCTTAATTAAGCCCAATAAGGGACTGTTTTGGGTTTGGCCCGTTTTCTAGGCCCAATAGGGGTATTTAGGTAATTTCACTTTCATTTCTGAGTTATTTAGGTTAAATTAAGCTAGTTTGCAAGTTTTTAGAATTTTTTATAATTTTTGGATTTTTAATATTATTTTAATATTATTTTATTATTAAAAATTAAAAGTCTGATTTTCTAGGTTTTTATATTTTTCCTAGGTTCTAAATACTTAATTAGGATTTTTGCAGCTTTCCAAATAATTTTTAGGTCTTTTAATGATTTGTTATAATTAATTTAAGATTTAATTAGTTTTAGGAGTTTTTAATTATTTAAAAATAGTTTAAATTGGTTTTAAAATTTTGAAAAATAGTTTTTAGCTTAATTAGAGGATTTTTGAGGTTTACAAACTTGAAAATCTTGTTTAGGGCTTTTTGATAATTAATTTTGATTTTTTAGGGCTTTAATTAGCATTAAAAAGTCATTATCTAATTAATTAAAAGGTTTTTGCAAGTTTTGATTTTTTTGTAAACTCTTAGATTATTATTAAGGATTTTTGGTGATTTTTTAGTAATTTTTAGGAATTAATTTTAATTTTGGTGGTTTTTACGACTTTACGTGTACGCCTTTTTAGACTTAGTTTAATCCGTCTTCATAACCGTCATTCTCTTCTAATCCCCTTCCTATTCTTCTTTTTCCACATATAATCACAAATTAATCCAAGTCATTACACACATAACACACTAGCCTCCTTGAGAACGAACTTAATTGGGTCATTCACACACGGTTTTCCTAAATCGTCGTGCTCACTTGCCCTACTTTGTTGCCTCTTTTTCCTAAAAGGGTAGCAAAAGCTCAACATCATTTTGGCGCCGCTGCCGGGGAGGCGTGTTGTGTTTTGATTTGGCATTGTTGTTTTTATACTAACCATAATTAGTATTTGTATTAGTAGCACTCTACTAATACGTATTATCGTTTTTCGGTTTTTGTGTGAATATTATTACTATATTGTATACGTAGAACAATAAATACACAAGTACTCCAAATACGTGAGCAATCACAACCTTGACTTGGGAGGTCATTACCCAATCATTGTATTCGAATCTCAAACCAAAGAAAAAGGCAAAAAATAGATAAATACTTTCGTGAAGCTTAATCTTGAAAATACAAACTATAAGGTGGGTATAAGGCGGATATTATAAAATATATCCTAAGGAAAAAGGCTCTTAAGTGCTTCGCGCCGCCTCGTTTCCCCGCTTGCTTGTGAGTATTTGATTGTGAGAGTGAATCGAGGGTTTTGCCGCCCAAAGTATTACTAAGTATCATATATATTTTCTTGGTTTCAATTTGATTAAACCCTCTTGAACGATTTGGTGTTCCACCATCGTTCTAAAGTCATCGAAGGCGTTCACTCCACGTGTTCGTTTTCATTCTTTGAGGCTTCGTTAATCAAGAGATTTGATTAGTGAGGAGATTTGTGGACTCATTGTCTACCTAATACATTTCACCAAGTTCCAAAAAGGTTAATACAACCAAAAACCACAAAAAAATTGAAAAAAAATACAAAACACCAAAAAGAATCTTCTTTGCTCATCCCCTCGTTGTACGTGACGTTTATGCTAACTCGAAATCAAGCAAGACGTGCTCGTAAACGAAAAAACAAATCCATCACTCCAAACAATTCTAGTGAGGAGTCTCCTATTGACGAACCCATTGTAAGAGAAGCACCAACCATGGCGAATCGAACTATGATGGAGTTACTTCAAGCACCCACCGAGGGTTATGGAGAGGCTATTGTGATTCCCGCTATCCTTGCGGAGAATTTTGAGGTTAAGACGGGTTTGTTGTCCATGATTCAAAACAACAAATTCCGTGGTGATGAGAAGGACAATCCTCACAACCATATCCGCCAATTCAATCGTCTTACCGCTACTTGCAAGTTTAAGGATGTGTCTAACGACTCGATTAAGATGATGCTTTTTCCGTATTCCTTAGCGGGGCCCGCAAAAATTTGGTTAGAGAAAGAGCCACCCAATTCTATATTGACGTGGAAGGATCTCGTGTCTAAGTTTGTGAACCAATTTTTTCCGCCCTCTAAGACTACGCACTTGAAAAACGAGATTTCAAAGTTTTCACAAGAATTTAATGAAAGTTTTTCAACGGCTTGGAATAGGTTTAAGGAAATGTTACATGAATGTCCTCATCACGGTTTTTCCGATTTGCATCAAATTGACACGTTTTACAATGGACTTAATGATCATGAAAGGGATTATTTGAATGCCGCCGCGGGTGGTAATTTTTTGTGTAAAACGGTTGAGGAAGCTTTGGTGATAATTGAAAATAGATCTAAGGTGTATAGTCCTCGTAGCACGTCTAGTGTTCGTAAGGCTTCGTCTTCGGCTTCACCTTCTTTGTCTAATACCATCGATGCTTGCCAAATTGAGGCGAACTTGGAAAACAAGATTTTTGATAAGTTGAAAGGACTTTTGATTGAGTTTAAAGTTGGTGAACCAAGTGCTCCCGCTACGGTTAAAGCGGTTGAGGTTTCTTGCATGTATTGTGGTGGAGGTCACGATTTCTCCGAGTGCATTACCAACGGTGGTAACACTTCGAGTGCCTTTGCGGCCACGGGAAATTACAACCAAAACGGTCAAGTTTCCCGCTCTAATCAAATGACTCCACCGGGTTTTGGATCAAATCAAAATGCTAACAACTATCGCAACAATCAAGTTGGTTTTAAGAACAATTACAACAAGGGAAATTATGGGAATCAAGGGGCTAATAATCAAGTTTCAAACAAAAATGATTTTCAAAATAACAACAAGAGTTTGCAAACATTGAAAGATCTTCCAAGTGAGTTTGTTGAATATGCTAGTGGTAATGATGCTAGGTTTGACAACATTCAAAGAGAAATAATTAGCCTAAGATCCGAGTTCAAAAACGACTTGAAGAAAGAGTTGAAAAATGAGTTAGCTAATGAACTTAAAATCCACACCAACAAGATGGAAGGAAATGTCACTAGGTTACAACAAAACCAACAAAAGATGGAACAAGGGCAACATGAGATTAAACAAGAGATGCTTAAGGCCGAGAAAAGGCAAACCGAAGCCGTATTGAGGCAATCTAATTTTGAAGATAAAATCTCGTCCATGTTTGAGGCAATAATGTGTAAACCGTCGTCAAGTGGTCTTCCTAGTAACACCATATCCAACCCTAAGGGTGAGATGAAAGTAATTACCACACGTAGTGGTAAGACACTTAAGGAGCCGATTCCTCAACCAATTGCTCCTACGGAGGAAGCAATTGAGGAAGAACCCGAGGTGGTGGTCGAAAAGGAGCATATTTCAAGCCCACAAAGTACCGCTCATGCCACACCTACGGTTGGCCCATTACCATCATTGGAACCCGAGATTCCAAAGGCTATGCCTACTATGCCTCAACCCACACCACCCTTGCCTTACCCATCGAGACTTAGGAAGGAGAAACGACAAGAGCGCGACAACTACCAATTTGAGCTTTTTATGAAAATGTTTCGTGATTTGCACTTTAATGTGAGTTTCGCCGATGCCTTGGTCATGATGCCTCGATTTGCCGCTAACTTTAAGAGTATGTTGAACAACAAGGAAAAATTACACCAAAAGTCTAGTTGTTCGTCGGTTTATCTTAATCGCATACCTCAAAAAGTCGGTGATCCCGGTAAATTTTTGATCCCTTGTGCAATCCAAGACATGGAAGAATGCTTCGCCTTGGCCGATCTTGGTGCTAGCATTAACTTGATGCCACTTGCAATCTACAAGTCGCTCAATCTTCCTAATCTTACTCCTTCACGAATGTCTATTGAGTTGGCCGACCATTCCACGATTCTTGCATGTGGTTTGGCGGAAGACGTTTTTGTGAAAGTGGGGAAGTTCTACTATCCCGTAGACTTCATTGTTGTTGACATCCCCACGGATCCTCAAGTTCCTCTCATTTTAGGTCGTTCGTTTTTAGATACGTCTATGGCTTTGATTGATGTGCATGCTAGAAAGATCACCTTACGTTTCAACGACGAGGAACTTGTTATAAACGCAACTCAAAACTCTCAAATTTCTCATGTTTATTCCGTTGCAACCATAAACCTCGTTGATATGATCGACGTGGTTTGCGAGGAATTTTCACAAGAAGTTCTAGGTTTTGGTGATGAAGAAACTAGTGGCAATCCCACTATGTTAGATCCAATTCTTGATAATTCGACACCAACCTTCACTCCTTTCGAAGGTGGTGGTTTTACGTTGGAAGAATTCGATGTTCCACGTACTTGTGACGAAGACCTCGACAACTATGAGGACTTCTCGATTATCAAGGATTTTCTCAACGATTTCCCATTTCCTCCACCCGAGGAGGTTATGAGTATCGAGCCCAAATCTTCACTTGAGGAACCACCTATCCTCGAGTTGAAAGATTTACCTCCTCACCTCGAGTATGTCTATTTGGAGGAGGACGACAAGTTGCCGGTTATTATTGCGAAGGAACTTTCGAATGATGAAAAAACCGCACTTGTCGATGTTCTTAAGGATCACAAAGGGGCGATTGCGTGGAAGTTATCCGACATTAAGGGGATCGATCCCAAATTTTGTACACACAAAATCTTAATGGAGGAAGATTTCAAGCCAACAATCCAAAGTCAAAGGAGGGTGAACCCGAAAATTCACGATGTCATCAAAAAGGAGGTCCTTAAACTCCTTGACGCGGGAATGATTTACCCTATTTCCGATAGCCCTTGGGTGAGTCCTATTCATTGTGTCCCTAAAAAGGGAGGGATGACCGTTGTGCCAAACGATGCCAACGAGTTGATTCCCACAAGACTCGTGACCGGATGGAGAGTGTGCATCGACTATCGAAAGTTGAATGAAGCCACTCGTAAAGACCATTTTCCCTTGCCCTTCATGGACCAAATGTTGGAGCGTCTTGCGGGAAACGATTTCTATTGCTTTTTAGATGGTTTTTCCGGTTACTTCCAAATTCCCATCGATCCTCGTGATCAAGAAAAGACTACGTTTACGTGTCCATATGGAACGTTTGCCTATCGTAGAATGCCATTCGGACTTTGCAATGCACCGGGAACTTTTCAACGATGCATGATGGCTATTTTTCATGATATGATCGAGAAGACGATGGAAGTCTTCATGGATGACTTTTCCGTGTTTGGTGATTCCTTTACTTCGTGTTTGTCGAACCTTGAGAGAATGTTAAAACGTTGTGAGGAAACCAACCTTGTGCTCAATTGGGAAAAGTGTCATTTTATGGTTAAGAGTGGAATCGTCTTAGGGCACAAGGTCTCGAAAGCGGGGATTGAGGTAGATCAAGCTAAGGTAGACGTCATCGCCAAATTACCTCATCCCAAAACCGTCAAGGGAGTTAGGAGTTTCCTAGGCCACGCGGGCTTTTATCGACGATTCATCAAGGATTTCTCGAAGATTTCTCGACCTATTACACATCTTCTTGAAAAAGAAGCACGTTTTGTCTTTGACGAAGATTGTGTACGAGCCTTTGAGATCCTTAAAAGGAAACTTACCGAAGCTCCCATTCTTGTTGCTCCAAATTGGAACCTCCCCTTTGAACTTATGTGTGATGCAAGTGATTACGCTATTGGGGCCGTTTTGGGGCAACGTCATGAAAAGCACTTCTTGCCTATCCACTATGCTAGCAAGACGATGACCGAGGCTCAACTTAAATACACTACAACGGAAAAGGAGTTCCTTGCCGTGGTGTATGCATTTGAGAAATTCCGACCTTACCTCGTCTTGACGAAATGCATAGTGTATACGGACCATTCGGCTATCAAGTATCTCATGGCTAAACAAGATGCAAAGCCGAGATTACTTCGTTGGATTCTCCTCCTTCAAGAATTTGATCACACCATTGTTGACAAAAAAGGAGCCGAGAATCTAGCGGCCGATCATCTCTCTCGTTTAGAAGATCCTCACCAAAGTGTTTACGAGCCTAAGGAAATCACCGAAACATTCCCGCTCGAGACACTTGGTTTAGTGAATTCCAAACTTGATTCTTCTACCCCATGGTTTGCGGATTTTGCAAATTACCATGCGGGTAACTTCATCGTTAAGGGTATGACAACTCAAGAAAAACGAAAATTCTTTCGTGATGTCAAGTTCTATTTTTGGAACGACCCTTACTTGTTTCGAACGTGTGCGGATCAAATCATCCGACGTTGTGTATTTGGCACCGAAGCTTCTAACATCCTTAGAGCTTGCCATGAGGGACCCACGGGTGGTCACCACGGTGCTAATCTCACGGCTAAAAAGGTGTTTGATGCCGGCTTCTTTTGGCCTACTATTTACCGAGATGCACAAAGTCTTGTGAAGTCTTGTGATTCATGCCAACGACAAGGAAAAGCCTCACAAAAAGATGAAATGCCACAAAATATCATTCAAGTATGTGAGATCTTTGACGTTTGGGGTATAGACTTTATGGGGCCGTTCCCATCATCTCGTGGAAATAAGTACATTCTCGTTGCGGTTGACTACCTTTCTAAGTGGGTGGAGGCAAAGGCCTTGCCCACTAATGATGCTCGTGTGGTAGTTAAGTTCTTGAAAAGTTTGTTTGCTAGGTTTGGAACCCCTCGTGCGATCATAAGCGATCGTGGAACCCATTTTTGTAATGACCAATTCGAAAGAGTCTTAAGGAAATATGGGGTTACACATCGTCTTTCTACGGCTTATCACCCACAAACGAGTGGGCAAGTCGAGGTTTCAAACCGAGCATTGAAGAGGATCTTGGAGAGATCCGTGGGGGAAAACCGACAATCTTGGTCGGATAAGTTAGACGATGCTTTATGGGCCTTTAGGACCGCTTATAAGACGCCAATTGGGTGCACTCCCTATAAGCTTGTGTATGGAAAGAATTGTCATTTGCCTATCGAGTTAGAACACAAGGCTTATTGGGCCCTAAAGCATTGTAATGATGACATGGAGACCGCGGGAAAACACCGGAAAATGCAATTAAACGAATTGGATGAATTAAGGGATATTGCTTATGAAAATTCATTGATTTACAAAGAGAAAACTAAAAAGTTGCATGATTCAAAAATTAAAAACCGGGTTTTTAACATTGGGGATCAAGTTTTGCTTTTTAACTCAAGATTGAAGATATTTTCCGGTAAATTGAAATCCCGTTGGTCCGGTCCATTCACCGTGACTCAAGTGTTTCCTTATGGGACCATCGAGCTAGCTCAAGATGATGGTCCTAACTTCAAGGTGAATGGACATAGGTTGAAGCACTACTTCGGTGGGGAAGTTCCATCCTTGAACTACCTCGACCAAGTCACCTTCCCCAATGATAATTAGTGTTGAGGGGATCGAGTCGAGCTCATGACTCGGTAATCAAAAACGAGGAGCCTCGTGGGGGAGTCCCATGCTTATCCTATGTACATATTATCGCTTTCTTAGTCTAATGTAGCTTACGTGTGGGGATTTGTGCCCTTCCAACCTTTGTTTCGTGATTGTTTGTGCATTGTGGTTTTTAGATCATGATCTTCACGATTGGAGCCTCTCGTGTTCGTTTATGGGAGCACTCGATCATTTGCTTTGGAGACATTTCTCAATATCCATGATATATCCTTTATTGTTCTAACCTTAGGTTTTTAGCACACTTCATAAACTGCTTTAAATTTAATGGTTACACCCTTTCCATGCTAGATTAGGCATTCGACTACGTCTCTAGTATGGGGGTGTTTGCACCCCTAGACTCGAAACATTGAGGACAATGTTTAACTTTAGTATGGGGGGGTGAATAGATACTTGCCTTGCCAAACCTTCACGCTTTCCAAAGTTTATCGTTTTGTTGCAAAATAAGGCTAAAAATGGCCAAATTTTAAATTTTTCTCATGTTTTATAAGTGTTTGAAGACACGAATGTAGGTTTTCCGATGGCGAGAATAAGAGTAATTTTTGACTCGACCGTGCGTGTTGAGCACTTAGCTTTGATTCCTTAACTACACATTAGGCTAAGTCTCTTAAATGAGGACGAGAAATGATAGGGTTAATTATAAGTTACTATGCTAAACGTAGAGTACTCGTATTCTTTCAAAAACTCATGTGTTCTCGTTGTTTGCTTATTCTCCCTTCGCATGTAAATATTTTTTGCTTAATAAATATTGACTTAGCGGTTTAGTTAGGATTGTTGGGTTTCTAGTCTTTTCTAGTAGCTTCCGTGTAATTAAATTGGGAAGACATTAAGATATCGCCAGCGCCACGGTTTTGAAGTATTGGCACCCTAATAATCGAAAGCTTCACCCAATAATAAGATTTCAAGTGCTCACCTAAATCAAGCAAACAATTTGAAGCCCCACAAGGCCGAAAAATCTATGCAAAATTGAAAGTGAATCAAGCCTTAATCTTCGAAGCTTTAAAGATCCAAAATTCGCCTTAGCGTGAGGATATACGTCTTTGGCTAATAAAACCACCGATAAGGAGGATAATAAAAGGCAAGGCAAGACCGAAGTCATAATAAAAGCTTCATGGCGAAGTTGAATAAAAGATGGAGGTAAACCAAAGATAATAAGGCCCTTCCGTTAGGGGGCGTATAAAAGTCTTGGTAATAAGTCTCATGTTCAAAACCGTTATAAAACCGTGTTTATCGATTCTTCTTGTCAACTTAATTTTTTAACATCGTCGTCTATTAGGAGGGGTTATTGATTTGATGGTCTTAGTTACACCGTTAGGACTCTATTTTTAGACCTAAATCTCTATTATCGCATAAGTCAAACAATGAATCCTCGTGAAACATTCAAGACATCATAAAATATAAGAGATACAACTTAGGAATAATGGGAGGATAAGTACGTGATTAGGGCATATGAGTAGTGTTAGCATTACTAACTTATAATGACAATGATCTCGTTGCACGCTTAGCATGGAATTGGAGTGAAAATCGAGGATGACGAAATTATTTCTAACGAAGCATTCACGTGTTCTTATTCTATGAACCTAAACGTCCCATTTTGCGATGAAAATCATACATTATGTCTATAACACAAGTAGTAGTAATAGTAGTAGTGTAGCTAGTTTATCAATCCAATAAATTGAATAAAATTAAATTTTGGAGATGCTTTGATACTTTATTCTTAGCATTGCGTGAGGGCACGACAATGGTTTAGTATGGGGGAGTGATGAGACTGCTTTTATACATAGTCTCATCTTCCAAATAGGGCTTAAAATGCATTAAATATCATCAAAATACCCAAATATATGCTTGTGTTTGTTGCTTGTGTATTTTAGGTACGGATATTGAGATAATGACAAAAGATCACAAGAATCATGCAAAAACGAACACGGGAAACGAAGCCGCACAATGAACCAAGCCCTAGTGAAGACTTTCCCAAAACCAACCCTTGAAGATTTGAAGAATTATGAAGAAGGGTCCTCCAATTATGAAGAATTGACACTTTATACCCTTGTATCCTCATAATTACAAGTTTGGTCCCTAAAGTTTGTCAAAATTACCAAAAGGGCCCTTAACTTTGAAGAATTGGCAAGTTTAGCCCCTCAACAAAGCTAAATTGTCAACCAATATCATCCACAAAGTCAAATATATCATGAAGTCCTTCAAAGTACAAGAAATGACAAGTTTGGTCCTTTGAAAAATCCAAAATTACAAAAAGGACCCTCAACTTTCAACAATTGGCAAAAATGGTCCCTCATTTATCAAGACTTGGCAATTTCAGTCCTCCAAGATGACAATCATACAAGTCAAGACCATCATCATTAAAGAAAATGCCAAACCAACCCTTGAAGAATTCAAATATGGCAAGAAATACCCCTGAATTTATTTACAAAAGTTTATGGGCCAAAAATGACAAAAGTCCAAAGTTGATAAGGCTTAAATGGGCGCTGATGGAATTTTGTTTGCAAGTGACAAGTTATTGGGAAGTGAAGGGTTAAAGCTGGCAGACAATAAACTTACCTAGACCAACCAATGGGTGACACGTGCCCCACTTACTCTCTCCACCAATCAAATCCCTCCCTGGTGCCACATCACATCCCACTCACACCCGATTTAACTAATCTTTATTTTAAATAAAGATTATGGCGCCTAACACACCAATTAAACATTAAAACAGATCAAATGAGGTGTTCTTCATGTTCTTGATAAAATTGGGTTTTCATTAATGGCTTGAAATTAGACACTAATCTGCTCCAGATTTATGATTAATCATCCCCTAAACACAACCCAACCCCTAAACTCCCATCACTCTCATGCATGTGAGTATACCAACCTTCCCCTGCCCCACTTCTCACGTCCAAACAAAAACCAGCCAGCAATCCAACGTTTGAGACTTATGCTTACTTTTTAAGCTTCATACACACCCTTGGATCAACTTTACACTTGCCAGCTCCTACATAACTCCAAAAACAAGTCACATGATTCAAGAAGAAGACAAAGACCTCAAGGGCATTTTTGGGACTTTAGCATTAGGGTTTACACGTTTTGCAGCTTGCTAGGACCTTGTACACCCTCTATATAAAGGGTCTAGTTCATTTCATTTGTTCCTGCTTTTGGTTTTTCCTTTGTTCAAAGTCTTGTAAATCCTTTTTCAGTTTAATGAATTTGAGTTAAGTACTTTGAAGAAAGACCAAGTGCCACCTTTATTCTGTTGTTTATGTTCTTAGCTTACTGTTTTTGAAGTTTAAAACCTGTTTTCAAAAGAGGAGTGTGCACAAGTTTGCATATTTTCCTCATTTTCTTGATATTTTGCTAAGTCTTGTTCCAATCTTGGAATTCTTGGGCTATAGGGCTGATCATAGCATCCTAACTGAGTTGGTTAAGGTGTGGTGAGGCTTATAACTTGGGGATAATCAAGTGTGGGGTAACAAGTTTGCATCAATCAAGATTTTTCCAAGTTTCTGATTTTACATGTTATTGTGCTTAACCCTTGTTGAATCTTAGCAGGCTTTTGTGGAAGCTTGTGCTTGTTCTTGCTAGCACATAAGCTCAAAATTCGTGGGTGTGGATGTACATCCATGAGGTTTGCTTACTTAATCTCCAAATCTGCTTAAAAAGTGATTTTTGGTGATATTTGTATGAAACTGTTGTTCTTGTGAATTTTGTGGCTTGTTCTTGCTTGAATCTGTTATTTAGACTTGTTAGAGTGTTAATTGATGCTTGGTTGGCCTGAAATCTTGTTTTGCTTTTGAAAATCTTCATTTGAAAAAGTTAAAGGGGTGTTTGGGTCTACTGATTTATGCTTGTAATCTGATTTTGTGTTAAGGGAAAGTGTTGTTTATGCTTTGTATCTGATATAACTTTGTTTGAGAGTGTTTTGCTGCAAGTTATTGGGTTTGAACACTTGAATTGATCAATCTGCTATTAAGGACTTGTTTCTGCTTATTTTGACCTAGGATTTTGGGAACACTTAGTGTGTATGCATGCTTAGGGATAAAAGTGGTTTAAACAAAGTTAACTTAACCTGTTTGAAAGATTTGAGGTGTTGAAATTGGCTTGTGTGTCAAATACATCAGCAAAAGTATAAACCTGCATGTGTAGTGTTCATCAGTAACCTTTATAGCTTGGATCTTGCTTAATACTTTGAACCAGTGCATGAAACCTGTTTAGACTTGCTTATTGGAGTTTATTATAGCTTGTGTGTGCATTTGGTTGAATTTGGTTGGCTGATTTGTGCTAAAATTGCTCTTGAATGCTAAACTGCTCATTGTTCATGTCTGTGCTATATCTGGTGATAAATTGATTAAACTGTATCAATTGGCTGTTTGTGATTGTGTTATTTTGCTTGTTATTGACTCCTTTTGATCCAAAGATCAATTGGGTGCCTTTGTGAAAACTGAATCCAAGAAAAAGTCACTAAAGACAACAAGTCAAATTAGTCAAGCAGTGGGAAAAGTTCCCACTGCTCAACACCCAAAACTAGCCCCTGCTAGTGCAATTTTATCATCAGCTTATCAATAAGCTATTCTAGCTTATTCTGACTTGCAACAACTTATTTTTTGTAATAGATCTTCATTATTTGACCCATTTAAGTGAACTGGAGCTTATCAGACTTTGACTTTGACTTTTCACTAGAAAACCAACTTGTTTGACTTTTAAGATAAGTGCTTATTTGATTTTTCAGCTTATTTAGTGTGCTTATTTGAAAGTTCTTTGGTTTTTAAGCTTAGTTTTGTCAAAAGAAACATTTTGCAACTTGAATCAGCTTCTGAGGTGGTCTAGATCATAAAAACGACTATTTTGTCGTTTTGTGAATAAGTTGTTGACTTGTTTCTGGCTTATTGAATGGTCTTACTTGAAATTTCTTTTTACAAAAGTCTTTGTTAGGTCAAAAGAAGGTTGTGTGTTAAATTTTAGCTTATGGCATCAGCTTATAGCTTAATGGGCCAAAAAGCCCATTAAGAATAAGCTGCTTAATATAAGTTAGCTTATTTCACATTTTCAGCTTTTGGGCCTTTGGAAAAAGTTGTTTAAAATCAAATTTTGAGTTAGACTGTGCTTTTTGAGCTTATTTTGAGCACTTTTTCTTATTGGGCCTTAATTAAGCCCAATAAGGGACTGTTTTGGGTTTGGCCCGTTTTCTAGGCCCAATAGGGGTATTTAGGTAATTTCACTTTCATTTCTGAGTTATTTAGGTTAAATTAAGCTAGTTTGCAAGTTTTTAGAATTTTTTATAATTTTTGGATTTTTAATATTATTTTAATATTATTTTATTATTAAAAATTAAAAGTCTGATTTTCTAGGTTTTTATATTTTTCCTAGGTTCTAAATACTTAATTAGGATTTTTGCAGCTTTCCAAATAATTTTTAGGTCTTTTAATGATTTGTTATAATTAATTTAAGATTTAATTAGTTTTAGGAGTTTTTAATTATTTAAAAATAGTTTAAATTGGTTTTAAAATTTTGAAAAATAGTTTTTAGCTTAATTAGAGGATTTTTGAGGTTTACAAACTTGAAAATCTTGTTTAGGGCTTTTTGATAATTAATTTTGATTTTTTAGGGCTTTAATTAGCATTAAAAAGTCATTATCTAATTAATTAAAAGGTTTTTGCAAGTTTTGATTTTTTTGTAAACTCTTAGATTATTATTAAGGATTTTTGGTGATTTTTTAGTAATTTTTAGGAATTAATTTTAATTTTGGTGGTTTTTACGACTTTACGTGTACGCCTTTTTAGACTTAGTTTAATCCGTCTTCATAACCGTCATTCTCTTCTAATCCCCTTCCTATTCTTCTTTTTCCACATATAATCACAAATTAATCCAAGTCATTACACACATAACACACTAGCCTCCTTGAGAACGAACTTAATTGGGTCATTCACACACGGTTTTCCTAAATCGTCGTGCTCACTTGTCCTACTTTGTTGCCTCTTTTTCCTAAAAGGGTAGCAAAAGCTCAACATCATTATAATTCAAAATATCTTATAAGTATGTTTCAATTGGATGAAAGGGTGCCATTTGTTTAATTAACGAAAGTTTATATCTTTTTTAATGAATAAGATTTGCATATAGTAGTTTTTAATGGGACCCACAATTTTCAAGCATTCAACATTTTCAACTTTCAACCAAAGGGATACACTATTTATAATGTAATATAAATATACATTAGTGGGACCCACATTTTTCCAGCATTCAACATTTTCAACTTTCAACCAAAGGATACACCATTTATAATGTAGTATAGATATAGATTAGTGGGACCCACATTTTTCAACCATTCAACATTTTCAACTTTCAACCAAAGGGATACACCCTTTATAATGTAGTATAGATGTATATGATGATGAATGATGATTAAAAATATTATGTGAGGATTTGGTGTTGATAGATTTGATAAATATGGTTAAAAAGATGGAAAAACCATAGGTAACAATGTTAAAATCTTGCTTAAAATGATGGTTGTATAAAAACAGTAAGTAACCAAGTTATAAAATGATAAAATTGCATGGTGGAATCAATATACAGTAAGTATAAGATTTCATACACATGTGAGAGTTGGCCATGCAATGGAATCCTAAAAATGAGTGATATATGATCAAAACAAAATTAGTGTTCCAATCTGAATAGTCTGTTTTGTAAGGACTGTTAAGTATACTTAGACATGGATTGGGCAGTAGCTATAACTAACTTATTTGTATCACATAATATGAAGTTTATGCCATCCAAAAATGAGCTTTTATCTCCTTATATAACTCAAGATATGATAAAAATGGTGAAAGTGAAACTAAAAATCAGATTTTGTGAAATTAAAGTTTAATAGTATTATATAAGCACTCAAAATAATATAGTATAAAATGTGAAATTAAAACCCACTAACTTATAAATTTCATTTATATAAATAAGTATAAGGTTAAATAAATGGACACTTTATAAAAATGGTAGTTGAATAAGATTTATAAGTTATAAAAACTATAAACATGATTTTTACGACTTTTTCGGCTATTACCGTAAAATTAACGTTTTTCGCCAATTAAAACTTAGACGATCAAACCCGTCTAATGTAAAGTTTTTAAAAGTCATACACTGATATATAAGTACCTAATACAAGTAAAAACCGATAAAACCCGAACTATATAACATACGGGCATTAACGAGCTAAGTTAGCAATATTGGACTAATAATCCAACTAAATGGACTAAACACTTATAAATTTACTTATTCGGCTTAACCCACTTGGGCCCAACATGTAAAGTATAATACTGATAATAAAGGTGTAAAATGGACTAATATAAAGTATTGGGCTTGTAATAGGCTTAGGGCCTAAAACATGTAAATAAGTAAAACTAGTAAACTAGTATAAAAGTTACCAATACATAACACTAAAATGAGTAAATAAGAATGTATAAACCCACTTGATTATCATCATATATATAAAATCATCATATATATACATAAGTTATGATTTTTATAAAGTCATTGGACAAGAGTCTAAGACAAGTATTATTTGTCTAGGTTTCCGTGATTGAAGCACGTACCGTACATCCGAATTGCCGATAACCCGCTTTCCCACATCAACGTGAGTTCATAGCCTCGCACTCTTTTAAATGTTTTTATGAAATGTTTTATAAACCCGCAAGGGAGATAACATGTTAGTTTTAATTAAATAGGACACCAATTGTCCCGATTGTTTGTTTATTAATTTGGACCCGAATGATTGTATGACCCGATGAATGATCAAATGACCCGACAGATGAAATGAAATGGATTATTAAAGTTAGGTTATGTCACTAAAAGTCCCATTAGCATGAATTGTGAACTACCGGGATTTAGTAGACGCTTATGCATATAATAGTACTATTTGGGGACGATCACCCCAGTTCGCGCCTTGACGGTTGATCCCCGTCGTGCCACATTGATTGGTAAGCGAATTTATGTATGAGAAGATTTCTATAAGCATGATTATTGTGACGACACGTTGTTTTAGATGGGCAAATGATTGTCGGGTTAGCTACCCGTTGTTTGTTGTAGTAAGGTAACAATCTCATGCGGCTTATAATAATCCAAATAACGAAAATACTGCTTTATGCATTGAATTACAATATATTTCCTGACTAGCAATACAGGGTCTTATTATTGATATTATGTTCGTGTTTTGGTTTTATATAACCATATCCATATAACGGTTTTTATTTAACTTTATACAACGTTATAAAACGTATTGTATGATGTTTTTACGACATTGGTTCGTATATTGGTTTTGAAGGCAACAGCCTATATTATGATTTTGACAAGGATTTGTATAAAATGTTTTTGGCCTATTTTATGGACTACTACATGGATTTGTACAAAATGATTTTCGGTAATAATTATATACCGATGATATATTGATGGTTTTATTAAACTCTATGAATTCACTCAGCGTTTTCGCTGACCTTTTCTTTTAACATGTTGTATCTCAGGTACTTGAAGGTAATTCTCGAGAAGACGACAAAGAATTCATGGCCCGCACTTAAATACTAATTTCCATTCAAAATGCTTTGTAAAACCTGTATGAAATACAATGACTTGGGACCTATGTAAATTTGATATTTATGAATGGAAATGCCTTATTATTAAACGACGCGATTTTTAAGCGTTGTCTATGATGTGAGTAATGTGCTATCCCGTAACACCAACGAGTCTTCCGCTGTATTGAATTGTAAAATTTGGGGGTGTTACAAATAACAACTCATAATCCTTTCACAAATTCAAGGATATCTGGAGACATAACTAACATTAAAAGAGTAAGGTCAACACATAATCTACGCGGGAAAATTTCAAGTCAGACATAGACGAAAACATTAACGAATATGAATATATCCCATGTTTTCATGAATTGAGTACGCATTCGAAAGCTCCTTGGATCGTTACCCAGGTCATTCAAATGAAATCTAATAAAAAGGAATGATAGGAATGTCGATACATCCAGTCGGATATCAACACTAGGTAATTAGATACTTTTCCAAAGAATCTCACCATGAGAGAATTGGACAAGAAAGGGATATCAATTGTCAATTAAGACAATATCCACAAATGAGTAAATTCGACTCAGAAGAATAAATAGTACGGGCACATATGTAGGTGTCCCTAACACTATGTCCCTATTTTTGCAGTTCTTGCAGATCTCATAAAATTTAATCTTTCACAACTTCAAAGAAAATTTAGTGTTTATTAATAATTTCATGGTGACTACTAATCAGCCTTGCATGGTCCCTTCCAAATTGTATGTAGGCGCGCAACTATATACAATTTTAGGATTAACGTTGCAATACTCAGTTCGTCAAAACTTTGTCATCATGCTTAAAATAAAAATATTTTCATGCTTAATTCTTGAATAAGAATCAAAAGGAATTTACAGAGATGTTCTTTGTTATGAAAACAATTAAGTTTACTAAAGCATTTCATAAACAACTTTACTTCGATAACGATTATTTATAAGTCTCACTTTAAATAATCCATATGGTGATGAAAATCCAATATTTCTCAAGGAATACTGTTTTAACTTATAAAAATAATGAGTGATCTACAAAAGAGTGATGAAAAGTTGTTCACCAAGAATTAACTACAATATGATAGGAAATGAGCTTTAGCCAATAATCATGAGGTTCATGACCTCGATGGCACTAAAAAAGAATAATCCATAACGTAACTCAATTCGAGATGAGTACTTGTCCAATGGTTGCATCACTAATGCGAATATTAGGATGAACCAATAAAAGATAGATAACATCGATACATGTAAAATTTAGCAATCAAGGTAGTATTTTCATTAATCACAAACAAGTCAAAATTGTATCGTAACACATTACGTGCCACTATGTCATACAATTCCAAGAACTCATCCTACCAATTGATGTCTTAGTTAAGTTAGGGATTTTTAAAAGATACCACAATGAGTACTAATCTACAAGAGTCATTAGATGTTCCACCTGTCCCGGAAGATCCATTGGTCCCAATTCAGAAGTAGATTTCTTCGATTTATTTCTTGGACACTGGACATCCTCGTCATTGGAAAATGGCCTAGGAACAACCCTTAATACAAACCAACAATCAATTAAAACCTTATAATTCATTCACAGGACTTAACGACTTCCTCTTAACAATATCATATTCCATACGAATTAAATTTTTACTTTATTCAAGTTTCAACCAACTTATACTCAAGTTGATATCCTACCTCATTCTTCAATACTTTCAACCTTATTCTTAGACCTTAATAGGGCAATAAAAGCTCGATATGAACAACACTTAATTTCCAATCCTATAGCTCTTACAACAATAGTTATCAAATGAGTCACCAGTATGAAATGACTCAAACATTCAATTAGACTTCTCGGAAAGGTACTAGTGGCATGAGGCTTTTGGGTAATGGTTCCAATGACAGCATCAAGTGCAACATTCACCTTTTCGATTTCAAATTTAAGAATTGGTTGATACCGAATCAGATGACACCTTTCCAGGTGGTAAGGTTTTGTCAAACTCCACTTTATAAGGAAAGATCGTCATGACGTCGATATCAGATTTAATCTTGCCAATTCTTCTTTAATATCACAATCAACTAATATCAATATTTCTACGAATATCAACCATTTTGTTGGGAGCATAAATATCCACAAATTGGTTTAGATATGGAATAGCTAGAATTTCCTACAGAAATAGCTTCGATTAATTTGCTAGGGGAGTTAGGGTTTCTTGTGATAATCTACATCGTATAAATACCTCGTATAAGTATTAAAATAATCATCAAACAATCATGTAATCAAATTACATCATATATATATATAATCCTATATATATATATATATATATATATATATATATATATATATATATATATATATATATATATATATATATATATATATATATATATATATTAAAATAAAACTTCTCAGTTTTGGCCTTGTCGGTAACTCGGGAATTCTTCGGCACCGTTATAGTCAAAAGATTTTTATACATTTTGAAAAAACGTTTATAGTTAAAAGATTTTGAAATATTATTATTCAAAACCTTTGTTTTAAAAATCTTTCGTTCTCTATAACGAGAGCTCTAGTACCAAACTGTAACACCCCCAAATATTCTTACTTTAGTTCAGCGGAAGAGTCTTGGGTGTTACGGGATAGCACATTACTCAAATCATAGACAACGCATAAAAATCGTGTCGCTTAATAATAAAGCATTTTCCATTCATGAATATCAAATTTACATAGGTCCCAAGTAATAGTATTTCATACAAGTTTTACAAAGCATTTGAATGAAAATTGTTATTTAAGTGCGGACCATAAATTCTTGTCGTCTTCCCGAGAATTACCTTCAAGTACCTGAGATAAAACATGTTAAAAGAAAAGGTCAGCGAAAACGCCGAGTGAATTCATAGTGTTTAATAAAAACCATTAATATATCATCGGCATATATTTGTTACCGAAAATGATTTTGTACGATTCTTTGTCGTAGGCCATAAAATAAACCAAAAACATTTTATACAAATCTTTGTTGTAACTCATACCATAGGCTTTTGCCTTCAAAACCATTATACGAACCAATGTCGTAAAAACATCATACAATACGTCTTATAACGTTGTATAGAGTTAAATAAAAACCGTTATATGAATATGGTTATGTAAAACCAAAACACGAACATAATATCAATAAGAATACCCCGTATTGCTAGTCAGGCAATATATTGTAATTCAAGGGATATAGCAGTATTTTCGTTATTAGATTATCATAAGCCGCATGACATTGCTACCTTACTATAACAAACAACGGGTAGCTAACACGAAACTCATTTGCCCATCTAAAACAGCGTGTCGTCACAAAAATCACGCTTATATAAATCTTATCATACATAAATTCGCTTACCAATCAATGTGGCACGATGGGGATCAACCGTCAAGGCGCGAACTGGGGTGATCTTCCCCAAATAGTACGATTATATGCATAAGCGTCTACCAAATCCCGGTAGTTCACAATTCATGCTAATGGGACTTTTAGTGACATAACCTAACTAATAATAATCCATTTCATTTCATTCATCGGGTCATATAATCATTCATCGGGTCATATAATCATTCGGGTCCAAATCAATAAGCAAATAATCGGGACAACTAGTGTCCTATTTTTATTAAAACTAACATTTTATCTCCCTCGCGGGTTTATAAAACATTTCATAAAAACATTTAAAAGAGTGCGAGGCTATGAACTCACGTTGATTGGGAAAGGCGGTTATCGGCGATTTGGATGTACGGTACGTGCTTCAATCACGAAACCTAGACAAATAATACTCGTCTCAGACTCTTGTCCAATGACTTTATAAAAACAATGGATATGTATATATTATGATGATATTATAAGTATGATGATCATCATGTGGGAGTTTATATCTTCATACACATTATAGTGTTATGTGTTAGTCAAATTTTTGACTAGTAACACTAGTTTCAATCCAATTTCATATTAAGGCCCAATAAGCCCATTAAAGTCCAATGCTTTATATTATCCCATTTATACTTTTTAATACCAGGCCTTTAACTCATATGTTGGGCCCAAGTGGGTTAATCCCAATCAGTAAGTCCATTAGTGTTTATCTAAACTAGTTAGGTCAATAGTCCAATAAGGCTACTTTGGCCCGTTAACGTCCATAATTCATAAAGCTCGGGTTTTATCGGTTTTTACTTGTCATATGTACTTATACATCATTATATGAGTTATAAAAAGTTTAAATTAGACGGGTCCGACCGTCTAAGTTTTAATTGACGAAAACATTAATTTCTCAGTTTTAGCCGAAAAGACGTAAAACTTATGTTTATAGTTTTATAACTTATAAAACTTATCAAATTGCCATTTTTATAAAATGTCCCTTTTATTTATTAAAGTATATAGTTATTTATATATAATATATAATTTAGTGGGTTTTAAATATACATTTTATATTATATTTACTTGAGTGCTAATTTTATAATATATACATTTATTTTACAAATCTGATTATGATTTTCACTTTCACCATTTTTATCATATCTAGAGTTCTACAAGGAGATAGAAGCTCATTTTTGGGCAGCACAAACTACATATTATGTGATACAATTAACTCCATCTTAGCTACTGCTCAATCAACCTCTAAATGTCTCTAACAGTTCGTCCAAAACAGACTATACATATTTGGACTTCAATAATGTTTTGATCGTATCTTACTCATTTTATGGATTCCATTGAGTGGCCAACTCTCACATATGTAAAAGTCTCACATATGTAAAAGTCTCATATGAGTTTTTGATGAACAAGACTTGATTCCTTGTTACCAAACCTTCAACTTGGCAAATGAACTTCCTGGGTCCTTCAAATGGATGAATATCTTCATGAGAAAATCAGCCTAGGAACTCCATGGAAACTCATTGCTAGTTGTAAAATCACCTCCAATCTTCATAACATCAACTAGGCTTCAACATATGTTGATTATAGCCTTGGGTTATGGCTAGATTTTTGATGGTGGTGGTGTTGTGGTAGCATAGTGGACGACCAAAATGGGAAGGGTGAGAGAGATTGAGAGTGTTTTTGAGATTTGCATGTATGAAATGTGAGTTGCTAGTTTAGTGTTGGTGGTTTTTGTGAAAAATGGTTTTGATGTGTAAACTAGGACAAGTGTCCTAGTTTATGACTATAACTTGACACATACCAAATGTGTTGGTGGTATGTTGGATGCCACATGTAGGGGGTGGGGCAAGAGTTATCTTGTCTCATCCCCACTAATTTACGGGTATTCCTCGATTCTAGTTTTCTCGATATGCGTGCCCTCGGTTCGTTTTACGAAAAACGTTTTTATAAATTATGAATCAACGGCACAAAACGAATCAAATAAAAATTGTCTCATCAAAAACGGAGTTCAAAAACGTAAATACGTAAACCTAGGGTTTCCGGTATAGTCGTAAAGGACGTTAAATTATGAACGTAAGTCCTAATCTTTTCTCGTAAATTTGTGAGTTTATGAACCAACACAAATTTAAAATCCCAAAATAATATTCACGGATAAATTTATTTCCTGAAATGTCGGACTGTCACAAAAAACGGTGTATGTAAACGTAAGCACGTAACGCAGAGTCCTCCGGTTTAGACGTAGTCGATGCTATTCAAGACGTAAACCCAAATTTCTTCCCAAAAATGAGTGAGTTCATAATATAACATTAAAATAATGTTTTTTAAATAATACTTGAGAATAAAATATCGATCATAAATTGAGGGATTGTCACACATAACTTCTTACCTCAACTCTAATCTAAGTCTTTCCAACTTCACTCTCAGTCCTTAAATTATCACTCTCAGACTCCACAAAGTTATTCTTATCGTCCTTATCATCCTCTTCATCCAACAATCCACACATATTCTTACCTTTACCCCTCGGAAATAGAACACCTGGCTTGACTACAGCATATCCCTGCCCACTTCTATTAGGTGGTATATCGGCCATTTTCTACAATCACATAAAATTCAAGAGTACATAAGGTCACTATTCAAAAATATATATGCAATGCATGGTCATGCAAATGCAAATGATTTACGTATGTCAATATCTATGTATGTAATGCAATGCAAATGATAATTTTGCAATACTCATAAAAAGAAATTATGATGAAAGCACTATGCGTCCTTTCATCTATAATATAAAGCATAACTAAAAATAAATAATCTTACCGGATCCTTACAGAGAAGTTGCGTTTCTTTTATAAAATACTTTTGACACCAAAGTTATAGTTTAGGACATCTTCAAAGATCGACCTAATTCGCTATAACTAAAAGCTCTGGTACCAATATTTAACACCCCCAAATTACGTTGCGCAGCAGAAATACATATTTGGCTAATAAACTCAAACCTTGTCACTAAAAACACTTTGTAAGATCTAAAATGAAACATTTAAAATAGAAGATAAAATAATACTATCTTTAGTCTTCAATCCAATAAATTGAATTTATAAATATCAGAGTAGCATTTCGGTCCCTTCAAAATGCCATTCCCAAAAATAAAAACCTTTTATCAACTATAAAATACTCAAAAATGATTTTTATAATTTCATGAAGACAAAAGATAACACTTTATAATGACAGGGAAAGAAAACGGTTTCAGATTGAACAACTATAAAAGCGACGCCGCAACCTTCCCAAGCAAGCTCCTTGATCAACACATCAGATTACTTTAAATAGATGCTTAAACAAATCGACAATAATGCTGAGTGAATCTATAGGTTTAAAAAACACATTTGAACACATCATAAAATCAATCATAATCGTTTAATAGCATGGTGGCCATATATTCTATTAATCGGGCATTTCATCTTATAGCAATAGCTAATGAATTGTATTAAGCTCATGACACCTACCCCTTAACTTAGTCACCCACGCCAAATGCCAGCATTCTCAGTCTCGTTCTCGTAAATTATCCTTCCCAGAGGTTACTCAGCGTAAAGCCCTAGTCTTAGATAGGCTTGTCAGCCCAATAGTACTATCATTTGAATAAGCGGCTATTCCCAACTCACAACAAAGAGCTAGAACATAGTTAACGGTTCATGAATATAGGGACTTTTTCAACTTAGGTACTTATATAATTCAAGGCAACATCAGACAACATAGGCAACATTCGGGTCTAATAATTATTCATGACATGTGTTCATTTTATTTCAAATAGCATGTATCCCCCTCGCGGGTTTTAAAATCATTAAAACAAGTATAAAGCGAGGCTATAGACTCACCTTGAGTAATAGTTATAGTAAGACGACTTTCAATGATTGACGATGCCCGGCGAACACGAAATTCACAATCTATCAAGAAAAAACACGCACCTTTAATAATATATTCAAGTAGTATTTCATACTTAATAAAATAAAATAAATAACTCAAAGTCAAAATTAAACTCACACCATTCTCATTTATATAATTCCTACATATGTACACCTTTTTACACTTTTACTTTATGTATTTCTTTTGCTAAAAATCTTCCTAGTATATACTAATTGTCCAAGCTGTTTTCCCTACTTAGACACGTCAAATGTTTATGATACTACTCAGAGACTTCACTTGCTATATATATAATGTCCTCCCAAAAGTTGGTTAAAAGATTTTACTTTTAAGGTTCCCTGTCCGACACATCTTCGAACTACAAAAACCGGACAGTTTTACGTTATCGACTCATATAATTATTTTGACCTCTATAAACGACTCCATTTGCAAAACCGACACTTATGTTTGAAAATAGACTCAACATCCTAGGGTTTACACTTCTTCATCAGCCCTTGACTCATTTCAAAATTCTTTCTATAGTCCCCGAGATTCGATCCAAATATCGACAACAACTATATATTGTGCGGATACTCATCTCCCGGTACACGAATAATCAGACTATCATAACTTTTTGCTCGTTTGAAGCTAGAAGCTCTACTTTATACCAAATAGAAGCTTATGATATCCTCTACAACAATATCTAATCAACTCATATCATACTCAAACTTAAGTTTTCCAAAATTTACATTTTAGCTGCTGATCTAAAATAACTTCTTAAAAATCACTCAAAATCATATTTTTAACCCATTTTAACATTATTTTTACAACTATAATCATCCTAATTCTACTAATTCTAATCCTAACATCCTATACCATCCTAGATAATCAAATCAAATAGAACGCAATTAAAAAATTTAACATGCAATAAGTAAAAATCATACACAACATCATAAACACCCACATACAACCATTTAACAAGATCAAAACAACAGATTTTCATTAAAAATGAGTTTTTATAAAACGTTCTTGCATGTGGCTACACTTTATACCAAAAAGTAGAGAATGATGAAACTTAGATGGGTATTTCTTTAGTTTAAATGGATTGAAGCTCAAATTTTGTGTGATGATGATTTTTCGGGTGAAGGGGGTGACGACATGAATGAGGGTGGGAGACAGAGATGTTGATTTTCTAGTTAGTGGGAAAGTTGTGTGTTTTGTTTATTTATTTTCCTTTTATATGTGGAAAGTTATGGTAGTTTTTTCCAATTGTGATTCTTGTGGACCAAAATGCAAATACTTGTTTAAAAAGCGGGAAATGACTATTAGTCAATTTTGAAAATATTTACGGGTCTCGGGTTTCATAAAAGTACTTTTCAAAACTTAAAACGCACACAAAATATGATATTATATAGTCCTGACACGAATTAATACGTAATTAAAAATAAAAACGTCAATATATGAAACATCGACATGACTAAAAATAAAAAGTAAAATTTCATGCATCCATTGATATTGCGATCACTAATAGTCCTCGTAACTCGTCAAAACATAAAAATATAACTTTAAACCTTCGTTCAATTCAAATCACCAATCATCATAACATTCAATCTCGTAAAAAATTTCAAAAATATACGTACAAATATAATTAAATAATGACCACGGGTTCGGGTTTTCACATGAATGACATTTATGCATTTAGTCTTCTCTATAGAGACACCGTTGTTGTGATGATATCCATAGTTTGCACCCTGTGTTTCCGGCATGACGGGGTGTAATAGGGGGTGTCACTGAATCAGCGGCCGACATTGAACATTGGCTTGAACCCCCATTTGGTTCCATATGTTCAATTCCACATTGATCGGAAATGCACGAACCTGGTTTGATAAGCTTCCACGCGAAGCATTGACAGTTTCGAGGAACCTTGAAAAGATTTCATAAAAAACTGTACGTAGCGAAAAAAGTGTGTCAAGAACCCGATCTCACTGGAAGGGTGAAAAAAAGAGGGTAAACCTTTGGAGGACTTTACAGAACGCTTCAAAGACGAGTGCATTCACATCAAGGCCTGCCCAGAGATCCTAAAAATCTAGAATTTCATGAATGGAATAACAAATCTGGAGCTAATCAAGGGACTGAATGACAGGGTTTCCTAAACCTTCTTCATGAAACAGACTAGATCATTCATTCAAAGTGAATCTACAACGGAAGATAGCAGAAAAGGTTATTCGAACTACCGGCCTTAAGATCAGCCCAAGAAGCAATCAAACGGCCATAATAACGACCAAAACAATGACTATCACTGCCAACAGAGAGAAGGGCGTGGACCTAATAAGTACACCCACTAATAATGACTCAGAAGGAAATATTGGTAGTCGAAGGGGAAAATTTTCCAAAACCACCGCCAATGACTACCGCGGTAGAAAGGCGTGTTGGAAACAAATTTTGTGAATATCATGAGGAAAAAACACGTAACAAACGAATGCGTAGAACTCAAGAAGCAGATCGAGGAGATGATAAAGGAAATCAAGATAAAACATCTCATCAAGTAGTTATAAGATGGGAAGGACAAAAAGAAAAAGGAGAATAAAAAAGACGAACCCAAGGATAAACCCGAGACCATCTATATGGTGTCGTCATGGAAACGCTAAATCAAACAAAAGGTTAGTCAAAAAATTTTGTATCGAAGAAAATATCTCGTTCCCTCCTTCGACTACAAGTAGTGTAGCGGAGGGACCCTTTACGATCGAAGTAAACATGGGAGGGCCACGCTGTCTACCACATGTATATTGATGGAGGATCTTCTATAGAAATTTTATATGAGCACTGCTTCACATGGCTACGACAAGAGGTGAAGAGCCAGTTGATACTAGCCACGATGGCGCTCAGGCGCTTTAGTGGGGAACTAATTTTTCCACTAGGACAGCTTCAACTGTTGGTAATAGTTGGAGACACAGAGCATTCGACGACAGCCTGGATGAACTTCATGGTGATACGCTCACCATTGTCATATAACACCATCATCGGGAGACCATACATACTAGCAATATGAGTTGTACCATCCATAGCTCATGGATTGCTTAAATTCCTGGTGGAATGGAGTATTGCCACAATTAACAATAACATGATACCACAAACAAATTCATTTCCGTGGTGGAGCCACCAACACCAGCTGCAATACGAACAGCGACACCATCATCCAACCTAAAAGTGGCGATTCACCCGGATTTCCCAGAGCAAGAAGTCATGATTGGAGGAACGTTATCGAACAAAGGGAGAACGACCATGTGCTATCTCCTAAAGGAGAACCTCGACATCTTCACATGGGAGCCCAAATACATGACCAGGGTACCTAGGTCAATTGCAGAGCACCTGCTGCAAATCCGTGAGGGGTATCCTCCAATGAGATAAAAGAAGCGCAGACAAGCTCATGAAAGACGAAAAGCCATACTGGAGGAGGTAAAGAAACTACTAAAAGCACGGATCATGCGGGAAGTTTACTACCATGACTGGCTATCCAATCCAATCATGATCAAGAAACAGGACGGTAGCTGGCGAATGTGCGTGGACTTCACAGACCTCATGGAGATTCGTCTGGATACGACCTAATGGAGATTTGGTTACTATTTATTATCTCAGCATCACCCACGTTTTACGTGCGAAGGTCAGGGAGGTCATCCTTCGCGAGCGTCTCAAGGATGAGGAAGTCAAAGTCAAAGGGAAAGATAACATCATCAATCCAAAAGAATTTATCGTTCCAATACTTCAAGGAATCCAGTTTTTCAGAGAAGCATTGGAGCGGCCCTGTGCATTTGGAGAATGATATCTACCCGCTCGTTCAGGCGGTGTGATAGAACGCAGGGAATAAATTTATAGTCGGCTCAATAGCCAATAGGCGATAGTTTACCACAAAAATCGATATCTTTACCGCACCAATGCCATGCAACTACGATATGTGAATTTGGTAGAAGGTGGGTATGTTGGTCAAGAATCGGGATAAGGGTATAAGGTTATTCGTGAACTTAAAAAAAGCACGTGTATTAAACTCTGACGTGTCGTCCACTTGCAAAATCTAACGGTTAGAAGATGAATCGATAGCTGATGTGTCACTCACTTTTCACAATTACTAAGTGAGTGTTCTACTTAGAGGGAAGTAGGTAGGATATGTGGCAGGAAATTTTTGAAACTTCTAGGATACACTCTCAATTGTACCCTACTCTTTTTCAAGTACGGATGACTTATTTTGTATAGTCTAGTAACCGGGGTATGACCTGCGACTACTAGACTAGGGGGACATGATGACATATAGTCTAGTACTACCCGTATCCAATCCATCACGAATGGGTTAATAGACAGCGTATTGGGCCCACGAGGCCCAATAAGCGGTTGTCGTACGTAGTTACATGTAGATCGCACTCTAACCACACGTGGATAGGGTCTAATATAATCATAGTTTTATTAGGACTATGATTCACCTAGGTTGAAAGGATATACACGTTCTTTGTTTAGATGATAAGGATCATGGTATATATGGTAATTATCTCTTACTTAGGCTGCACGATTCGATAAGCCAAACTAGAGTTTCACCGAGTATATAAGGAACCTTTTAGTTCCACAAAAGGTACGATTAACGACAATCTCTAAACCCTCACCGATTATATAATCACAAAACGATTAATTAATCTTACGCTGGAGTCTAATTGTGGGAAACAATCCTACGGTAAGTCTAACAATGTATTTTATTTAGTGTGCAGGTTCCTCATTACAAGTTTACTTTGTGCAGGAGTTGGAGTCTAATACCCGAATTACACCTAATTTGGGTCAACGTGGTCCATCCAACTTTGGTATCAAGACTGGTGATTCAAGTGAGATAGATGTTGACAACGTGCAGACACCGAGTAGTATCTCGATCCCAAGGGCATGTAATTTGCTAATCCTTTTATTAGTGAAAGAGACAGATGGTCTGAACTTTCGCACCTTCGTTACACCGGCAAGCGAATGGGGTGAGGTAAAGGTCCCACTAGAGTCTATCTATACAACTATTGAAGGGTTTAATTTGGTGTATGTTTTTTTTCTTGGGATAAGGGTGGCATACCCTGTCTTCGCGAATTATGCTAAGAATACTTGGCGTAAAATTAGAGTAGTTAAATGAATGCTTATCTCGTCGACTTGGATAATTTTCTTTCAATATAAATTTATGGATGGGATGAATCCTATGCTTGAAAGTGATCCATGATTTATCCTTAATAACCTAATTATTTTTAATATAGATCCAGATATGAACCTATTGAAAAAAGATGTCCGTAAGATTCCGATTTTGGTGAAACTTCATGGTGTTCCGATGACGACATTTAGTAAAGATGGTCTTAGTACAATTGTTACAAAACTTGGTACTCCCTCAATAATTGATTCCTGTACGGCTGAAATGTGTTTGAAATCATGAGGTAGGTCTAGTTATCCTAGAGAAATGATTAAGTTGAGTGATGACGCGGAGTTGAAGGATACTATTGTGATGATTATGCCTAAACTCGGAGAGTGTCTTTATCTAATCACTATTCGTGTTGAATATGAGGGAACCCTCCTTGATTCTCAAGTTGTAAGATTTTTGGTCATGTACTTGAGGATTATCCTAAGGGTACGAAATCGACTTTGGCAAAGAATGTGAACAAACCAAAATAAGTAGATACATGTGTACCCGTTGGCCCTAAGGTGACCTTTAAACTGCTTACTAAAAAATATCGAATGGTATTTTATTCTACTTCAAGTGGTAGGAAAAAGCATGATGCTACTAAGCATAGTAAAGAGATTAGTCCGGTTAAAAATGTTAGTAACTCAAATTCTTTTTATGGGGTTAATTTTATTGAAAATTATGATGATGTTGGTACGAATGATGGGACTACTTACTCGGTTAGCTTGGATGCCTTTTCGGGTAGGTTTATGTATGTGGGATGGTACTCATCATTCGGAATGTAACGACCCACTTTGACAAGAAGGCTGTTATGTCATAATTATGGTGTGTCATCAAAGCATAATAAAGGCATAATGTCATAAAGATATAAAAGACCAACATGAAATTCGGATAATAAACATCCGCTCCCAACATAAGCTCAATATGGAAGAAATAAAGGATGTCTAAAGGACAAAACATGTGTCCAAGATAGCATAAGTATTAAAATACATAGATGAAAGGAGTAAATGATAGCTCTCATCCTAAGCACATACTCTCAATGCCCAAATCTCGTCCTACGGTACCTGCCGTATGAGACATGAAAAGAAAATACGGCTGAGCAATACGCTCAGTAAACGGATATAAAGACATTATAAGAACAAATATAACAAGAATGATGAATAAAAGCAGCGGAATGAATATCTATGTCCTAAGGAAAACCTGAGAGATAATCTATGAAACATAAATGATAATTGATATGTCATAAGTTGTATATATGATATAAATAAATGCTCACGAGCTCATATAAGTCATAAGAAGTGAACAACGTGTGCATAAATAAATAGAGGGGTTGCCTCGTCATGCAATTAGAGGGTTGACCTCTAATAATAGTAACATGGGTGGAGGGATTAGCTCCAATGTGATGGGGTGTAGAGCACACACCAAACCAATCACCCTGTACGTGTAAACATGTAAACCAGTAAACTATGATGCACCCATTCGCCCCATACTAATAATAAAAATCGCCAACATGTAACGTAAAGGGACACCGCAAGAAATCACTCTCGTCGCGGGAGAGTTATGACACAGGTGCCTCGTATGTCATGGTTATGGTACCTCCATAACTAGGTGATCATGTAAGTTATGGTCATGCATGTATATAGCTCGGGCAAATATAATGATGGCATGGAAAACAATGAAAGTTTTTTAATATGAAAACTGGGGAAAATAGATGGCATAGAAAACGGAGAATCCTAATCATGCATAGAAGAGATGTCCTTACTAAAGGACGGAATATCCGTACCTTGTGTCGAGCAAGCAAGAGATGAAAAGCGGAAATGTACTACTCCGACTTCACGTGAGCAACATGATAAAGGACGTGTATGAGTTGTTTGTTCATTAATAAGTTACTTGTACTTAGTTTTTTAGTTACTTGTTCATGACATGAGTTACTTGTTCATGCTTTATCGTGTCTTTCTGTTAGCCCTATATTTTATATAGTCGAACAAGAATGTAATAGGTCATCTTAGTCGTTAATGGTCTTGTAATGTAATAGATTTGTCAGGTTAACCGGGCTTGGACTTTAAGCTAATATTGTATAAGTTAGGGGCGTAAGCCCAAGTAAAGCCAAGCCCGGCCCATGAACAAGCCCACTAAAGCCTTAGTGGAGTGGCATATAAATACCCTCTTCCATGTGTGGAAGAGGGTGTTGGTAAACATTATTCTCTCTCTCTAATTAGTTTTTAACCATCCATTCTCTCTTGTTTCTCTCTCTACTTTTCTTCTCTTTCTCTCTCTTAATATCTCTCTAAATATTGTGGTATGGATTAGAATGGGATTAACATTTGGTATCAGAGCCTATAGTAGATAGGTGACTGAAGATTTGTGGTTATTGCTTTTTGATTCGTGTGGTTTTATAACGAATCATCTCGTCCCAATTTTTTTTTTGAGCTTAAAATCTTCATACAAATTGCCTACAAAGTTGTGGTACGAATTTGTATTCTTCTTTTTGGTGATCTTTTCGAAAAAATTGGTAGTTTTGGTTTGATTATTGGGCGAAAGTTTAAAAAAATCAAGTTTTTTGGAAGTATCAATATTCGTAATATGAGGGTTTTGTTGTTCAGAATATAAGGGTTTTAGTTCAGGATAAGGTTAGAAGTAACACATTCCGGATTAGATGCACATACATTCCGGATAAGGGCCAAAATATTCCGGATTAGGTTGTAAGGGAATCCGGATTAGGTCAGTTTAGTTGGATTCCGGATTAGATGCAAAATAGTATTCCGAATAAGGTGTGAATCATTATTTCGGATTACTTTTAAATTTAATCATTCCGGATTAGGTCACGAATCTAGTATTCCGAATAGGGTGAGAATTCTGTTATTCCGGATTAAGGTTAGATATATTCCGAATTAGGTAAGATTTTGGGATTCTGGATAAGGTTGCGAAAACGCATTCCGAATAAGGTTGAGAAAACACATTCCGGATAAGGTTGAGAACACGCATTCCGGATAAGTTTGAGAAAACATATTCCAGATAAGGTGAGATTTTGGGATTCCGAACAAGGTCAGTTTTTTCATTATTCCGAACAAGGTTGGGTTTGTTATTCCAGATTAGGTAAAGCAACATATTTTGACGTACATACTTGAGTTGGATTCCGAATTGTACCAAATTTTTGTTTGAAGTGTTTTTAGACTTAGCCACCCTCTGGACTAGTCCCAGATCATAGTTTCCAAAAATAAAGAGTTAAAATTTTTAGGTCAAGTAAAATCAAATTTTTTCCCTACTAGTTTTTGGCTATTTCTAACTCAATTTCAAAATTTGGCGATACAAAATTTTTCGGCTTACCGTTTTGTCGGACTGGGGAATTTATCGGACTGAAGATTATCGGATTACTATGAAATTTTAACCACACCTCATCACAACAAATCTACTAAGATCTGTAATCCATTAACACGTATTTACCATGTCTAACAACAACATAAGCAATGCAACTGCCAATCAAATTCGTTTGGAACAAGGTGGCAACGGTAATCCACTAGTGCTTACTACCGGTTGCTACGTTTAATGGAGATCTCCTTTTCTCAGATTTCTTGACGAAAAAGAAAACCGAACTGCTCTTCGTCACTGCCTTGAGAATCCTTCTCCAGTTTTTGAATTCAGACCCATTACCACACAAGTAGAGGATGGCACTTCATCAACTACATGAGCGATGGAGAATTTCGATACATGTCCTGCTGAGAAAAAGAAACTCCTCCTAGCTGAAGCTGATGATGTTAACTAGATACTCACTGGGATTGATAACGATATCTATTCCATGGTTGATGCATCTCATAATGCTATCGAAATGTGGAATGCAATTCATCGTTTGAATCAAGGTGAGTCGATCAATGTATGAAAATTCACATCTGAAGATGGTGAATCCATTGACTCATATTACTCGAGATTCTACAAGATGATGAATGAGCTTGTCAGAAATCAGTGCACCATCTCCAATCATCATGCCAATGTTCAGTTTCTACTTCAACTCAAACCAGAATGGCAAAGCTTGTGACCTTGGTTAAACAAAGGAAGATATCAAGACTATCTCTTATCACAAACTTTATGATATCTTGAAACAACATCAGAATGAAGTGAATAAACTAAGGGCTGAAAAAGAAGAACGGTCTGCTAATTCAATTACTTTTGTGGCTGCTACTTCAACAAAACCCATTCCCTATCAACAACCACCTACACATTCCTCAAGGTCATCTAGCTCATCCACCAAACCTCTAGCCACTGCTAGAAACAAAGCAAACGCAATTGTCCCCACTCCACCTCCAAAGTATGACACAGAGTCATATGGAGATAGTGATGATGAACAAACTTCAAGGGACAAGAAGATTAAGGAACTCATGTCTTTACTCACCACCACATATAAGAAGATCTACAAACCTACCAACAACAACCTCAGATCATCATCCAATGCAAGATATAAAGAAGTTGATCATGCACCTATGTATGATCGTGAAGCTAGGTATGATAATCAAAGGATGTCGAATCAGTTGGGGCTAGAGATACTGTAAACACTCAGGTTGTGCAGAAGACTGGGATTCAATGCTTCAACTGCATGGTATTTGGGAACATGGATAGGGAATGTAAGAAGCCAAAACGGGTTAAGGATTCGGGATATCACAAGGAAAAGATGTTGTTGTGTAAGAAAGAAGAAGCAGGAATTCCACTCACAGCAGATGAAGTTGACTAGCGTGATGAAACTTATGAAGTCGGTGATCAAGAGTTTGAGGCACATTATGTGTACATGGCAAAGATTCAAGAAGTGATATCAGAGACTGCTGATACTTCTGGACCTATCTTTGACACTGAGCCAATTGAAAAGGTACCAACATATGATAACTATAATGTGTTTGCTAATGAACGACGACATCCTCAGCAACCTAAAAGCATCAATGACACATATGTAATGGACACAGAGGATAGCAATATGTCTACGGATTCATAACATATGTGTAATGATGACGGTAATGCTGCTCAGGATACTGACTCGGATGAGGACCATGATTTGCTTGCTTCTATTATTGATTCTTTAAAACATGAAATTAAGGAAAACAAAGAGGCTAATAAACGTTTGAAGCAAGCAAACACATCCTTAGCCGAGGAGATAGAAAGGCTTAAATAGTGTGATTATGTAAAAGAAGCTGATCGACGAGTTGCAATAGCTCATGGTTTGGTATATGAACGTAAGGTGCTCAACGAACAATATTGTTCTGAAGTAACACACGAAATTCATATGTCAAAACAAAAGATATCGGAACTTGAAGAACAACTGCTGCTACATAAACTCTAGATTACTGAGTTATAGTCGGTTAACAAAGAATAAACTGAGCTCTATAAAACTCGTGAAGAAAAGGATATTGAAAAAACTCTTGCTTTGTAAAAGAGAGTCGAAACGTTAAACAACATTGTTTATAAAACGGGTCAGTTTATTCAAACCATGAATATGCTCAATAGAAATATGAAAACGAGTTTTGTCAAGCCTGAATATCTCAAGAAAGTTCAAAGTACCAAGCCTGCTCTTTATGATATTGGTTTTTATGTTGATAATCTTGCTCTTATGCTTTCCCTTGTCTGCGATGAAATTATTCGTCAACAAGAAGAAAGTCGATCGAACTTAAGTGATTTAATAAACCTTTCTGATTCTGATCATTATATTAAGTTTGTTCCTCAAAAAGAACTTTCCAAAGAACAAAAGATGTATAATAGTGTTCCACCACTAAGTGATGAACCCCAAAAGAAAGTTTCTTTAAAAAGGATTTTCAAAAAACAATCAATTTTGTTAGAAAACCAAATTTTAGATGAAAAACGTAAATGGGATGAGAAAAGTAAAAGTTTTCAGCAATTTGAGTTTATAAAACAAGGGGTTTTAAATTTGTACAAGGGTGTCATCGACTATGAAAAAGTTTCTAGGGGTTTGGAATATTAAACCTAACCCACAAGTAGAAGTCATCATTCAACAATGCATTGTTCCAACCATTGATGATCTTTCAAAAAATGTGGAAATGTTTTATAACGCTCTCACTGAGGAAACGTTAACTAATTTAAGTTATGTTAAATCTCTTGAAGATGAAGTTGATTTTCTTCAAACTAAATTAAAGACACAAGAACACCAACTTTCTAACGACATTGATCGACTTTCTAAGGAATACTTCTATGCTGACCATATGAATGATATACTTGGTGTGTATACCGATCTTGATCCGTATTGTCATGTAGCATGTCTACTGTCAGAAACGGATGAGAAATGTCACAATCTTGAAGTAGAGCTTTCGAAATAAATTCAGTCAAATAACAAACTTTCGAAAAGTTTTTCCCAACTTGCGAAACACTCTATTTCTCTTGAACTTGCTTTACAAAAAGGTGAAAAATCTAATAATCATAAAAAGTGTCGAGAAATGGCAGCTTCTTCGGTTTGTCAATTAAATGAAAAAGGTTTCGAAATAAATGATTTGAAAGCTCAGCTACAAGAAAGGGACATAGCCATCAGTGAGTTACAAAAACTCATTGAGAAAATGAAAGGGAAGTCTAAATTGGGTAAACCATCCGTCGTTCGTCAACAGAATGTGATTAAATACCCTAAATCATCTATTTTGGGCAAACCCCCACAGACTTTACCTAAGCTAGGAAATGATAAGTGCACAAATGTGATAGCACCTGGAATGTATAAGATGAACACTAGGTCCACTCAAACTGGAACATCGCGGTTAACTCAGAATACTAGGAAAAATAATCAACGTGTCTTCTCCTACAAGAGTAACTCCCACTACTAGCGTTTGCGGACCACAGATTAAGAGCACTAGAATTGAAGATAGAGTCATTCCTAACAATAATCAAGGGAAGAAGAAGGAAGTAGAAGACGACCATAGGAATTTTAAGTTTTCTAAGAATAAAACGTCTGTAACTGCATGTAATGACAGTTTGAATGTTAAGACTTCGAATGATGAATTTGTTTGTGTTAAATGTGGAAAATGTGTTCGTACTTTCAATCATGATGCTTGTGCTTTTAATCATAATGGCGTGAATGCTAGAGCTAGGAAGCCTATTCTTGTGCCCACTAGTACTAGAAAACCCACAAGAACTTTGAACCAATCCACTGCTCAACCACTTAAGAAACTAAGTGCGTTAGAATCCACTACTCTGCGTAAACACAATGTAACACCCCCAAATATTCATAATTTAGTTCAGCGGAAGAGTCGTTGGTGTTACGGGATAACACATTACTCAAATCATAGACAACGCTTAAAAATCGCGTCGTTTAATAATAAAGCATTTTCCATTCATAAATATCAATTTACAAAGGTCCCAAGTCATAGTACTTCATAAAATTTTACAAAACATTTGAATGGAAATTGTTATTTAAGTGCGGGACATAAATTCATGTCGTCTTCCCGAGAATTACCTTCAAGTACCTGAGATAAAACATGTTAAAAGAAAAGGTCAGCGAAAACGCCGAGTGAATTCATAGAGTTTAATAAAACCCTTAATATATCACCGGGATATATAATAATTATCAAAAATCATTTTGTACAATTCTTTGTCGTAGGCCATAAAATAGGCCAAAGACATTTTATACAAATCTTTGTCATAAATCATAATATAGGCTTTTGCCTTCAAAACCATTATACGAACCATTGTCGTGAAAACATCATATAATACGTTTTATAACGTTGTATACAGTTTAATAAAAATCGTTATATGAAAATGGTTATGTAAAACCAAAACACGAACATAATATCAATAATAAGACCCCGTATTGCTAGTCAATCAATATATTGTAATTCAATGCGTATATCAGTATTTTCGTTATTGGATTATTATAAGCCGCATGACATTGCTACCTTACTATAACAAACAACGGGTAGCTAAAACGAATATCCTTTTCCCATCTATAATAGCGTGTCGTCACAATAGTCACGCTTATATAAATCTTCTCATACATAAATTCGCTTACCACTCAAGGTGGCACGACGGGGATCAACCGTCACGGTGCAAACTGGTGTGATCTTCCCCAAATAATAGTATTATATGCATAACCGTCTTCCAAATCCCGATAGTTCACAATTCATGCTAACGGGACTTTTAGTGACATAACCTAACTAATAATAATCCATTTCATTTCATACATCGGGTCATATAATCATTCATCGGGTCATATAATCATTCGGGTCCATATTAATAAGCAAACAATCGGGACAACTGGTGTCCTATTTTATTGAAACTAACATGTTATCTCCCTCGCGGGTTTATAAAACATTTCATAAAACAATTAAAAGAGTGCGAGGCTATGAACTCACGTTGATTGGGAAAGGCGAGTTATCGGCGATTTGGATTTACGGAACGTGCTTCAATCACGGAAACCTATATAAATAATACTCGTCTTATAATCTTGTCCAATGACTTTATAAAAACAATGGCTATGTATATATGATGACATTATTAGTATGATAATGATCAAGTGGGATTTTATCTCTTCATACACATCATAGTGTTATGTGTTAGTCAAATTTTAGACTAGTTACACTAGTTTCAACTTATTTATATATTAAGGCCCAATAAGCCCATTAAAAGCCCAATACATTATATTAGTCCATTTACACTTTTAATATCAGGCCTATACTCATATGTTGGGCCCAAGTGGGTTAAGCCCATGAGTAAGTCCATTAGTGTTTAGCAAAACTAGTTGGGTTAATAGTCCAATAAGGCTTCTTTGGCTTGTTAATGTCCATAGGTTATAAAGCTCAGGTGGTTTTCACTTGTCAAATGTACTTACATATCAGTAGATGATTTATAACAAGTTTACATTAGACGGGTCCGACCGTCTAAGTTTTATTTGACGAAAACGTTAATCTTTCGGTTTTACCGAAAAGACATAAAACTTATGTATATAGTTTTATAACTTATAAAACATATCAATTTGTAATTTTATAAAATGTCACATTTACTTATCAAAGTATATAACTTATTTTTATAACTATTATATAAGTTAGTGGGTTTTAGGTATGTATTTTATAATAGTATTACTTGAGTGCTTATTTTATAATATATACTTGTATTTTCCAAATCTGATTATAAAACTCACTTTCACCATTTTTATCATATCTTGAGTTCTACAAAGAGATAGAAGCTCAAATTTTTTGAAGCACAAACTACATAATATGTGCTACATTTAGCTCCATCTTAGCTACTGCTCATTAATCCTCTAAGTGTCCCTAATAATTTGTCCAAAACAGACTATACATATTTGAATCTTAATAATGTTTTGATCATATCTTACTCAGTTTATGGATTCCATTGGGGGGTCAACTCTCACATGTGTCAAAATCATATACCTTACTGTATATTCAATAATCCAAGTCATTTTATCAAGTTATCATATGGTTCTTTACTGTTTTACACAGCTTATAATTTTAGTCATGATTTTAACATCTTTACATGTAGATTTTAATCATTTTAACCAAATTTATCAACACAAGATCCCCACATAATACTTTGATCATCATTTATCACCATATACATATACATTTATACAGAAAATACAAATTTACATTTACAAAATAACAAGGTAATGGAAGAAATGATCTTGTTACCAACCAAGATAGTGAAAGTTATGATCAAGGCTTGGTTTTTGATGACCAATCTTGTGATAAACCAAGACCACCTTCAAGATCACCCAACTATATGTACACCTTGAGAAAAATCAGCCCTAGACTCCAAGGAAACTTTTTTGTAGATGTTACGATCACCTCCAATCAACAAGACTTCAAAAGGCCTTCATCTTGTGCAAGTTTAACACAATATTTATGGTTGAATTTTAATCAAATGGGGTGGTTTATGGTCGTGAAGTGGACGGCAAAGAGAGCTAGAGAGAGAGTTGAGAGAATTTTGTATGTAGAAAAATGAGTTAGTTGTTTAAGTTTTGGTAGTTTTATGAGTTGAATGGTTTTGGTGCAAAACTAGGACAAGTATTCTAGTTAGCTTAATATGTTGACACGCATGAGGTGTGTTGGTGAAGTGTTGGTCGTCCCTTTGTGGGGGTGGGGTAAGAGTTATCTTGTCTCATCCACATTAATTTATGGGTACTCCTCGATTCAAGTTTCCTTGATTTGCGTGCCCTCGGGTCATTTTACGAAAAAATTTTTATAAATTATGAATCAACGGCACAAAACGAATCTAATAAAAATAGTCTCATCAAAAACGGAGTTCAAACACGTAAATACGTAAACCTAGGGTTTCCGGTTTAGTCGTAAAGGACGTTAAATTATGCACGTAAGTACTAATCTCTTCTTGTAAATTTGTGAGTTTATGAACCAACACAAATAAAAATTACAAAATAATATTCGAGAATAAATTTATTTCCTGAAATGTCGGACTGTCACCAAAAACGGTGTATGTAAATGTAAGCACGTAACGTAGAGTTCTCCGGTTTAAACGTAGTCGATGCTACTTTAAGATGTAAACCCAAATTTCTTCCCAAAAATGAGTGAGTTCATAATATAACATTAGAATAATGATTTTAAATAATTCTTGAGAATAAAATATCGACCATAATTTGACGGATTGTCACAGCAGTTACCCCTAAAGAGGATCTTTGTCCTCAAAGATCGATTTATCTTACTACCGCAATTATGCGAGTTTCATCAATCATAACTACATGAATACGATCAGTCTTAAGTTGACTTACTTTCTCTATCCATGATGTTCACGGGTTTCTGATGAATGCAACGTTTTGTCGATCCAAACTTCATTAAGAAATAAACAGATTTTCACTTGATAGACATTTTATCAAGTTCGATATATGAAACATAATTGACGCAGCCCTTGAAGTCCTAGGGTAGATCCAGCTTATATGCCTTTCTAACCAACTTTTTACATTATCTCAATTGTCTCATACAACGGGTACTTATTTCCCATGATCTTTCAGATCATCATTTCACTTCTCCATGGTGAAATTTTTTGGCATAACTTCGCTACCTATCCTGCACTTCAAGATCTACATTTCATATTTACATAACCTCATGCCCACTACTGGCAGTCAATAATCAGATCCTAATTTCAACAATCATTTCAGGTTTCACGGGTCGGGTATTTTGTAAGGTTAGGTTTGTCATCATAGGCAACCTTAAACCTAAAAGACATGTCCAACTCATAATGGGTGTATGTCGGGTATCTTCATCCCAACTCCTGCCTACAGATGCTCTTATATTTAGATCCTAACAAGAGTCGATCTCGATCCTAATACGATAATTATGAATGATAATGTCTCCAAAGGAAACCGGTTATCCTGTTCGTTACCAAAGGTCAATCATTCAAACATAAAACAAGACTTCTAGTGTTTGTATCGTTACTTTACCCTGTCCCTTCGATTGGGGGTGGTAAACAGTACTCTCATCAAGATTCGTTCCCAATGATTTCTGAGGAAATCTCTAGAAATTCGATGCAAAGCGAGGATCTTTATAGAGATGATCGATACAGGCACACTATGCTTGTACAACTCCTTTAAATACAACAGAGTCAATTTCTTCATCGAGAACCTATCATTAACGGGAATGATATTAGCAAATTTGGTCAGTCTATCGACGATGACCCAAATCGAATCAAAATCAGATGATGACCTTGGAAGATTTGTGATAAGAATCCATGGTGATTCTATTCTATTTCCAAACAGGAACAATAAGCTGTAGAAGCAATCCTTATGGATTTTGGTGTTCAGCCTTGACCTTTGCAGGTGTTAGATTCTTACTAATGTATGAGGCGATGTCTACCTTCATATTTAGGCAACCACAAGCGGACTTTTAAACATTTAATGCCATCGGCTCTCATTTCTATTGGTTCACATTAGCCGTGAAACTCTTTATTATCTATATTATCCTTCTTACAAGCATCAGCTATTTTTAAATTGTTTGGGCAAATTATTTTGCACAGTCATTACTAAGGAACACATCCTAATTGATTCTTTATCCTATCTACATAATGTGTCAGTATCTACATTCACCTTCCTTGATGAAATAATTATCATGAACACAATTTACTCATAAATTCTTTCTTCATATTTTCTAAGTTTTAGTTTCGTCTCAACTATTATCTTTATTAGTTTTGCTCAATCCGATGTTTAAAGCGTCGATAAATATTACAAGTAATTAAGTAATAAATATTAAATTTTTTTGAAACGTAAACGTAATTTTTTTTAAATTTCTCAGTTTGTTCAATTATAGAAAAATGTTCAAAATAAATTTGAATTTAGTTAACACAATTTTTGTTGATTTATCAAAAATAATTAATAAGATCGGTAAATGTTCGAAAAATCTTCGTTTATACTTTGGTCAAAATTTTCTTAGTTGAAAAGCAAAAATTATCGTTTCAAATTTCAAGTCATGGTTTAAATGGTTTCCTCAATCCCTCTTAGGTTGTCTTGAGGTATGTACAAATATTTACTCCTACGTGAGTTTAGTTAAATAATCTGGGTATGAGGGAATAATCCCTTAAAAATCCTTTGATAAAATATTTGTCAAAACATATTTTCACTTTCTCTTTGGTAAAACCCAAAACCTTAATGGCTCTAATCTTTGAAGAGTCAATGTAGATTCCATTATCTATTAATGACACGGTCAAATAATGTAAAGGATTAAGCCTTAAATCACATGTTAAATATTCAAGGTACAAGTTTTCATTGCTCGGCCAACCCAGGGCAGTCTACAAATGATTACTAACTCCTTCTTATTCTTAGAAACAAACAAATGGTCCTTAATGATAACAAGCATGAATTTATCAATTTACAGCCTATACACGTGATTCACCAAATTTAGGTTGCTACCTGTGCATTGGTCAATCCAAACGACTTCACATGCAACTCATAATATTCATTACGAGTTCTGGATGTAGTGATTGGAATGGATAATCTTATTCGCGGACGCGAAGTTGATGATAACCATGTCATGGATCAAATTTTAAATATACGCTAGAACCTTGTAAATGATCGAACAAATCTATTATCTTGTTTAGTGGATATAGATTTTGATCGTCAATTTACCTAGTTCATGGTAATAAAAAAATATAAGGAATAATAACGCCATAACTCTTCATGATGACAAGCTCGGTAGAATAAAATCTTTCTCCGAAAACTCTCTCAGTTGTACGGTAATTCTTTTAATTCAGATGGTGCTGACGTACAGTGCACACGCCACAGGTGCAGCACCGGGAATATAATCAATACCAAATTCAACTTGCCTTAATGGCGAAAGTCTAGGTAATTAACCAGCAAATACCTCATAAAGTTTCAACTAACAGAAACATCTTTCAATAAATTCACCTTAGGTTCCTTCTAGATTACAAGATCTATGACTAGTTCATAACCATTCATGGTATAATTTCAAGTCTAAATGCAGGATATGGTCATCCATCGGGAATTATTTAGATCACTTTTGATAATCAACATCTTATCTTTTAGAGGATTTCTATTCGAGTTCCCATCAATTAAGACAATGATATTATGTCATAATCAATCAATCCATTCTACTGGCACTATCAACGTTCCAGTTTCATTACAGTTGATAAGATGTGAACTTCTCAAAAGACTAATAATAACTCATAATCCTTCACAAAATCAAGGATATCTGTAGACATAGCTAACATTAAAAGAGTAAGGTCAATGCATAATTTACGCGAGAGAATTTCAAATCAGATAACGAATATGAATATATCCCATGTTTTCATGATTTGAGTATGCATTCGAAAGCTCCTCGGATCGTTACCCAGGTTATTCAAATGAAACCTAATCAAAAGAAATGATATGCACGTCAGTACACCCAGTCAGGTAACAACACTCGATAATTAGATACTTTTTCAAAGAATCTCACCACGAGAGAATTGGACAAGAAGGGGATATCAATTGTCAAATAAGACAATTTCCACAGATGATTAAATTCGATTCAGAAAATAAATGGTACGGGCACATATGTAGGTGTCCCTAACAATATGTCCCTATTTTGCACTTCTTGCAGATTTCGTAAAAATTCAATCTTTCACAATTACAAAGAAAATGTAATGTTTAGTAACAATTTCATGGTGACTACTAATCAGCCTTGCATGGTCCATTCCAAATTGTACGTAGGCGTGCAACTATACACAATTTTAGGATTAACGTTGCAATACTCAGTTCGTCAAAACTTTGTCATCATGTTCAAAAATATATATATATATTCATGCTTAATTTTGAAATAAGAATCAAAATGAATTTACTTAGATGTTCTTTGTTATGGAAACAATTAAGTTTTCCAAGGTGTTTCATAAATAACTTTATTTCGATAACGATTATTTATAAGTCTCACTTTAAATAATCCATATGGTGATAAAAATTCAATTTTTCTCAAGGGATACTGTTTTAGCTTATAAAAACAATGAGTGATCTGCAAAAGAGTGATGAAAAGTCGTTCACCCAGAAGTAACTACAATATGCTAGAAAATGAGCTTAGCCAAATAATCATCAGGTTCATGACCTCGATGGCACTCAGGAATACAAAGAGAAGAATCTACAATGCAACTCAAACTGAGTTGAGTGCTTGCTCAATTGTTGCATCACTAATGTGAACATTAGGATGAAGCAATAAAAGATAGACAACATCGATACATGTAGGATTTAGCAATCAAAGGTAGTCTTTTCATTAATCATAAACAAGTCAAAAATTATACCATAACACATTATGTGTCGCCATGTCATACAATTCCAAGGACTCATCCTACCAACTAATGTCCCAGTTAAGTTAGGGATTTTAAAGGATACCACAATGAATACTAATCTACACGAGTCATTAGGAGTTCCACCTGTCCTGGAAGATCCATCGGTCCAATTCAGAAGAAGATTTCTTCAATTTATTTCTTGGACAGTAGGTAATGTCCGTTTTTTATTAAGTCGTTTTGTCTCGATATCGTGTCGAATTGATTTTACGTTTTCTCGTTAAGACTTTATTTGTTTTTGGTTAATAAAAGCGTATTTGGTATCTATGTCTATTTGGCAAAAAGCACGAAAAAAATAGTAAAAATAATATCTAAATTACGTATACGTACTATTATAAAAACAAATTGCAAATACCTCAATTAAACGCACGAAATATAAAAATGAAAAATACAAATTTATTCTAGTAAAAAAAACAAAACACAAATTTTTAAAACTAAAAGCAATTTTATAAAACCAATCGTACAAATTTATTACAAATTTTGAAATATAAACTAATTCCTTTACTAATTTGTTGTTACTAAAACTGAGGCCCAACAAAAGAAGTTAGGCCAACATCTCAACGAAACTACTACAGTTATATGACAACAATTTTAAGGAGCTTACACTAGGAAGACAAAAGGGCAAAAGGACTTAACGAGAAGGATTAACTGTGCAGCGACTATTCTAACGAATTATAGTTATGACAAACAATGGACTGTAATTGTAATACGGAGATAAGAAATGAAGGTTCAAATGTGGACAATACTGAAACTCTAAACAAACTAATCTCAGGAACAGACTACATGTTCAACTAGATTATCATGATATCTTATTAAGACCAAATTTTATACTAAACTCCTTAACTAGTAAAATACTTATAGTAATTGTTTGAACCAAGATTTAAGCTGTCTATTAGCTATGCAATTTACGAACATGAATTAAGGACACTTATTTGAAGAAAATAACAACATTCTATGTTGAGAAATATAATCTGATAAGCTGATTTTGAAGGCTTATTAAAGCTTATTGAGCAGACTAAAAACTAAGACACTTATTTTTTATAAAAGACACTAGTGAAAGGTTTTCAAAACACTAAGCTACTTGTTCTAAACTTAAGTGAGCAAGAAGATATGTTGATCTAAAAATTGTCCATTTACCATCCACTTCTGATAAACTTGCTGCTACTTAGGAATCAGTTAAGAAAAATAAAATGAAAGGACTGTAATTCTATGATCTATAACAGCAAATGAACCAAAGATTACCTACAAACATACGCAAATTCAAAATTTGGCTAAGCTCTAAACTCGACAGAAAATACATAATAATCAACAAAGAGTTCAAATCTGGTCTTGTTAAGCAGGATGCAAACTATTTATTTTATACAACTAGGAATGGCAGAAAAATTAAAACGAGAACGACCTGTTCATCCAAGCCTGCCTGCTGATGTCGAAACATGCTATCGAACTTGAACCGAAAACGAAACTGAACAACGTCGACACTATGAACTGATCTCGAACCGAACTCGAATCGAATGAACAACTTTTATAAGAAATACTCCTCCAAATGTTGTTTGAATATGAACAGTATTCTCGCAACCAAATCGTGAACAGTAGCCAAAATTAATTCATGAACGGTAGTTGGTTGCTAAAAGTTCTTCGAATGAACAGTAATATTGAAACAATAACTAGTATTAAAAACCTCTAATCAAAACAGCTAACATCAAACTTCATAAGCTTTTTTCATACAGATTCAATATAACCGAATCAAACACAAAACTGCTTCATTAACCAAATCGAAAATCCACAAATCTGGACGGAATATCAGACTATTTCATAACCGAATCCAAAACTTTATTTAATAAAACTTCATCAAACGAAAAACAAACAAATGCAAGGAGTTGATTAATAAGGAGCTACGATTACTTTTATTAAATATAAATCTATAACTTGGAATAATGAAACTGATAAAAAGGATTAAAAGAAAATAAATATGATCTAAATCTACGCTAAGAAATTAAAACGAGACACAAGAGAAAAAAAATGAAAAGATGCCTATATTTTTTTTTATCTGTACGCTACATCAAAGAAAGACAGGAAAAAATGTATCTAAAATAAAATGAAAGTTGCGTCCCTATGAAGCTGCGTCCCCCTTTTCTTCTTCTGTTTTCTTTTATAAAAATTGGGATGAGGTGGCTCATGGGCCTGGGCTTTAATCCAATCTCGGGCCTTTATTTTACTTGGCTGCAATTCGGGCCTGAAGTGGGTTGGATATATAAACTAAGTCCATCAATATAATAATGGGTCGGTCCGACCCAATTAAGTGGCGTTGGGTCGGCCCATTAAAATAAGAAGGCACCGTCAAACTCGATCTTTGTCATCTTTTTATAATTCGGCTCGGGTTTTGACTTTGACTTCTTGAAAATCTTCAAACTTTGTCGAGTTGATTCCATTCGATTTTGATAGATATAATTCCGGCTTCGGTCATGTGCATTTCTTCATTTCTCGTGTCCGTTTTGGCTCTTTGGCTTCATTTCTTGTGATCTTCTTGATACCCGTACCTGCACATGCACAAACGACAAAACAAGCATATATGTGGCAATATTGATGATTATTTGACCATTTTGAGCATTTTGAGCATGATTTACGAGAAAATATGATGTGTAATTAGAGTCACATCACACCCCCCTACTAAACCATTGCCGTGTCCTCACGCAATGCTAGAATAAAGTATAAAGCAACTCCGTTTTTCATTTATTAAAAGCATTTATTCAATTTATTAATATTTAATGTGTAAATGACATAATGTATCGCTTTCATTATTGAAAAATAACTTTTAGGATCACAAAATTCAAATAGATTCATCGTCCTCGACTTTTCACTCTTTCCATGCCAAGCTCAAAAATAAGATCATTGTTAACAATAAGTTCTAGTGTTAAGACTACTTATATAAGACATTTGTGTAGAACTCCTTCTCCATTATTCCTAAGTTGTATCTCTAGATTTTAAGGATTGTCATTCACCCGTAGGCTTATTTGACTTATTTAATAATTATTAGTCCAAAAATGAAGGCAAAACGGTGTAAACCCGACAATTAGAACCTAACCTCATCCTCAAAAACCGTTGTCACTAAAGAAAGCCCACATCAAGGATAATTTAACACGATTTAGGGAATCTCTTGTATTGACGACCTCGACATCTCAACTACGAGACCAGAAGCGGAAGTCTAAGATCATCCCGAACCCGAAATTTGGCTCATTTATAACAAAAACTTTATTTATATACATACATAAAAAATGATAATCCTTGGTCTTTTATTAGTCCTTAGAATCTAGAACCCCCCCACCGTCAAGTAGCCGTCGGAGTAGGCGACCTTCGGACTTTTTATTACGACCTTGGATAATATTCCTCCACCTTAGGATCTAGAACCCCCTCGCTGTCAAGTCGGCATCGAAGTAGGCGACCTTTATCGGTTTTGGATTGTATACTTATACTTTTGGCATTTTTTTTTCCTTATTCACAATACTTTAGCACATTTGTGCTTTATTTATTTTTTAATACATATAGTATGCCAAATTTTGAAATCCCGTGGTCTGAATACCTCCTACTTAGTGGTTATGAGCCACCTTAGTCGGAAGTCCACGACGCTGACACCCTCAATGTGTTCTTGCTTTAATTACAAGGGAATAAAAGAGTTGGTTAAGAGCTAAAATATCGAACCTAAACCGCAAAAATCCTCATTTATTAAGCAATTAAATATACAAGCGGGGAGAAAGAGCCACAAAAACTCATATAAGGAAGAATTAACCTTAAAACTTATTATCAACTCTATCATCTCTCGTTCTCCACAATTTAAAATCTCAAATAATGAGACTCGTGGATGCTTAGCCTAATAAACCGAATAAACGATTTACATGGTTAAGGAATGAGCTAAGGTAAACCGGTCGAGTCAAAAACTATTCTTATTTTCACCAACGGAAAGCTTACATTCGTGTCAAAAACACTTATTAAAATATGAAAAAAAATTAAAATTTATGCAATTTTAAGCACATTTTTGAAAAACGGAGTACGTGAAGACAACGAACAAAAGGAAAAGCACATCGATAGATACCCCCCCCCATACTAAAACCAAACATTGTCCTTAATGTTTCAAGTCGAAGGGTATAATACCCCCCTACTAGAGACGAAGAGTCGAATGCAAATTCTAGGATGAAAAGGGTATGAGGCAAATAATTAAAAGTCGTTTATTAATTATGCCAATAAAAATAAGCGTTAGTAAATGATATAATCATCGGATATCGGATGTCTCAAATGAAGTATCAAAACTCGAGTGATACGTGATGAAAACGAACACGAGAGTCTTCGATATAAGAGAAACCTAAAATCACATCACAAACGAAACACGAGAAACAAACGAAGAAGCACAAGCCCTTCACATTAGAAATTAGAAAGAAGATAGAATGATAAGCATGGGAATCTCCCCCACGAGGCACCTCGTTTTTGGTAACCGAGTCATGAGCTCGACTCGATCCCCGAATTAAATTGTCCTTAGGGAAACGATCATGGAGAGAAAAAGATTTACCCGTAAAAGAAAAACTCTCCATGATAAAGTGAAATAACCTCCAAAAAAAGGAAAACCCCATAAAATTCCACCCGGGTCAAATACATGGTTTCCATCTCTAAAAGAAATAGACCCCAAGTTGGCAATAGCAAATAAATATAAGAAAGATGGGTTTCCTTTAAGCAAAAGTTTCTTACAATTAAGGGTATAGTAAGAAGGTAATGATCCCAATTTTTCAAAAATTTTCCTTTTGATTTCATCATTAAGATATTGAGATTGCTCAAAAATGTGTATACCCGGATCAAATACCGTTCCCTTTATGGGAAAATAGCAAGACAACTCGATCTCAACCATAAAAGAATCACCCTCAAATGTGAAATCAACAAGAGACACCGGGGGTGAAAAAGTAGGTGTCAAAATACTAATAGTCGGAACCCTCGGGTCTTTGTTCTCTTTGGCATCATGAATGGGTGGGTCGGGAGGGATATAAGGTATAGTGTCATCGTGTAATAAATCCTCTAGAAAAAGTATATCTCCCTCCACATCAAAATACCCGGATATGTACTCCACGGGTGTATCAATATCAAGAAACTCATCGATCTCGGGAATATGAAAACCATCATCACAAAGGAGTGAAGTATCCGAAAAATCATTAGTATCATTAGCATGTTTTTCAAAAGTTGGTTTTTGTAAAATAGGAGAGTCATCCTCATCCGAGCCTGATAAAGAATTAAAAGTATAGTCGGAATCATAAGATAACACATCCATATCCAGATAACTACTATGAGGAGTAGTATCATTTGGAGGAGTAGGTGAAGGAGTCATAAAAGGAATGGGGTCAAATGTAGGCTCAAGTATAATCTCGGGAATTTCCTCACAAGATGAGGAAGGAGAGCTAAATGTATCTGTGGGTGTCAACATCGGAGGGGGAGAAAAACTCATGATAATCTCCGGGCCTTGTCTCTCCTTTATTGGCGGAGAGATGGAAGGATCCACAGTGGGAACATCACTACTAGTAGTGGTGTTAGCCTCAACATGAGCTCTCAAAGCTTCTAAAAGTTGATATGTAAGACTTTGGTTTTGTTCATGAAGATCATTTATCATCCTCTTTTGTTCCTCAAATATTTCAACTATTTCATCCATTTGTGAAGGTCGAATTTGAAAATCCCCTTGATTATTACTTTGAAAATTGCTATGATTTTGAAAATCTTCCTGAATTTGAAAGCTTTGATTTTGAAAATCCCCAAAACACCCTTCATTAATTTGTGGCGGGTCAGGAGTCAACTCAACCGAGAGTTGCTCAATAACTACTTCTTCCTCAAAATCCGGAGGAGAAGAGTCACTAGTCACATGAGAAAGGGGACTAGAAGAATCATCAAAAATAGGGTCATCCGAATCAACACATGGCTCATCACTAACTCTCAGAGTATATGAGAAAAGAGGGCCACTCCTAATGATAATCGTATTACCGGATACTTCGGCCTTGCTCCATACTTGAGACTTGTTCTCAATAATCATTAAAGCCTCATTAGTACTCCGAGAGTAAAGATTTCCGCTTGCAGCCGTGTTAAGAGAATCTTGATCGTATTGGGACAACCCGTGATAAAACGAATCAATCAAATGCAAGGCGGAAAATCCATGATGGGGACAACTACGCACTAAATCCTTAAATCTTTCCCAAGCCTCGGTAAACGTTTCAGTATTAGACTCTTCAAAATTAGTTATTTCCAACCGAATTTTTCTCGTTTTAGCATAAGGGTAAAATTGATTTAAGAATTTTGACTCAAGATTAGCCCATGTGAAAATAGATCGTGGTGGTTCCTTTTCTAGCCAAAGTCGGGCTGCTCCATCAAGGGAGAAAGGGAAAAGGTGTAAATAGATAATGTCTTGTGTCACATTGGTGTATTTGACGGTATTGGCGTATGAACGAAAATGACGGATATAAGTGTAAGGATCGTCATCCTCAAATCCGTAAAAAGGACGACCGGATATCAACTTAATCAAATCCGGATTAAGCTCAAAAGAATCACCCTCGATATCCGGTATCACGATCGCATTGTCGAGACATCCCTCAGTAGGTACTCGCAACAACTCATAAATCGATCGATTATCCATAGCCATTTCAAAAGCACGATACTCGGGATCGGCTTGACTCGTCACGATATTATTTTTTATAAAAGAAAATATAATATGTACGTAAAAACGAAGAAGAAACCAAGAAAGAAAATATATATATACGTAGATTTTTTTTTTGTGTAATACTTTAGGAAAAGTATTACTTTGTTTTAATTTTTTTTTTTTTTTTTTATTATTTTTTTTTTTTTTTTTTATATATATATATATTAAAATATATAGCTAAAAAAAATAAAATATAAAAGAAAATACTTTTTTTTAAATTTTTATTTTTTTAAAGGGTATTATAATAATAAAGAAAAGAATATAAAATAAGAAAATATTTTTGGTTTTTATTGATTTTTTTTTTTTTTGACAATAAAAATAACGTTCAAAATCGAACGGATCCCAAAATCCAAATCTTACGAAAAATCGTCAATCGTAACGAGCACGAACCGGCAGCGGCGCCATTTTAATGTCCGTTTTTTATTAAGTCGTTTTGTCTCGATATCGTGTCGAATTGATTTTACGTTTTCTCGTTAAGACTTTATTTGTTTTTGGTTAATAAAAGCGTATTTGGTATCTATGTCTATTTGGCAAAAAGCACGAAAAAAATAGTAAAAATAATATCTAAATTACGTATACGTACTATTATAAAAACAAATTGCAAATACCTCAATTAAACGCACGAAATATAAAAATGAAAAATACAAATTTATTCTAGTAAAAAAAACAAAACACAAATTTTTAAAACTAAAAGCAATTTTATAAAACCAATCGTACAAATTTATTACAAATTTTGAAATATAAACTAATTCCTTTACTAATTTGCTGTTACTAAAACTGAGGCCCAACAAAAGAAGTTAGGCCAACATCTCAACGAAACTACTACAGTTATATGACAACAATTTTAAGGAGCTTACACTAGGAAGACAAAAGGGCAAAAGGACTTAACGAGAAGGATTAACTGTGCAGCGACTATTCTAACGAATTATAGTTATGATAAACAGTGGACTGTAATTGTAATACGGAGATAAGAAATGAAGGTTCAAATGTGGACAATAACAATACTGAAACTCTAAACAAACTAATCTCAGGAACAGACTACATGTTCAACTAGATTATCATGATATCTTATTAAGACCAAATTTTATACTAAACTCCTTAACTAGTAAAATACTTATAGTAATTGTTTGAACCAAGATTTAAGCTGTCTATTAGCTATGCAATTTACGAACATGAATTAAGGACACTTATTTGAAGAAAATAACAACATTCTATGTTGAGAAATATAATCTGATAAGCTGATTTTGAAGGCTTATTAAAGCTTATTGAGCAGACTAAAAACTAAGACACTTATTTTTTATAAAAGACACTAGTGAAAGGTTTTCAAAACACTAAGCTACTTGTTCTAAACTTAAGTGAGCAAGAAGATATGTTGATCTAAAAATTGTCCATTTACCATCCACTTCTGATAAACTTGCTGCTACTTAGGAATCAGTTAAGAAAAATAAAATGAAAGGACTGTAATTCTATGATCTATAACAGCAAATGAACCAAAGATTACCTACAAACATACGCAAATTCAAAATTTGGCTAAGCTCTAAACTCGACAGAAAATACATAATAATCAACAAAGAGTTCAAATCTGGTCTTGTTAAGCAGGATGCAAACTATTTATTTTATACAACTAGGAATGGCAGAAAAATTAAAACGAGAACGACCTGTTCATCCAAGCCTGCCTGCTGATGTCGAAACATCCTATCGAACTTGAACCGAAAACGAAACTGAACAACGTCGACACTATGAACTGATCTCGAACCGAACTCGAATCGAATGAACAACTTTTATAAGAAATACTCCTCCAAATGTTGTTTGAATATGAACAGTATTCTCGCAACCAAATCGTGAACAGTAGCCAAAATTAATTCATGAACGGTAGTTGGTTGCTAAAAGTTCTTCGAATGAACAGTAATATTGAAACAATAACTAGTATTAAAAACCTCTAATCAAAACAGCTAACATCAAACTTCATAAGCTTTTTTCATACAGATTCAATATAACCGAATCAAACACAAAACTGCTTCATTAACCAAATCGAAAATCCACAAATCTGGACGGAATATCAGACTATTTCATAACCGAATCCAAAACTTTATTTAATAAAACTTCATCAAACGAAAAACAAACAAATGCAAGGAGTTGATTAATAAGGAGCTACGATTACTTTTATTAAATATAAATCTATAACTTGGAATAATGAAACTGATAAAAAGGATTAAAAGAAAATAAATATGATCTAAATCTGCGCTAAGAAATTAAAACGAGACACAAGAGAAAAAAAATGAAAAGCTGCCTATATTTTTTTTTATCTGTACGCTACATCAAAGAAAGACAGGAAAAAAAATGTATCTAAAATAAAATGAAAGTTGCGTCCCTATGAAGCTGCGTCCCCCTTTTCTTCTTCTGTTTTCTTTTATAAAAATTGGGATGAGGTGGCTCATGGGCCTGGGCTTTAATCCAATCTCGGGCCTTTATTTTACTTGGCTGCAATTCGGGCCTGAAGTGGGTTGGATATATAAACTAAGTCCATCAATATAATAATGGGTCGGTCCGACCCAATTAAGTGGCGTTGGGTCGGCCCATTAAAATAAGAAGGCACCGTCAAACTCGATCTTTGTCATCTTTTTATAATTCGGCTCGGGTTTTGACTTTGACTTCTTGAAAATCTTCAAACTTTGTCGAGTTGATTCCATTCGATTTTGATAGATATAATTCTGGCTTCGGTCATGTGCATTTCTTCATTTCTCGTGTCCGTTTTGGCTCTTTGGCTTCATTTCTTGTGATCTTCTTGATACCCGTACCTGCACACGCACAAACGACAAAACAAGCATATATGTGGCAATATTGATGATTATTTGACCATTTTGAGCATTTTGAGCATGATTTACGAGGAAATATGATGTGTAATTAGAGTTACATCAGTAGGCATCCTCGTTATTGGACAATGGTCTAGGAACAACCCTTAACACAAACCAAAAATCATTTAAAACCTTATAATTCAATCGCAAAACTTAACGACTTCATTTTAACAATCTCGTATTCCATACGAGTTAAATTTTACTTTATTCAAGTTTCAATCAACTTATACTCAATGCGACATCCTACCTCATTCTCCAATTCTTTCAACCTTATTCTTAGACCTTGAAAGTGCAATAAAAGCTCGATATGAATAACACTTAATTTCTAATTCTATAGCTCTTACAACAATAGTTATCAAATGAGTCACTAGTATGAAATGACTCACACATTCAATTAGACTTCTCGGAAAGGTACAAGTGGCATGAGGCTTTTTGGTAAAGGTTCCAATGACAGCCTCAAGTGCAACATTCACCTCTTCGATTTCAAATTTAAGAATTGGGTGACACCGAATCAGATGACACCTTTCTAGGTGGTAAGGTTTTGTCAAACTCCACTCTATAGGGAAAGATCGTCATGACATCGATATCAGATTTAATCTCGCCAGTTCTTCTTTAATATCACAATTAACTAATATCAACATTTCTAAGAATATCAACCATTTTGTTGGGATCATAAATATCTACAACTTGGTTTAGATCTGGAATAGCTAGAATTCCTACAGGAATAGCTTCAATTAATTTGCTAGGGGAGTTAGGGTTTTTTTTTCTTTTTTTTTTGTGACAATCTACGTCGTATAAATACCTCATATAAGTATTAAAATAATCATCAAACAATCATGTAATCAAATTACAACATATATATAAAATCCATATGTATATATATATATATATATATATATATATATATATATATATATATATATATATATATATATATATATATATATATATATATATATATATATATATATATATATATATATATATATATATATATATATATATATATATATATATATATATATATATATATATATATATATATATATATATATATATATATATATATATATATATATATATATATATATATATATATATATATATATATATATATATATATATATATATATATATATATATATATATATATATATATATATATATATATATATATATATATATATATATATATATATATATTAAAAATAACACTTCTCAGTCTGGCCTTGTTGGTAATTTGGGAATTATTCGGCACCGTTACAGTCAAAATATTTTTAAATATTTTGCTCAAAATGTTTATAGTTAAAAGATTTTGAAATGTTTTATTCAAAACCTTGGTTTTAAAAATCTTTCGTTCTCTATAACGAGAGCTCTGGTACCAAACTGTAACACCCCCAAATAATCATAATTTAGTTCAGTGGAAGAGTCGTTGGTGTTACGGGATAGCACATTACTCAAATCCTAGACAATGCTTAAAAATCACGTCGTTTAATAATAAAGCATTTTCCATTCATACATATCAATTTACATAGGTCCCAAGTCATAGTATTTCATAAAATTTTACAAAACATTTGAATGGAAATTGTTATTTAAGTGCTGCCAATAAATTCTTGTCGACTTCCCGAGAATTACCTTCAACTACCTGAGATAAAACATGTTAAAGAAAAGGCCAGCGAAAACGCCGAGTGAATTCATAGAGTTTAATAAAACCCTTAATATATCACCGGTATATATAATCATTACCGAAAACCATTTTGTACAATTCTTTGTCGTAGGCCATAAAATAGGCCAAAGAAATTTTATACAAATCTTTGTCATAAATCATAATATAGGCTTTTGCCTTCAAAACCATTATTGAACCATTGTCGTAAAAACATCATATAATACGTTTTATAACGTTGTATAAATTTTAATAAAAACCGTTATATGAAAATGGTTAGGTAAAACCAAAACACGAACATAATATCAATAATAAGACCTCGTATTGCTAGTCAAACAATATAATCAGTATTTCGTTATTGGACTATTATAAGCTGCATGACATTGCTACCTTACTATAACAAACAACGGGTAGCTAACCTGAAATTCCTTTGCCCATCTATAATAGCGTGTCGTCACAATAGTCATGCTTATATAAATCTTCTCAAACATAAATTCGCTTACCACTCAAGGTGGCACGACGGGGATCAACCGTCATGGCGCGAACTGGGGTGATCTTCCCCAAATAGTACTATAATATGCATAAGCGTCTACCTAGTCCCGGTAGTTCATAATTCATGCTAATGGGACTTTTAGTGACATAACCTAACTAATAATAATCCATTTCATTTCATACATCGGGTCATATAATCATTCACCGGGTCATATAATCATTCGCGTCCATATCAATAAGCAAACAATCGGGACAACTTGTGTCCTATTTTATTAAAACTAACATGTTATCTCCCTCGCGGATTTATAAAACATTTCATAAAACATTTAAAAGAGTGGGAGGATATGAACTCACATTGATTGGGAAAGGCGGGTTATCGGCGATTATGATGTACGGTACGTTCTTCAATCATGGAAACCTATATAAATAATACTCGTCTTAGACTCTTGTTCAATGACTTTATAAAAACAATGGCTATGTATATATGATGATATTATTAGTATGATGATGATCAAGTGGGATTTTATCTCTTCATACACATCATAGTGTTATGTGTTAGTCAAATTTTAGACTAGTTTCAACTTATTTATATATTAAGGCCCAATAAGCCCATTAAAAGCCCAATACATTATATTAGTCCATTTATACTTTTAATACCAAGTGGGTTAAGTCCATGAGTAAGTCCATTAGTGTTTAGCCAAACTAGTTGGGTTAATAGTCCAATAAGGCTACTTTGGCCCGTTAATGTCCATAGGTTATAAAGCTCGGGTTTTATCGTTTTTCACTTGTCAAATGTACTTACATATCAGTAGATGAATTATAACAAGTTTACATTAGATGGGTCTGACCGTCTAAGTTTTATTTGATGAAAACGTTAATCTTTCGGTTTTAGCCAAAAAGACGTAAAACTTATATATATAGTTTTATAACTTATAAAACATATCAATTTGCAATTTTATAAAATTTCCCAATTACTTATCAAAGTATAACTTATTTTTATAAGTATTATATAAGTTAGTGGGTTTTAGGTATGTATTTTATAATAGTATTACTTGAGTGCTTATTTTATAATATATACTTTTATTTTCCAAATTTGATTATGAAACTCACTTTCACTATTTTTACCATATCTTGAGTTCTACAAGGAGATAGAAGCTCAATTTTGGGCAGCACATTCTACATAATATGTGCTACAATTAACTCTAGTTTAACTACTGCTCATTTATCCTCTAAGTGTCCCTAATAATTCGTCCAAAACAGACTATACAGATTTGAATCTTAATAATGTTTTGATCATATCTTACTCATTTTATGGATTCCATTGAGTGGTCAACTCTCACATGTGTAAAAATAATATACCTTACTTTATATTCAATAATCCAAGTCATTTTATCAAGTTATCACATGGTTCTTTACTGTTTTATACAGCCTATTATTTTAGTCATTATTTTAACATCTTTACATGTAGATTTTAATCATTTTAACCAAATTTATCAACACAAGATCCCCACATAATACTTTTATCATCATTTATCACCATATACATATACATTTATAAAGAGAATACAAAATTACATTTGCAAAATAACAAGGTAATGGAAGAAATGATCTTGTTACCAACCAAGATAGTGAAAGTTATGATCAAGGCTTGGTTTTTGATGACCAATCTTGTGATAAACTAAGACCACCTTCAAGATCACCCAACTATATGTACACCTTGAGAAAAATCAGCCCTAGACTCCAAGGAAACTTCTTTGTAGATGTTATGATCACCTCCAATCAACAAGACTTCAAAAGGCCTTCATCTTGTGCAAGTTTAACACAAGATTTATGGTTGAATTTTAATCAAATGGGGTGGTTGATAGGTGTGAAAACACCCATCCTTTTATCACTTAATTAAAATAATAACCAAGACAAAACGTGTGTTTTATGTCGTAAAATTCGGAATTATGCGTGGTTTGCGTTTTTATTGTGTTTTAGGACCAAAAGATGAAAAAGGAAGAAAACACGGGCTTTCACGGGTTTTTATCGAAGAAAACGAGAAAAGACGAAGCCAAAAGATCAAGATTTCAAAAAGAAAGGAAGTCCAAGGCCTATTCTGAAGATTTATCGAAGAAAAAGTCTGAAGACGGAAGTTTAATGAAGTCGAAGAACCAAGTCTAATTAAAGAAGAAAATTATAAGACAAGTTCAATTTATATCGACAAATCCAGAGACGACATCGAGAAAGACAAAGAATTTAAATCGAGTCGAGACAAGAAGAAAGAAAGAAGAAAGCATCAAGACTCCTCATCTCCTCCTATAAACCCTCCTAATATGTCATTAGGGAGAGTTAGTCATTTTAGGAGTAGATAGATTAGTTTTAAGAGTAGGAGTAGTGTAATATTACTTTCTCTCTCTAAAATTACTTTCAATGTTTTAAGCTTTTTCATTAATCTTGTAATTTGAATCTTTAATCATCTTAATTTCAAGCTTTTTCATTTAATCATTCTCATTCTACCCTTCTTTATTTTTAATCTTGTCTAATTTTGATAATCATGTAGTTTGTCAATCATGTTCTTTGGTTGATTGATGTTTTTGTGTGTTTAATTGTGGTAGCTATTTAGTCTTATAGCTTATTGTGTGTTTGATTTAATTTTAATTAATTTTGTTTTAAAAGTTATTTTATAAAAAGATGTTTTTAAATATTTTTATTATTTAGTGTTTTTAAAAGTTTTTAAATTTTGGCTTATTTGCTTTTTCTTAAAATTGATTTGGTTAAGTTTTTAGATAAGTGCTTATTTGGTTTTAGCTTAATTTTTCTTTTTGCTTAATTTTTGTTCATTCCAAACTCCAAAACCCTTTTATCCCGAACTACTTGTAGAATCACTTTTCCCGAATTAGCTCAGGATTTCTTTTATTCCGAGTTGTGTCAGAATTTTAATTTCCCGAATTAGGTTCAGTATTCGTTATTCCGAACTAAATCAAGTTTCTCTTATTCCGAGTTTGATACAATATCCACATTCCGAACTAGATCTATATTATGGTATTCCGAACTACCTTCTAACCTCCATTCCGAACTAAACCGTGTATCCTTCATTCCGAACTAGAGAAAAGTCATCATTCTGAACTAATATTACATTGTCATGCCTAGTTGCCTGCCAGCTTATATTATTTCCCGCCATTTTGTCCTACCTGCCTAGGTGCTTCAGGTGCTAGCTTGCCTGCTTGCTTATTAGTTAGTATTTGTTCCGCAATCGTTTGGTTTAATCTGAAAGTTGTTCCGATTTTTATTCTGAAAGTCGTGTATTTTTAGTTGAATTTTTCTTCAATTTTTAGTATTAATATTTTTTCGAAAAGTTTAAGTTTTATCTTTTATTTAGTGCCCGATTTAGTTTTTACCTCGTTCAGTTTTATAGTACCCTCTTAGTTTTATTTTCTCCTTTTCCATTACATAAATTTTATTTTCGAGTCGAAAGTTAATTTCTCCGTTTAGTTTTATTTTTATTAATTGTTTTGTTTTAATTTACGTTTTATTATTTATATTGTTTCGTTATTATTAGTTAACTGTTTTTAGCTTATTTTTATTACTATTCGCATTTACCTTTTACTTAGAAATAGATAACCAAACTTCCATTTTTCTTAACCAAAAACAACTGAGTCGCACTTTTAACCGGAAATCAGTTCGATTAGACACCGAGAAAAACGAACTTTTTAACTAGCAAAATGGCGCCGCTGCCGGCTCATTTCGTGAAGATTAACGGTTTTTAGTGAGAGACGCGTTGGATTTTGGGATCCGTTCACTCGTGAACGTTATTTTTCTTGCTAAAAAATTTTCAAAAAATCCATAAAAATTAAAAATTTCAAAAATCCGAAAAACATTAAAAAAATCATAAAGAGCATTTCTTTTCAAAAAGTTTTGCACCAAAAATATTTCTCTTACTTATCTATTGTGTTTAATTCGTAATGGATTCGTATGTTGCTTGTGCAGGGTGTGGAAGACCATTGTATGGTTTTCAAACATGTCTATGGTGTACACGTGAGCGGTGTGGAAATGATATCGACAATACACAATTTGGATTTGGTCCCTCGTGCAATTCGATTAACTCATCCTTTGCTTCTAATGCACTTACTCCACCCTCTTGCATATATTGTGGAAGCGATTCTCATTGGCATGTTTCGTGTCCGATTCGATACCCGTCTCATGACGAGCAAGAACCGGGTTACAATTATGACAATGGTAATAGCTATCTACAAGAAGCATCGGGTTTTCCTCAATACCCGTGTTGCAATAATTGTGGGGGCCCTCACGATACTACTTATTGTCAGCCAATGAATTATTATGTGCAAAATCCGTGTTCTAATTCTTTTCAACCGATGATTTATGATGGACCACATCCGTGCTATAATTCTAGTTTTCATGACTTTGAGCCCCCACAATACACCCTCGATCATCAACCTTATTTGAATCCGAATGACGAAACACAAGCCCTTCTTTTGAAACTTCAAGAAGCCGTAGTTCAACTAAAAGAAGCATGGGAGGAGGAAAAGCGACAGCAACAAGAGCAAGTATCTAATCTTAGTGATTATACTCCTCCTCTGGTGCGTCCATACTACTATTATGATGATGACGAGGATGATATCTATGATCTCAACCCATCTTATGAGATTACTACTACTCTTGATATCCCTAATGCGTATAAGGATAGTGATACATCGAGTGAGATTAGTGATTTTGTTCTTGATAAATTCTTTGATAAGGTTTGTGATGCACCGAGTTTTATGGAGCCTACGGACGAGGTCGCTCTTAATGATGATTTTTCTCCATGCTATGAGAATTTCACCTTTGAAATCTCTCAATCTCCTCCGAGAGATGAGGGCGATGTTGATTTATTCTCTCCGACTTACGAGAATTTCACCACTGAACTTGGTCTTGTAGATGAGGTGGAAGACGTTATTCTTCGCGAAAAATTACTGAAGGTTAATCTTCTTATTTCCAAAATTGAAGCGTTGAATTTTGCTCCTATTTCCGAGTCTTTACCTCCGTCTATTACTTCAGTTGAGAATAATGATACAACTATGGAGGAAATCGACATTCTCTCAATACCTACGGGTATTGATGATGATGATACGGAGGGGGATATTCTTTTTGATAATTTGCTGCATGAAGATATCGTCCCAAGTCACCCTCCTGAGCACCTTTTATCCCATACCTTAGACACCATTACTGAGGATGAGTGCTTTGACCCGGGAGGTGACATTGACCATTCTATGATTAAAACCTTTACGTCTTTGCCGCTTAGTGATAATCATATGTCTTTTGGGGATGACATTTTGATTCCTTTACCCACCCCACCTCCCGTGGATCAAGACTTCACTTACTTTTCTTATATTGAGAGGACTTTTCTATCGTTTAAGACTTATCCTCCGGCCTCTCCTGTTTTATTTTCCTCCAGGAACGAAGACAAGGTCTTTGATCCTGGTATTACATTCGAGGGTTCCCCATGGATCATTTAATTCGGGGACGAGTCAGGCTCATGACTCGGTTAAAAAACAAGCGCTTCTCGGGAGGCAACCCGATTATCTATCTTTCTTTATCCGTTTTCATAATAAGTGTAGGGGAGACCCTAGTATGTGTTTGTTGTTTTCTTTCTTATCATGTGCGGGGATTCGAGCATTCAAAGATCCATTCTTGATGACTTTTGACGACCCGTGATTCCGTGTAACCCTCTTCCCGGTTTTATCCTAAACTCATTTGATTCACTATTTTATATTCTTCAATATTAAAATAGGAATCACTTTAGTTGTCTCTTCCTTAGCAAGATTTAAACAACGTGCACAATGTCCTAAGTGTAGGGGAGTTTACTCCCACAGGCTTAAACATTGAGGACAATGTTTATATCAAGTGTAGGGGACTTCTATCGAAGTAAGTGGGCTTTTCCATGAATTTGTCCTCATTTTAACCAAAAAATTTGATTTTTCGACATTTTTCAAAATTTTTAATCTATTTTGGCCTAGTAGTATAATAGTATTTTCCTTTGTTATCATTATTTACTTTCTTTGCTAGAATAAATTTTTAATAAAGTGGTTTTAATTTTTAAAGCGTCATGAATCTTTTGACTCAACCCGAGTTTACTTATCTAAGTTTACTCTAGCTAGTATCCTTAACGTGTTTAAGTCAAGTTTTGCTAGGCTTTTATATAGGGAACTTTAAAACGCGAAAGTCTTAACTCTCACCGGTTTAGAACAAGAACTTTTCACAAGTTCCTATAATTGATCCTAGAAAGTCGTTTACAAGGGAACTTTAAAATGCGAATTCTAAACTTGAAAGAGTCTAAGAAGTTGCAAGATCCTAAAGATGACTTGAAAACCTAAAACTTTTATTTAATTGGCTAAGCATCCGCGAGTCTCATTCCTTAAGATTTTAAAATGTGGAGAACGAGAGATGATAGAGTCAATTATAAGTTTGGTATTATTTCATGAATTTATGTGAGTTAATTATGAGCTTTTTCTCCCATCGCTTGCTAATAAATTTAATTGCAATAAATAAGGTTGTACGATTTGAAAAGTTACTTAGCTTCTAGCCCAAGATCGTTTAAAAGTTGCTCGATATTAATTAGAGTTCATAGCCAAGGCATAACTTATTGAAGCGGGATGCGAAGATTGGCGAGTCCGAAAAGGCCCTAACAAGGCATGAGGGCTACATTTTGTTGCTAAAAATCCAAAGTGATGTGAAGAATCATTTATCAAAAATCAATATGAAGGATCGAGACACACGACGAAAAGCAAATACTCCCCTAAAGATCATGGAGAAGTCTATCCGAAAAGACCCTAACAAGGTATGAGGATAAATAGATCCAAGTCCTAAAAGGAGGCAGATCGTTGTACATCAAAATCCAAAATAAAGATTGGAGAAAAATGAAGAAGTCGTGGTCCAAGTATGAAGAATCTCTCAAAAACTTCAAGTGAATAAATTCCTATTATGAAGAGAATACCATAATTTCAAGAACGTCTCTCAAGATTTGAAGTATGAAGTGAAAGTCCCTAATCAATGCAAGAAACCCTAATCTTAACTTAATCAACACAAGGTATACTTTTCAAACGTAATCTTATTATTGTATAATAAAGAATTACATGTATTATGGATAACACCGTTTGATGACAATGTGTTGTGCACACTTTGGACAACAATAAACCTTAACTTATGAATACATTCGTAGCTGTTTGATTCACTAAGTTATACGCACTAATGTTCTTTATATCTCAAAGTGTTAAACATTAATGCATGGATACACATCCTATTTATAGTGTTACGAGTTTGACTTAAACAGTACTTGATGTCGACTACACAAGCTTTTACAAGTTTCCACATCAGTCACATGATGTCCTTCTATTCTTGGTAGTCTTCCATTATGCTTTAAGGAACAGTTGTCCAAAACAGTTTCCTTATTCTTCATATTCTCGAACACACAAATGGCATGTCCAAAGTGTGCTGAGAGTTATCAGGGTATTGCCACCCCTGTTAACTCTCAACCCCTCAGAGTCCCTAATACATCTTGGCTGTTATCCATCACAGCCAAGGAGTATGTCTTCAGGTAATCTTCGACTTCCCTGACAATGTCTCTGACATGGACTCCTCTGAGGTTGCTCACAGAGACTCGGATCTCTGTGAGTCTTGCGAAACTTGCCTGCCTCCTAGGCACAGGCAAGGGACTATCTATCAGCCTAATTATGTTTAAATCAATGAACAGGGAATCTAACAAGTTTAGATTCCCAACAATCTCCCCCTATTTAAACATAAATAATGCTAGATCTAACTAAGTTAAGGTAAGTGAGTTTAACAGCTTCTTCTTACACATAACAGATCTAAACAAACATACCTCATGATTTTATTAAGACTTAAAGAAAAATTACAAGTTCAATACATAAGTTAAATAAAAGATGAAGGTAAAAAGGGCTGATACTATCTTCAATAGTCATCATTTTTGATTCTTTCTTCAGCTTCGGCCACATCTAATCTGTTATCAATTTCATCCTGCAAAGTCTTTGCAAACTTCTTGGAATACTCTGAGTTGATCTTGAGACACTTCTTGTGACAGAGTAGCTGAATAGTTGAAGCCAGGCACAACTCATCTTCCCTCTGAAAAGCATATTGGCAGGCTTTGTTCATAAACGCCATTCCTCTTTCAGGCACTGAGTATGTCTGACCATCAACAGGGCCAACTATACCATTAGGAAGGATCAGATCCCTGTGCATGCCATCCACACGAACATCTTCAGTAACAAAAGTTTCATCAATGATTTGGGACATTCTTCTTCTTTTGTTGCCTGTCTTTGGGGGTCCTTGTTCGAAAAGCTGTGGTGGGGGATCAATCTTGAGTTTGGCAGTTGTTTCCTTGATCCAGTTAAACTTAGCCTTAAGAGTTTTAAGCAGAAGGAAATTTGCCTGTCCAGACTTTTTGGCAGCTAAGGCTTCAAGTTCAAACCATTCTGATAACCCAAGTGTTTTTAACCTGAAGTTGTCAAACACATCCATATTCCTCTGTTGATTTTCCCTCCATAAGATCATCTGTGGGGTGTTTGTGGATTTGTGAATGGTGTATCTAAACTTGGTTATCTTGCCAGCAGCATACCTGTTGTTCACGCAGGCATCATAGTCAGCTTTGACTTTCTTTAAGGCCTCAGCGCGTTTAAGTTCCATTTCCCTCAACCTTTGTTTTTGTTTTTCCTTTTCAGGTGGTGTCATCTTCCTCAGAGTAGCTTCATTTAATTCTTTGGCTGCCTTGAGCTCACTTAGTCTTTTGAATTCTTCAGCCTATTGCTCTATTTCTTCAGGCGTTAAAGGACTCTCATCGGAAGGTGTAAAGGTTGAAAAGTGGGAAAGGTCTGTTGTGGATCCTCCTGTCTCTAGCATCGCAGCTATCTTCTTAAGTTTGGTGTCAGTGTCAACCAAAACTATCTCTTTACCTTTCTTTGAGACAGAGGACTCCACACTTATGTTTTTCAAATCATCAGCTCTTTTGAGGAACGCTGTCTGAGCCTGATTTTGAATAGATTTTGGTAGGGAGCTCACAGTGAATTTAAGTTTCTTGGCTGCTGGTTCATCATCATCCTCAGGCTTGCTGATGTTAACTAAGATCATGGATTTAGATGAGTCAGCTCCATCTTGTGTTTGTTGCTCCCCCTGAGTCTGATCCTCATCATCATGTACTATACCTGGTGTGATGACTTGAAGAGGAACAGGTGTTGTTGAAGGATTGGCTGAAGATGAGCCTTGTTCAGCAGATGCAAGGCTGAGTGTAGTATTCTTCTCCCCCTCACGTTCATCCTTACTTCTCTTATGCTTGGATGAACGTGCCTGAAATCTTCTTGCAATCTGCTCCACAGAGGCAGCCATGGCACGCTGTCTTTTTCTTGATGCCCTGGCAATCTTCAGCAATAGGTTGGCATTGGCATTGGTATTTGCCTGAACACGCCTGACAATAAAACCAGCATGGTTGTATTGCCTGTTGCGAACTGCATTGAAGTGCCTGTTCATGTTGTTATCTTGTTCATGGAACATGGCAGGGACAACTGAGTCAATTGCATCCTTGATTCGTGTCGAGAGATGACTTAGTCCCTGGGCCACACCTTTTCTTGCACCCTCTTGAATGGGCTCAGTGACAGCCTCTGTCACAGCCTTCTTTATAATGCCTGGAAAAGTGACAGTAAAATTGTGCATCTCTGACTTGATCACGTCCAGCTTCCTTGATAAGCGCTCAATATCAGATTGATGATGTACTGGCTGAAGGTTCTTGATATTGAGGCTTTGTTGAGCAAAATCATCCTCCCTTGGAATCAAGTCGAAGTTAGTCTGGGTAGGATGATCAAACAAGAGGAATTCAGCTATTGGATCATATGTTGGTCTTTGGAAGACTGTTGTTGCAGATGTAGCAGAGTTTTGTGTGTCAACAGCTTCCTTGAGAGGAGAAGTCTTGTCATCTTCTTTAGGAGGAGAGGCTGACAGCTGGTCATCCTCATCTTCTTCCTCCTCTTCATCAAAAATTCCCTCAGGGAATTCATCTTCAGGCATTGGTTCAAACTCAGCGACATAATCTTCTACAGAAAGCATTTCTTCATCAGCATTGAGCACAAGTTCTTCTTCATTTGGAATGTCCTGAGTTATTGTTTCAGCCTCCTTTTCATGTACCTGAGGTTCTTTGACTGGCTGTACAATTTCAGCCTGCAAGTTTGTTGTAATTAGTAACAGGGGAAAATATAAAGTGAATGGTCGCCATTTCACTGTCCCAGAGAGGCTGAGGGTGATTACTCAGCCACTCCAAAGGATAAATCCTTGGGATTCTTTTAAGTGTGAATGAAGTGTGGTTAATGGTCGCCATTCGCTGCCCCTAGGAAAGCTGAGTGTGATTATTCAGTCCCCCCAAAAGGTAAAAACCTTTGGGACTCTTTTGATTGTGAAACATATGTTGTTTAATGATCGCCATTCGCTGCCCCTAGGAAAGCTGAGTGTGATTATTCAGCCCCCCCAAAAGGTAAAACCTTTGGGACTCTTTTAAGAGTGAAACATATGTTGTTGTAGGTTGCCTGTTACGCTGCCCCTAGGAAAGCTGAGGGTGATGATTCAGCTCCCCCTGAAAGGATAAATCCTTTGGGACTCTTTTAATGAGGGAACCAAGAGGCTGTGTGAAGTACAGCCATCAAGGTTGAGACATTAATGTATTCAGGTTGTTGTTAGCCTGAATACTGTCTAGAGGGTTCAGGGTCATCGGGGTGCTTTATAAACACAAATGAATCACTCCCTGGTGCAAAGACAGAGTGTACAGAAGTCTTAAAGTATTCTAAGTGAAATGACAGACTTCTATGGGTCGAGGATGACCCTAACTTCACCACTCTCTCCTACAGACAAATGAGAGTGGTTGATTGTGAACCTCTAAAAATGTACACTGATTACCTGTGAGATATCAGTTAGGTTTGGCTGGTTTCCTGTAGTCTCTGCTGACCTAGAGACACTAGACGCCTGTTGTTTGTCAGCCAAAGATTCTGTATCCACAAGAGTATCTGGACCAGAGGCGGTGTCAATCTTCTTTTCCTTGGCCTTACTAACAGCTTTAGGTTGGGAAGAAGAGGGGATTTTCTTCTTCTTTTGCTGTTGGCCAGATGAAGCCTTGGACTTAGTAGTGTGCTGCCCAGAGGTCAAAGACGTAGACTTGCCAGCGACACTAGAAGTATTCACCTTCTCAGAGGAAGGGAGCAAGGGCTTCTCAGCGTTGGGTACCTGGTTGGCAACGTTCAGCATGTGTGCAGTGACAGGGATATCCTCAGCTCCTATCTCCTTGTAGATGGCGCCTGTGATACGATAGGGCTTCAGAGCTGTTAAGGCCTTGTTATGGTAATTCTCTCCCAGCAAACTCTCAAAGATCAGGGACAGGTAGCGCACATAACAGATGTTCTTTTCCCTGACCTGATTTCGTCCCTTCAGTTGTTCTACCAGGTTTGAGAAAAGGATGCTTCCAAAATCGACATCAGCTCCCCAGATAAGTCCATACGCAATAGCCTGATGATTGGACGACATCTGATCTTGTGATCCCTGCATTCCTCCCAGGGACTTCACAATGTGGGTGAAGAGGACACGCCACATAGGAGTAAAGTACTTAATCTTCAGAGGGGCTTTGGCGAGGACCTCAGCTGGCGTAAGTGCAGGGTTAACATCATGGCAGGGGTTTAGTGTGGCTAAGGCTTCCTTGACAGCCTTTTTGTCAACCGTCTTCAAGCATTCATCTCCATGTTTGAGTCCGGCCACACTAGAAAAATCATTGAGGGAAAAGGCAAAAGGATGTTCATTGCAAGAAAGGCTAAAGGTAATGGTGTCTTCAACTACTTCAGCAGAATACCAGAATTCCCTAAGGTATTCTTGGTAAAAGGTGGATGGAGATTTGGTGAAGGCTTCATTTAGGTCACAATTCTGCATGAAATTTACCAGATCTGAGTAGGTGCTGTTTGGTGCCTTGATCCATCCAATGGCGTTGTTGGAGGCGATGATGCTCTCGTTGATCTCGAAGTTCACATTGGAGGCTTTTGGTACGGGAAACGCCATTGATTTAAGGTTGAAGGAGAATGAAAATGGCGGATGGTTGAGAGAGATAAGAGTTTAGAGAGAGAAAATGATTTTTAGAATGGTGGTGGGTGAGAAGAGAAAGAAGACAATATATATTCAAACTTGAGTGAACAGTTATTCAACCGTATTAAATGCAAGGGCGAAAATGACTGCTCAAGTGGGTCCCCTTGACCTTTCAAAAAGTTTGTCTCCTCGTTATCCGAAAAATAAATGATTAAAAATGTGAGAATGTTTTTTGCATTAACTTGGAAAGTAACTACCTAGTTTCATGTGAAAAACATTTAATAAAACATTTAATATAGAATCAATCATTTAATGAACACATTTAATATCAAGCCACAGGCTTTGAGATATTGAGCATCCCTAGCTCAGCAACTAGCCTTTTGAACGTAGGTTCAGCCAAAGGCTTTGTAAAGATATCAGCTAGTTGCAGCTCTGTGGGAACAAAATGCAGCTCAATATCTCCCTTCATAATATGATCCCTGATAAAATGATACCTGATATCAATGTGTTTGGTACGAGAGTGAAGAACAGGGTTGTTGGATATGGCAACGGCGCTGTTGTTGTCACAAAAGATTGGAACTTTGTCATACAAGATTTCATAGTCAGCCAATTGACTTTTCATCCAGAGCACCTGAGCACAACAGCTGGCTGCAGCGACATATTCAGCTTCAGCTGAAGACATAGCCACAGAGTTTTGCTTCTTAGCACTCCATCCAACCAATTTTCCTCCTAGGATTTGACAGCTGCCTGAAGTACTTTTCCTGTCAATACAGCATCCAGCATAATCTGAATCTGAATAGGCCTTGAGATCAAAGCCTGATTCCTTTGGATACCATAGTCCTAGGGATGGTGTTCCTTTGAGATACCTGAAAATTCTCTTAACAGCCACTAGATGGGATTCTTTTGGGTTAGCTTGGTACCTTGCACAGAGACATGTGGAGAATTGGATATCTGGACGACTGTCTGTTAGATACATCAGTGACCCAATCATGCCTCTATACAAAGTCTCATTGACAGAGACCCCTGACTCATCAGGGCCCAAGTCGTTGGGTGGAAGCATGGGGCATTTCACTGATGCACAATCAGCTAAGTCATATTTTTTAAGTAAATCCTTAACATACTTTTCTTGACAAATAGAAATTCCCTTAGGACATTGTTTAATTTGAAAACCCAAAAAGTAAGTTAATTCACCCATCATACTCATCTCATATTTCTTGGTCATTAATTTAGCAAAACGTTTACTAAGATTGACATTTGTTGACCCAAAGATGATATCATCCACATATATCTGCACAATGATGAAATCACTCTTGTCCTTGAAGGTAAAGAGTGTTTTATCAATAGAACCCCTAATAAATTTGTTTTCAGATAAGAAATTTGAAAGAGTTTCATACCATGCTCTTGGAGCTTGTTTCAGACCATACATTGCCTTGTGAAGTCTGTACACATGGTTGGGAAACTCGCTGTTCTCAAATCCTTCAGGTTGTGCAACATAGACTTCCTCAGCCAAATCACCATTGAGGAAGGCACTCTTTACATCCATCTGATAGACAGTGATGTTCATATAGGCAGCATAAGCAAGAAAGATTCTGATGGCCTCAAGTCTAGCAACAGGTGCAAAAGTTTCATCATAATCAATTCCTTCAGTCTGAGAGAATCCCTGTGCTACTAGTCATGCCTTGTTCCTGATGATGTTCCCAATTTCATCCATCTTATTTCTATAGATCCATCTAGTGCCTGTGATATTCTTTCTAGGTGGAGCTGGCACTAGTGTCCATACTTTGTTCCTTTTGAACTGATTGATTTCTTCTTGCATAGCAGCTACCCATCCATCTTCTACCAGAGCCTCAGCAACTCTTTTAGGTTCAATTTGAGAAAGAAGTTCAGCAAATAGACATTCATTGGCTGAGGCTGACTCAGAGTCTTGGATTCGCTGTCTGGTTGTGACCCCTGCATTTGGTTCCCCAATAATGTTGACAAGAAGAATGTGTTGATCTCTTGACCACTTATTTTGAGGAACTGGAGTTTCAAGAACAGGGGTACTTGAGGGCACAGCTGGTACAATTTGAGTCTCATCCTGCTGACTAGGAGGGCTTTCTTCAAAGACTACTTCAGTGTCTGAGTCTTCTTCAGCCACATCAAGAGAAGCAATTTCATTATCAACAGGAGAAACTTTAGAGGTTTGAAGAATTGGTGAGTCATCAATATCATGAGAAGGACCATCAGAGATTTGAGGTTCTTCTTCATTAAGTTCCTGAGAGGTAGGAACTTCTATGTTGTGAGTAGACAGAGGGTCAAAAGCAGGAACATAAGGAGTGAGAGTGTTGGAGTGGTGATGACTGGTAGGTCTGGGTTCTGTGAACTCATCACTTGGGAAAGAAATATTTTCATTAAAATCTACTTCATCACCCTCTGTTCCTGTCCTCTGTATGACTTCATCATCTTCATTAAATCTGACATGGAAAGTTTCTTCTACTTCTTGTCTTCTGATGTTGAATACTCTGAAGGCTTTGGCTGTTGGAGAGTATCCCAAAAAGAATCCATCATCAGCTTTTTCATCAAACTTTCCAAGTTTATCCCTGTAGTTATAAATAAACACAGGGCATCCAAACACATGAAAATAGCTGACGTCTGGAGATCTTTTTCTGAAAACTTCATAAGAGGTTTTGCCATGTCTTTTGACAATGATTGATCTGTTTTGAGTGTAGCAGGCAGTGTGTACAGCTTCTCCCCAAAATTTCTTTGGTAAGGCTGCACCATTTAACATAGTTCTTGCTGCTTCAATCAAAGTCCTGTTTCTTCTTTCAGCCACACCATTTTGTTCAGGAGTGCCAGCTGAAGAGAAGTTCTGAGAAATCCCTTTTTCATCACAAAATGATTCAAGTTGATGATTCTTGAATTCTGTACCATTATCACTTCTTAGAGCTTTGACTCTAATATCATTCATATTTTCAACCTGTCTGATGAAGGACATGATGGTATCAGCTGCATCACTTTTCCTTCTGAGGAAGAACACCCATGTATATCTTGAAAATTCATCAACTATGACCAAGGTGTATTTGTTGTGATTAATGGTTTGAGGTTTGACAGGCCCAAACAAGTCCATGTGAAGGAGATGTAAGCACTTGTCAATAGAGAATGATTGCCTAGTCTTGAATGAAGACCTGTGATGTTTTCCTTTGACACAGGCAGAACAAGTTTTGTCTTTGGAAAACATTACAGAAGGTAGACCAGCAACCAAGTTTTGAGTGGCTATCTTATTGATGTTCTTGAAGTTGAGATGAGACAGTCTCTTGTGCCACAGCCAGTTGACACTTTCAGAGGCTTTGGCAAGAAAACAATTTGAGCTGTCTTCAGAGCACACAGCCATGTTGATGACATAAACATCTCTCCTTCTAGGTGCAACCAGCACAACATCATTATTTTTGTTGAATATGGTTCCCTGAGTCTTAGTAAACAAAACCTTATAATCAGCATCACATAATTGGCTGATGCTAATAAGATTGTGTTTAAGACCATTCACATATGCAACCCTGGTAAATGTGATCCCATTGCAATTCACTGAGCCATATCCTTCTGTGTCACCTGAAGAGTTATCTCCAAACACCACTTTGGGACCTGGCTCCTTTGAGTATCTGTGCAGGTATTGTTGAATCCCTGTCATGTGTCTAGAACAGCCACTATCTAGATACCATACCGATTCCTTGAGATATTTCTGCACAGATACATAGAAACAGATTAGTTCCTATGGTGAACCCACTTTCCAGTGGGTTCCCTGAATTGCTTGTTAGCAACTCTTGTGTTCCTGAAAAACTTTTGGCGTTGGGATGGACAGTTCATAGTTTCATGGTTATAACTCCCACAGATATCACACCCAGGGAAGTCACCACACTCGTCTGAGTGATGGTCTGTGAACCCACAGAATTTACAGGGAGGATAAGAATTGTAATTTCCCTGTTGTCTTTTGGAACTCTGTGGTCTGTCCCTAGAGGGTGTCTGAGCTCTTTTAGCTGCCATGTGTCTGTCATGATCTAAGGTCGAGTGGTGAGAATTCTTACAAACATTGCAATAAGGTTTGATTAACCTTTCCCCTTTGGGTTCACCTAGGACTGACTTAGGTTCATGAGAAGTAGAGCATTCAGCGGAAGGCTTAATGTGTTGTTTCAAGAGTTCTACTTCTTTCATAAGAGACAACAGGCGATCTTCAGTGGTGGGGTCAACCTTATTCACAGCTTTAGTAGAAACAGGCTTAAAAGCTACTTGTTTACCAGTTGGTTTAGCAGGTACACGAAAAACTTTGGCTGGAGGATTCTCAATATCTGTCTTAAGTTCATCCTTAGCAGATCTAGAAGAACTGCTAGGTTCAACTCCAGAGAGTTTGGGCAATGGTGGTAGCTCAGCCACATCTTCAGAGACAGGGTCATTAGTCAAAGAAGTATCTGACATATGAATAGTCTCTGTAGATTTAAAGACAATGTCTTTGGGTTTGGTGAGAATCCTCAGCTTTTTATTCTTAGCAGTTATATCCCTGTTTAAGTCAGCAGGCACTTCATCCCTAAGCAATTCATCAATAGTAAACCTAGCACACAGCCATTTTTCAATAATCTTGTTCAATTCAGTGACTTGATCATTTAAAGCTATGTTTTTCAAGGTTAATCTAGCTACTTCATTTTGCAGGGATATTTTCTCTAAGTTAACCCGCCTGAGAGTTTCACATTCAGCCTTAGTATTTATCATTTCAGTTTTAACAGAGTGAAACTTATCAAGTAGGTTCTTTCTTTGTTCCTCAACAAAGTGCAAATCAACAATGGTGTAATCAAGGACATGCTTACGTTCATCACTATCAGACATAGATTGAAGCCTGTGTACCTTTTTCATTGTGATGTCAACCCATTGTCCTGATCTTGCATCACCTTTTCCAACAGCTGGTTCATCCTCAGCTATCGCCATAAAAGCCCTGACTCTTGTGGTGTCTTCTTCATCTGAAGTCAATGGTTCATCATTCCAATCATAGGTTTCAGCAACCAACCCTTTCTCAGCCTTTTTCTCACCACCTTTCTTTTTGGACATAGCTTCAATCTTCAAGTTCATCTGTTCTAACTCAGCTTTAAGTGCCTTGTACTTATTTTTGTAATCTTTCTTCTCAGTGTCTGAAGAATTGGATTGAGATGAGTTGTTATGTTGTTTGAACTTGTAGGGTTTGGATGAAGATGATGGATAAGAGGGTGAGGATGTTTTGGTGGAAGGACATTCTTTTTGAAAATGTCCAAGCTTTCCACAGGCAAAACATGTTTCTTTTGACCTGTCAGTTGGTTTGCTAGCTGATCCTACTCTTCCAGATCTTTTGTAGTATCTTCTTTGGTTGGCTAGCAGTGCTCTTTCATGAAATTCTGCATTGAGGTCTGACAAGAACTCTTGGCTGCTACGGGTATCTTCTTCAATATCAGAATCGTTGTCAAGAGGATGTGATGCAGAGATCAAAGCTTTGGAAGATGCTCCTTGGACTACAAATCTTTCAGTCTCTGATTTGTAGATAGTATCGATCAGCCCTTCTTCATAATTGTACTTACCATAGAGCTGAGCAAGGGTATCATTTTCGATTGAGTTGTTAGCTCTCTGAGTCTGATTCATGCTCAGCCACTTTCTTGGAAGGCTGTTGACAAAAGTGGCATTGATCTCAGCTTGACCAATAGTGACATCATTCATAGCGAGGTCATTTAGAAGAATCTTCAGCCTAGTATAGGTTTGCTGAACTTTTTCACCTTCAAGAGACTTAAAGGCATTAAACTGAAGTCTGAGTGCCTGAATCTTTGTCTCTCTTGTTTCAGAGGGTCCTTCATGGCCAAGAATGAGGTCTGTCCACATTTGTTTAGCTGTGGGACACTGAATGACAGACTTCATGATATGCTTTGGAAGACAGGAAATTATGATGCTTTTGAGACGTTTATCTTGGTTTGCTAATTTCCTATCAGCTGCGGTCCATTGTTTGACAGGCTTGGGAAGAGGGTTTTCTTCAGTAGAAGTAAGCGCCATGGGAATATATGGACCATCAAGGTATACAAGAAATTGACTCTTCCAACTGGCAAAGTCTTCTTCATCAAAGACTGGTACACTGGTTACGTGTGATCCACCTCTTGAGTCAAGAAGTTGGGGTAGATCATCGTCATTTGCTGGGGGGTTAAGTCTTGGTGAAGATGGGTTTGTGGAAGGTGAGTGTGGGCTAGAGGTTTCCGGCATGGTGGATCTTGATTATAAAACGGAGAACGATGTTTCTTAAAGGTTTTAATATCAAACACCGCTCTGATACCAATTGAAAGTCCCTAATCAATGCAAGAAACCCTAATCTTAACTTAATCAACACAAGGTATACTTTTCAAACGTAATCTTATTATTGTATAATAAAGAATTACAAGTGTTATGGATAACACCGTTTGATGACAATGTGTTGTGCACACTTTGAACAACAATAAACCTTGACTTATGAATACAGTCGTAGCTGTTTGATTCACTAAGTTATATGCACTAATGTTCTTTATATCTCAAAGTGTTAAACATTAATGCATGGATACACATCCTATTTATAGTGTTACGAGTTTGACTTAAACAGTACTTGATGTCGACTACACAAGCTTTTACAAGTTTCCACATCAGTCACATGATGTCCTTCTATTCTTGGTAGTCTTCCATTATGCTTTAAGGAACAGTTGTCCAAAACAGTTTCCTTATTCTTCATATTCTCGAACACACAAATGGCATGTCCAAAGTGTGCTGAGAGTTATCAGGGTATTGCCACCCCTGTTAACTCTCAACCCCTCAGAGTCCCTAATACATCTTGGCTGTTATCCATCACAGCCAAGGAGTATGTCTTCAGGTAATCTTCGACTTCCCTGACAATGTCTCAGACATGGACTCCTCTGAGGTTGCTCACAGAGACTCGGATCTCTGTGAGTCTTGCGAAACTTGCCTGCCTCCTAGGCACAGGCAAGGGACTATCTATCAGCCTAATTATGTTTAAATCAATGAACAGGGAATCTAACAAGTTTAGATTCCCAACATGAAGTCACTGCCAAATATCGGTCCGAGAAAGGTCTCAAATCGTGAAGCGAGTTATGCCAAGATATAAACTTTATGAGGTCCCGAGCAGCAGTTTTAAAAGATTTTGTCCTTTAGCTAACTATTGATTAAATCGTCCCACTTTATTTTTAGCCTAAATAAACTATCGAAATAAAGTCAAACAATACATCCTCGTGATCATTCAAGACAATCATAGAATATAAGAGATACACCTAGGAATAAGGGAGTCTAAGTGAATAATTGGGCCACATGAGTTTGTGTTAGTTTGCTAACTTATAATAACAATTATCTCGTTTTTAAGCTTGGTATGGGGAACGTGAAACTTGAGGGTGATAAACATTCAAGACATTCCAAAACCCTAAGGTAAATCTTTGATATTTTTACTTCTTTTTCTTCCTTTAAATATTTTGTAATTTTCTATCTCTTTTAGTTTCCCTAATGTCTTATGTTGAATAAAGGCCAAGGTAGGTTAATTATGATGGAAAATGTAAATCTTGCTTTGTAATTAATCTATTGCATGAGGACATTGCAATGGTCAAGTGTAGGGCATTTGATAGGTGTGAAAACACCCATCCTTTTATCACTTAATTTTATTAATAACCAAGCCAAAACGTGTATTTTATGTCGTAAAAGTCGGAATTATGCGTGGTTTGCGTTTTTATTGTGTTTTAGGACCAAAAGATGAAAAAAAGAAGAAAACACGGGCTTTTACGGGTTTTTATCGAAGAAAACGAGAAAAGACGAAGTCAAAAGATCAAGATTGCAAAAAGAACGGAAGTCCAAGGCCTATTCTGAAGATTTATCGAAGAAAAATTCTAAAGACGGAAGTTTAATGAAGTAGAAGAACCAAGTCTAATTAAAGAAGAAAATTATAAGACAAGTTCAATTTATATCGACAAATCCCGAGACGACGTCGAGAAATACAAAGAATTTAAATCGATTCGAGACACGAAGAAAGAAAGAAGAAAGCATCAAGACTCCTCCTCTCCTCCTATATAAACCCTCCTAATATGTCATTAGGGGGAGTTAGTCATTTTAGGAGTAGATAGATTAGTTTTAGGAGTAGGAGTAGTGTAATATTACTTTCTCTCTCTAAAATTACTTTCAATGTTTTAAGCTTTTTCATTAATCTTGTAATTTGAATCTTTAATCATCTTAATTTCAAGCTTTTTCAATTAATCATTCTCATTCTACCTTTCTTTATTTTTAATCTTGTCAAATTTTGATAATCATGTAGTTTGTCAATCATGTTCTTTGATTGATTGATGTTTTTGTGTGTTTGATTGTGTTAGCTATTTAGTCTTATAGCTTATTGTGTGTTTGATTTAATTTTAATTAATTGTTTTTAATAGTTATTTTATAAAAAGTTGTTTTTAAATATTTTTATTATTTAGTGTTTTTAAAAGTTTTTAAATTTTGGCTTATTTGCTTTTTCTTAAAATTGATTTGGTCAAGTTTTTAGATAAGTGCTTATTTGGTTTTAGCTTAATTTATCTTTTTGCTTAACTTTTGTTCATTCCGAACTCCAAAACCCTTTTATCCCGAACTACTTCTAGAATCACTTTTCCCGAATTAGCTCAGGATATCTTTTATTCCGAGTTGTGCCCGAATTTTAATTTCCCGAATTAGGTTCAGTATTCGTTATTCCGAACTAAGTCAAGTTTCTCTTATTCCGAGTTAGATACAATATCCACATTCCGAAATAGATCCATATTATGGTATCCCGAACTACCTTCTAACCTCCATTCCGAACTAAACCTTGTATCCTTCATTCCGAACTAGAGAAAAGTCAACATTCCGAACTAATATTACATTGTCATGCATAGCTGCCTACCAGCTTATATTATTTCCCGCCATTTTGTCCTCCCTGCCTACGTGCTTCAGGTGCTAGCTTGCCTGCTTGCTTATTAGTTAGTATTTGTTCCGCAAACGTTTGGTTTAATCTGAAAGTTGTTCCATTTTTATTCTTAAAGTCGCGTATTTTTAGTTGAATTTTTCGTCAATTCTAGTATTAATATTTTTTCGAAAAGTTTAAGTTTTATCTTTTATTTAGTGTCCGCTTTAGTTTTTACCTCGTTCAGTTTTATAGTACCCTCTTAGTTTTATTTTCTCCTTTTCCATTACATAAATTTTATTTTCGAATCGAACGTTAATTTATTCGTTTAGTTTTATTTTTATTAATTGTTTTGTTTTAATTTATGTTTTATTATTTATATTGTTTCGTTATTATTAGTTAATTGTTTTAATCTTAATTTTATTACTATTCGCATTTACCTTTTACTTAGAAATAGATAACCAAACTTCCCTTTTTCTTAACCAAAAACAACTGAGTCGCACTTTTAACCGAAAATCAATTCGGTTAGACACCGAGAAAAACGAACTTTTTAACTAGCAAAATCTAAATCAAATGGCACCGCTGCCGGCTCTTTTCGTGAAGATTAACGGTTTTTAGTGAGAGACACGTTGGATTTTGGGATCCGTTCACTCGTGAACGTTATTTTTCTTGCTCAAAAATTTTCAAAAAATCCATAAAAATTAATAATTTCAAAAATCCGAAAAACAATTAAAAAATCATAAAGAGCATTTCTTTTCAAAAAGATTTGCACCAAAAATATTCCTCTTACTTCTCTATTGTGTTTAATTCTTAATGGATTCGTATGTTGCTTGTGCAGGGTGTGGAAGACCATTGTATGGTTTTCAAACATGTCAATGGTGTACATGTGAGCGGTATGGAAATGATATCGACAATACACAATTTGGATTTTGTCCCTCGTGCAATTCGATTAACTCATCCTTTGCTTCTAATGCACTTACTCCACCCTCTTGCATATATTGTGGAAGCGATTCTCATTGGCATGTTTCGTGTCCGATTCGATACCCGTCTCATGACGAGCAAGAACTGGGTTACAATTATGACAATGGTAATAGGTATCTACAAGAAGCACCGGGTTTTCCTCAATACCCGTGTTGCAATAATTGTGGGGGCCCTCACGATACTACTTATTGTCAGCCAATGAATTATTATGAGCCAAATCCGTGTTCTAATTATTTTCAACCGACGATCTATGATGGACCACATCTGTGCTATAATTCTGGTTTTCATAAGTTTGAGCCCCCAGAATACACCCTCGATCATCAACCTTCTTTGAATCCGAATGACGAAACACAAGCCCTTCTTTTGAAACTTCAAGAAGCCGTAGTTCAACTAAAAGAAGCATGGGAGGAGGAAAAGCGACAACAACAAGAGCAAGTATCTAATCTTAGTGATTATACTCCTCCTCTTGTGCGTCCATACTACTATTATGATGATAACGAGGATGATATCTATGATCTCAACCCATCTTATGAGATTACTACTCCTACTCTTGATATCCCTAATGCGTATAAGGATAGTGATACATCGAGTGAGATTAGTGATTTTGGTCTTGATAACTTCTTTGATGAGGTTTGTGATGCACCGAATTTTGTGGAGCCTACGGACGAGGTCGCTCTTAATGATGATTTTTCTCCATGCTATGAGAATTTCACCTTTCAAATCTCTCAATCTCCTCCGAGAGATGAGGGCGATGTTGATTTATTCTCTCCGACTTACGAGAATTTCACCACTGAACTTGGTCTTGTAGATGAGGTGGAAGACGTTATTCTTCGCGACAAATTACTGAAAGTTAATCTTCTTATTGTCAAAATTGATGCGTTGAATTCTGCTCCTATTTCCGAGTCTTTACCTCCGCCTATTACTTCAGTTAAGAATAATGATACATCTATGGAGGAAATCGACATTCTCTCAATACCTCTGGGTATTGATGATGATGATACGGAGTGGATATTCTTTTTGATAATTTGCTGCATGAAGATATCGTCCCAAGTCACCCTCCTGAGCACCTTTTATCCCATACCTTAGACACCATTACTGAGGATGAGTGCTTTGACCCGGGAGGTGACATTGACCATTCTATGATTAACACCTTTACGTCTTTGCCGCTTAGTGATAATCATTTGACTTTTGGGGATGACATTTTGATTCCTTTACCCACCCCACCTCCCGTGGATCAATACTTCACTTACTTTTCTTATGTTGAGAGGACTTTTCTACCGTTTAAGACTTATCCTCCGGCCTCTCCTGTTTTATTTTCCTCTGGGAACGAGGACAAGGTCTTTGATCCCGGTATTACATTCGAGGCTTCCCCATGGATCATTTAATTCGGGGACAAGTCAGGCTCGTGACTCGGTTAAAAAAAACAAGCGCTTCTCGGGAGGCAACCCGATTATCTATCTTTCTTTATCCGTTTTCATAATAAGTGTAGGGAGAGACCCTAGTATGTGTTTGTTGTTTTCTTTCTTATCATGTGCAGGGATTCGAGCTTTCAAAGATCCATTCTTGATGACTTTTGACGACCCGTGATTCCGTGTACCCCTCTTCCCGGTTTTATCCTAAACTCATTTGATTCACTATTTTATATTCTTCAGTATTAAAATAGGAATCACTTTAGTTGTCTCTTCCTTAGCAAGATTTAAACAACGTGCACAATGTCCTAAGTGTAGGGGAGTTTACTCCCACATGCTTAAACATTGAGGACAATGTTTATATCAAGTGTAGGGGGAACTTCTATCGAAGTAAGTGGGCTTTTCCATTAACTTGTCCTCATTTTAACAAGAAAATTTGATTTTTCGACATTTTTCAAAAATTTTAATCTATATTGGCCTAGTAGTATAATAGTATTTTCCTTTGTTATCGTTATTTACTTTCTTTGCTAGAATAAATTTTAAATAAAGTGGTTTTAATTTTTAAAGCGTCATGAATCTTTTGACTCAACCCGAGTTTACTTATCTAAGTTTACTCTAGCTAGTATCCTTAATGTGTTTAAGTCAAGTTTTGCTAGGCTTTTATATAGGGAACTTTAAATGCGAAAGTCTTAACTCTCACGGGTTAAGAACAAGAACTTTCGCAAGTTCCTATAATTAATCCTAGAAAGTCGTTTATCAAGGGAACTTTAAAATGCGAATTCTAAACTTGAAAGAGTCTAAGAAGTTGCAAGATCCTAAAGATGACTTGAAAACCTAAAACTTTGATTTAATTGGCTAAGCATCTGTGAGTCTCATTCCTTGAGATTTTAAATTGTGGAGAACGAGAGATGATAGTGTCAATTATAAGTTTGGTATTCTTTCATGAATTTATGTGAGTTAATTATGAGCTTTTTCTCCCATCGCTTGCTAATAAATTTAATTGCAATAAATAAGGTTGTACGATTTGAAAAGTTACTTAGCTTATAGCCCAAGATCGTTTAAAAGTTGATCGATATTAATTAGAGTTCATAGCCAAGGCATAACTTATTGAAGCGGGTTGCGAAGATTGGCGAGTCTGAAAAGGCCCTAACAAGGCATGAGGGCTACATTTTGTTGCTAAAAATCCAAAGTGATGTGAAGAATCATTTATCAAAAATCAATATTAAGGATCGAGACACACGACGAAAAGCAAATACTTCCCTAAAGATCATGGAGAATTCTATCCGAAAAGACCCCAAGGTATGAGGATAAATAGATCCAAGTCCTAAAAGGAGGCAGATCGTTGTATATCAAAATCCAAAATAAAGATTGGAGAAAAATGAAGAAGTCGTGGTCCAAGTATGAAGAATCTCTCAAAAACTTCAAGTGAAGAAATTCCTATTATGCAGAGAAGACCATAATTTCAAGAACGTCTCTCAAGGTTTGAAGTATGAAGTCACTGCCAAATATCGGTCTGAGAAAGGTCTCAAATCGTGAAGCGAGTTATGCCAAGATATGAACTTTATGAGGTCCCGAGCAGCAGTTTTAAAATATTTTGTCCTTTAGCTAACTATTGATTAAATAGTCCCATTTTATTTTCAGCCTAAATAAACTATCGAAATAAAGTCAAACAATGCATCCTCGTGATCATTCAAGAAAATCATAAAATATAAGAGATACACCTAGGAATAAGGGAGTCTAAGTGAATATTTGGGCCACATGAGTTTGTGTTAGTTTGCTAACTTATAATAACAATTATCTCGTTTTTAAGCTTGGTATGGGGAACGTGAAACTTGAGGGTGATAAACATTCACTACATTCCAAAACCCTAAGGTAAATCTATGATATTTTTACTTGTTTTTCTTCATTTAAATATTTTGTAATTTTCTATCTCTTTTAGTTTCCCTAATGTCTTATGTTGAATAAAGGCCAAGGTAGGTTAATTATGATGGAAAATGTAAATCTTGCTTTGTAATTAATGCATTGCATGAGGACATTGCAATGGTCAAGTTTAGGGGATTTGATAGGTGTGAAAACACCCATCCTTTTATCACTTAATTTTAATAATAACCAAGGCAAAACGTGTATTTTATGTCGTAAACGTCGGAATTATGTGTGGTTTGCGTTTTTATTGTGTTTTAGGACCAAAAGATGAAAAAGGAAGAAAACACGGGCTTTCACGGGTTTTTATCGAAGAAAACGAGAAAATACGAAGTCAAAAGATCAAGATTGCAAAAAGAACGGAAGTCCAAGGCCTATTCTAAAGATTTATCAAAGAAAAATTCAAAAGACGGAAGTTTAATGAAGTCGAAGAACCAAGTCTAATTAAAGAAGAAAATTATATGACAAGTTTAATTTATATCGACAAATCCCGAGACGACGTCGAGAAAGACAAAGAATTTAAATCGAGTCGAGACAAGAAGAAAGAAAGAAGAAATCATCAAGACTCCTCCTCTCCTCCTATATAAACCTTTCTAATATGTCATTAGGGGGAGTTAGTCATTTTAGGAGTAGATAGATTAGTTTTAGGAGTAGGAGTAGTGTAATATTACTTTCTCTCTCTAAAATTACTTTCAATGTTTTAAGCTTTTTCATTAATCTTGTAATTTGAATCTTTAATCATCTTAATTTCAAGCTTTTTCAATTAATCATTCTCATTCTACTTTTCTTTATTTTTAATCTTGTCTAATTTTGATAATCATGTAGTTTGTCAATCATGTTCTTTGATTGATTGATGTTTTTGTGTGTTTGATTGTGTTAGATATTTAGTCTTATAGCTTATTGTGTGTTTGATTTAATTTTAATTAATTGTTTTTTAAAAGTTATTTTATAAAAACTTGTTTTAAAATATTTTTATTATTTAGTGTTTTTAAAAGCTTTTAAATTTTGGCTTATTTGCTTTTTCTTAAAATTGATTTGGTTAAGATTTTAGATAAGTGCTTATTTGGTTTTAGCTTAATTTATCTTTTTGCTTAATTTCTGTTCATTCCGAACTCCAAAACCATTTTATCCCGAACTACTTGTAGAATCACTTTTCCCGAATTAGTTCAGGATTTCTTTTATTCCGAGTTGTGCCAGAATTTTAATTTCCCGAATTAGGTTCAGTATTCGTTATTCCGAACTAAGTCAAGTTTCTCTTATTCCGAGTTAGATACAATACCCACATTCCGAAATAGATCCATATTATGGTATCCCAAACTACCTTCTAACCTCCATTCCGAACTAAACCTTGTATCCTGCATTCCGAACTAGAGAAAAGTCAACATTTCGAACTAATATTACATTGTCATGCCTAGTTGCCTGCCAGCTTATATTATTTCCCGCCATTTTGTCCTCCCTGTCTAGTGCTTCAGGTGCTAGCTTGCCTGCTTGCTTATTAGTTAGTATTTGTTCCGCAAACGTTTGGTTTAATCTGAAAGTTGTTCCGATTTTTATTCTGAAAGTCGCGTATTTTTAGTTGAATTTTTTGTCAATTTTTAGTATTAATATTTTTTTGAAAAGTTTAAGTTTTATCGTTTATTTAGTGTCCGTTTAGTTTTTACCTCGTTCAGTTTTATAGTACCCTTTTAGTTTTATTTTCTCCTTTTCCATTACATAAATTTTATTTTCGAGTCGAAAGTTAATTTATTCGTTTAGTTTTATTTTTATTAATTGTTTTGCTTTAATTTACGTTTTATTATTTATATTGTTTCGTTATTATTAGTTAATTGTTTTTAGCTTATTGTTATAACTATTCGCATTTACCTTTTACTTAGAAATAGATAACCAAACTTCCCTTTTTTCTTAACCAAAAACAACTGAGTCGCACTTTTAACCGGAAATCAATTCGATTAGACACCGAGAAAAATGAACTTTTTAACTAGCAAAATCTAAATCAGTGGTTTATGGTGGTAAAGTGGACGACACAAAGAGAGCTAGAGAGAGAGTTGAGGGAATTTTGCATGTAGAATAATGAGTTAGTGGTTTAAGTTTTTGTAGTTTTATGAGTTGAATGGTTTTGGTGCAAAACTAGGACAAGTGTCCTAGTTAGCTTAATATGTTGACACACATGAGGTGTGTTGGTGAAGTGTTGGCCGTCCCTTTGTGGGGGTGGGGCAAGAGTTATCTTGTCTCATCCCCATTAATTTACGAGTACTCATCGATTCTAGTTTCCTCGATTTGCGTGCCCTCGGATTGTTTTACGAAAAACATTTTTATAAATTATGAATCTACGGCACAAAACGAATCTAATAAAAATTGTGTCATCAAAAACGGAGTTCAAAAACGTAAATACGTAAACCTAGGGTTTCCGGTTTAGTCGTAAAGGACGTTAAATTATGCACGTAAGTCCTAATCTCTTCTCGTAAATTTGTGAGTTTATGAACCAACACAAATAAAAATTCCAAAATAATATTCGAGAATTAATTTATTTTCTGAAATGTCGGACTGTCACCAAAAATGGTGTATGTAAATGTAAGCACGTAACGTAGAGTTCTCCGGTTTAAACATAGTCGATGCTACTTTAAGATGTAAACCCAAATTTCTTCGCAAAAATGAGTGAGTTCATAATATAACATTAAAATAATGATTTTAAATAATACTTGAGAATGAAATATCGACCATAAATTGACGGATTGTCACACAAAACCTGTTAAAGAAGCTTTATGAGAGCATGAGTAGGACAAGTAAATGGGGGTACTCAAGATTTACACAACCCGGATACAAATGGGTACCAAAGACAACCAGTATTCTAATAGGGTCTATGAATGTTAGCTTGCCTTTAGAATCTAGGCCTACTATTATTTTGGAACCCACTTCTATCAAGGGCTCCCATTTTTCAAACTCTACATTGTCTTCTAATTCTTATGCAGCTCGTCGAGATCATTCTCTTCATAATGGAATCTGGGTGCACAAAGCACATGGAGGGCAATCTCAAGCTTCTAATTAACTTCGTGGAGAAGTTTCTGGGTACGATACGGTTTGGATATGATCAATTTGCACCGATACTCGGATATGGAGACTTGGTTCAAGGGAATATTAATATACTTTTTTTTAATATATATCGTTTTTCCTCGACTCGACTCGAATTGGTTCACAACTTATCACAAGATTAATTGTTTTTGTTTAATAATACTTGATTGGTAATCTACGTATATTTAAGCTAAAAATCGGGAAAATATGTATGCTAAGGCCTATATAAAAATAAAAGCGCAATTAATTCAAATAAAATTACTCTAAAATGCAATGTAAAATTAAACTACAAATATAGATGTAGATGCAACAATAATAAACTATAATTAAAACAAATCTAAATGCGAAATTAATCTAATGCAAGCACGTAATATCAAGTAATAGTGACGAAAAATAAAATCACAAAGATAAACTTAAAATTTAAGCATAAAGTTTCAACCTTTTAAGCTTACTAATCTTTTTTGATGATAAAGCTACAAGCGTTATGTACTAATAAGCTTAATAATCACAAAAAGGTGTAAACTTTTTACTAATAGTGAGCTTATCTAAATGAAATCCAATTTTAAAAACTTTTAAACTATATTTTAACACAAATAAAAATAACTAAAACTAATTAAACCGATTTTTATAAAAAAATATAACTTTTATTAAAAACAATTTAAACTATAACGATCTAATTAATAAAACTAAAGCGATTAAACTAGAAAAATAAAAAGGAGAGCTTTAGTACCCGTAGTCCGTAGAAAACCGCTCTAAAACAGACAACATTAATAAAATACGGCCCGTTAAGTACATGTCCTCCCAATACCAAAACTATCAAAAGCAAAACCCTTTGGCGCGTAAAGTATACGACCTCTCAAATCAATCTCTAACCAAATCAATCAAACAATATCAACTTGAACCGAATTAATCAACTATAAACTCTTCTTAAAAAATGATAGATCGATACGCCGAGATCAAAGAAAACATAAAAGGTTAGAATAATAAGAAATAATTATTAAATGATAAAGAGATTTAACTAAAACTAATAGATCTAAAATATTTTTTATGTTTTATAAAAGTATTTTAAAATTTAAAGCTAAAAATTATAGATCTACTTAATCTATTTAAAAACCTAATAGATCTAACTATTTTTTTTTGTTTTTTGAAAGTATTTTTAATTTTTAAAACATAAAACTAATAGATCTAAAAAACTAACAGATAAAAACTAAAGGTACTTAAATAAAAATCTAGCTTATAAATAAGTTGTAAGCCTAAGCTTAGAACTTATGAGATTTAAAAAGCTAAAAAGATAATTAAATAATTCCTCCAACAATAAGCTAGATCTAGGAATATAAGGCAACAATAAGCTTGAAATAAAACAAATTACTTCAAACTTGTATATAAATCTAACTTATTAGGAAAAAGTTATAAAAAATTATCCCAAATAATAAGCTAGATTACAAAGAAAAGTAAAAGAAAGGTAGAATGAGAATTAAAATAAAGAGACAATCAATAAACTAAAAAAACTTGAATTTTATTAAAATTGGAAGATTAAAAAACATGAAAGGAAACCATATCTATTTTTAGAGAAAAACTACACTAAGTAGAAAAACTAGACAAATACAATGAGATGGGAGCTTTATATAAGTAGCTACAAGTGGGGGTATTTTAGTCTTTTCCTTCATATTCTTGCTTGAAGGCTACACATTTTGCTTGGAGGCTACACATTTTGCTTGGAGACCACACCTTTTGCTTGGACTAGTTTATTTTAAATAATAATATTAATAATAATAATGATAATATATAATAATAATAATACAAAAGTTTAATATAAAATTTTAAGAAAAAAACATTATTTTATTTATATTTAATAATTTTCCGAAATATTTACTTTTATATTATTTAATTATTAAAAACTATTTATTTAATTTTAAAAGTTAATAAACTTTTAAAAAAATCATAGAAAATAAACTGTGAGGAGTTACGACGCGAGGTCGGGACCGTTGGCTTCGTAATTTTGTGCTCTTCAACGTAGTTTATTAGTGGATGACTTTGGAGGTTGGCAAAATTGGTCCTTGTTGTAAAATCTTCATCAAATCCTCATCTTTAGCCCTCCAAACTTCATTCTTTTGGCACTTTTTGGTCCTTCGACTTTATCTTTGGCTTTTTCTTCGATAAATGACCATGAAATCGCGTGTTTTCTTTCCTTTCGATCTTTTGTACCTATTTCACAACAAAAACACAAACCACGCATAATTCCGATATTTATGATATTAATTAGACGTTTTGGTCTCATTTTTCATTGTTTTAAGTGGTAAAAGGATAAGTGTTTACACACTTATTAAATCCCCTACACTTGACCATTGCAATGTCCCCATGCAATGCACAATTTTAAAGCATAATTTTACATTTTTCATCATAATTAACCCGTCTTGGCCTTTATTACGATATACTATTACTACTACAATAAAAAGAAACTAAAGAACGATGAAAAGATAAAAAATTGATTCAAGGAAGCAAAAGATATAACAATTTCAGTCAATTTATTAACTTTAAAATTGTTTGATGGAAGAAACTCATAAAGAAATCTAAGACTTAAATTAGGGCTTTTGGTGTCATGAATATTAATCACCCTAAAGTTTCACGTTCCCCATACCAAGCGTAAAAAACGAGATCATTGTAATTACAAGTTAATAAAACTAACACTTACGCATGTGGTTTAATTATTTACATATACCCCCTTATTCCTACGATGTATCTCTTGTATTTTATTTTTGTCTTAAATGATCACGAGGATGCATTTTTGACTTATTTCGATAATTTATTAAGGCCGAAAATAAAGTAGGACGATTTAATAAATAGTTAGCTAAAGGACAAAATCTTTTAAAACGGCTTCTCGAAACCTCATAAAGTTCATATATTGGCATAACTCGTTTCACAATTTAAGACCTTTCTCAGACCGATATTTGGCATTGACTTCAAACTTCAAATCTTGAGAGACGTTCTTGAAATTATGGTCTTCTCTTTATTTTGGTATACATCTTTATTTTGAGTGAGAGATGCTTCAAACGTTGACCACGACTTCTTCATTTATCCTTGTCTTTATTTAGGATTTTGATATACAACGATCTGCCTCCTTTTCGGACTTGGATCTATTTATCCTCATACCTTGTTAGGGTCTTTTTGGATAGACTTCTCCATGATCTTTAGGGGAGTAATTGCTTTTCGTCGTGTGTCTTGATCCTTCATATTGATTTGTATTAATGTTCACATCATCTTAGGATCTCTAGCAAAAAAAAATGAATGAATCCTCATGCCATGTGAGGGCCTTTTTGGACTCAGATATCCTCATGCCTTGTTAGGGCCTTTTTGGATACGCCAATCTTCGCGTCCCGCTTCAATAAGTTATGCCTTAGCTATGAACTCTAATTAATCCGAGCAACTTTTAAACGATTTTGGGCTAGAAGCTAAGTAACTTTTCAAATCGTACGACCTTATTAATTGCAATTATTTATTTGGCAAGTGATGGGAGAAAAATCTCATAATTAACTCACATAAGTTCATGAAGCAATACAAAACTTATAATTGACTCTATCATTTCTCATTCTCCACAATTTAAAATCTCAAGGAATGAGACTCGTGGATGCTTAGCCTAATAAACCAATTAAGGTCAATATGGTTAAGGATACTAGCTAGAGTAAACTTAAATAAGTAAACTCGGGTTGAGTCAAAATATTCACGACGGGCCTAATATATCAAAGACGTCTAAACTTGTTAAAACCATTTTATTTATTCTTTTTTTAACTTTATTCATGAAATGGAATATATAAATATGATGGTGATCACTAAAATAAGTAGATAAAAGAAAATAAATGAAAAATACTAATAGGCCAAAATAGATCAAAAATTTTGAAAAACGTCAAAAAACGTCGAAAAATATCAATTTTCCGGTTAAAATGATGACAAATTCATGGAAAAGCCCACTTAACTTCGATAGAAGTCTCCCCTACACTTAATATAAACATTGTCCTCAATGTTTAAGCATGTGGAGGTAAACTCCCCTACACTTAGGACATTGTGCACGTTGTTTAAATCGAGTTAAGGAAGAGACAACTAAAGTGATCACATTTATTCAACTTATTTATATACATGTATGAATCACAATAGTTTTGATAGAACCGGGTACACGGGAACACGGGATCACGGGTCGCGTCAAAAGCACCAAAAGTGGATCATTAAGGCACATGTCCCTGCACAACATCACAAAACACAAACAACCTACTTGGCTCCCCTACACTTATTGGTGGAAATGGGTGAACGTGAAAAAGGGTGGAAAGGGTAGAAAAGGTAAAATAACCTAGTTAAATGATGCTTGATTTAATCAAAAGAGTCTCTAGCTCGACTCGATTTCCCGAATTAAGCATTCAAAGGGAAGTCTTGAATATCGTTACCGGGATCAAAAATATTGTCCTCGTTCCCGGAGGAAAATAGTAAATGAGAGGCCGAGGGATAAGTCATGAAAGGTAAAAAGGTCCTCTCAACATATGAGAAGTATGTGAAGTTATCATCCACGGGAGTATCAATATTAAGAAACTCATCGATCTCGGGAATGAGAAAACCATCATCATCACTAAAAGTGATATGTGGAAGAGAATCGATGGTAGAATCAAAAGTAATTGGTGAAGAGGCAAATGTGAATTTGTCAAAATCTAAGTTTTTAAAATCAATATCAAGATCAAGTTTTAAATCTCCATTTCACTTATCATCAATACCATGATCAAAATTAAGCTCATGCGAGAAAACCAATAACACAGGATCATAAAAAGCATCCTCGTGATGGAATTTCTCAACACTCGGGGTATAAAACTCATCACTAAGGAGTAAAGAATCCGATAAACCATTAGTATCCTTATCATGTTTTTCAAAAGTTGGTTTTGGTAAAATAGGAGAGTCATCCTCATCCGATCCCGAGGAATAATTAAAAGTATAGTCGGAATCACAAGATAACTCATCCCTATCTACAAACTCCTTATGTGTAGGACCAATTAAGGGTTCTTCTTCTATGCACTCATTATAAAGTTATTCACACTCCTCAAAAATTAGTTTATCAAAACATGTCTCACTAAGAGGATTTGAAGAAATCAAAAAGTCATTTGAAGGAGTAGGTGAAGGAGTCTTAAAAGAAATGGGGTCATCAATGGGTAATGTAGGCTCAAGTATAATCTCGGGAATTTCCTCGAAAGGCGAGGAAGGAAGAGAGCTAAATGTAGATGTGGGTGTCAACACCGGAGGGGGAGTAAAACTCATGATAATCTTCGGGCCTTGTCTCTCCTTTATTGGTGGAGAGATGGAAGGATCTACAGTGGGAACATCACTACCAGTAGTGGTGTTAGCCTCAACATCAACTCTCAAAGATGGCTCAATATTATTTTAAGCTTGATAGGTTTCTAAAATGAGCATGAATTTTCTATCGGTTTCCTCTTGCCTTTCTCTTAGTAATCTATCATGTTCCTTGATAGGTGTGAAAACACCCATCTTTCTACCACTTATTTCTTGCTAAAACAAGACCAAAACGCGTATTTAATGTCATTTGTTTGGAATTATGCGTGGTTTGTCTGTTTGTTGTGTTTGCAGAGCCAACCGGTTAAATATTAGAGAAAACATGGGATTGCACGGGTTTTATCGAGGAAAAAGAGGAAAAGATGAAGTCTATAGTCCAAGAGATGCAAAAGATTTGAAGTCAATGGGCCCATTTGAGGATTTATCGAAGAAAAGGACCACAGACGGAAGATTTACCTATGGCGAAGAAACTCAAGTCTATTAAATGAAGAAATTAAAAGACGAGTTGAATTTATTCGTCGACAAATCCCGAATCGAAATCGAAAACGTCAACTTTTCTGAAAAGACGAGAAGACAAAAAGAACGGAAGAAAGCCCACTCACCAGACAAGGGAGAAGCCTATAAATACTCCTCCCATTCAAGACTCAAAAAGTGCTATTCTGTTATTATTCTTTCCGAGTTCTTAGGAAGAAACCATCTCCCTTAAGGAGTGGTTTCCATTTTTCTTTTATTTCTTCCAATCTTGTAAGTTTAATCTTTCCACTTGTTTGTTGAATCCTAAATCATTAATACAAGTCCACTTTTAATCCTTCTATCATCTTGTTCTTCATCTCTTGGTGATTCTAGTTTTCAAGTTTTCATTTTATTGGTTTGATCATCATAAGTAAGTGGGTTTTATGTTTTCGTTGTTTTGAATTGATGTTTACCTTAGGTAAATGATTAGTGGTGAAATTGATTTGAGTTTTGATTAAAAACTTGGTAAGTTTTGGTGTTAAATTCGTGCTTGTGTAATCCCCTGTTCTTCGCGCTACAGTTACCTTTCCTGCCCAGATTCCGTATAGGGATTTGTGGGTTTTCTGTTGGTTCGGAATATCAATATATTCCGGATCAAGGTGGTGTATTGTTGTTTACTCGAAATATTCAAAATATTCCGAGTAGTGTTTCATTTTCTTGATTAATTCGGAATATCAATATATTCCGGATGGTATTTTCATCAAAATATTCCGAATAGGGTGTTTCTACTATATTCCGCATGGTTGATTTTTAAACATTCCGCATAGCCTTACTTTTCAAATATTCCGCATAGATATTCCGCATAGGGCAATTTTAAACATTCCGCATAGACATTCCGCATAGGGTTTTTCTCAAATATTCCGAATAGATTTCCATTAAACATTCCGCATAGACTTTCTCAGTACAATATTCCGAGTAGGGGACATTATTCCGAATGGCCGTATTATTCCGAGTAAGATCAAATGTTCCGGAGAGACTAAAGTATTCCGAGTAGGGCAGGCATTCCGCATAGACATTCCGAATAGAGTTTGCCAATTCTATTCTACGTTGAGGTACTTACTTTCTGTTTAATTTAGATTTTGGCTTTATTCTCAGTTCTTGTTTCTAGTTTAATTTTATTATTACTTGCTCTTATCATTTTAGTAGATTTAGACCAAAGCTCCCCCTTTTAGTCACCAATTACAACGATTCCACTTTTGACCGTGATCAATTCGAGAAGATACCGAAAACGAAACAACGACATATATCAATTGGGTACGAGCAACGCAAAGAAAGATCTTGCAAGCAAAAACCTTTTATTAACCAACAACACCAAAAGTCAGTTATTATTCCTCAAGCTTTTGAAGAATTAAGTCCATTTGAGGTTGTGAAATATTCCCTTGATTATAGTTTTGAAAATTTCCTTCTTTATGAAAACCTTCATGATTTGAAAACCCTTGATTTTGAAATTCCCCATAAAACCCTTGATCATAATGTGTGGGTGACTAGTTGTAGGAAAACTAGGGGAGCTAATATAAGTATTAGTAGCATAGCACATACTTTCCTCATTAGTATAAACTTCCTCATAAGTTTTGTCACAATTAAAATAAGCATGAGGTCCACCACAAGTCGTACACTCCGCGGACATAATCTTATAACGCTCTTCTTGCAATATTTCCCAAATCGGACGATTATCCATGCTAGTGTCGAAAGCTCGATTCTCGTGATCGGCTTGAGAGACGTTTTCTTTTCGCCTTCTTTGAAGGACGAGATACACCAATCGGTATTTGTGCACGCGACCGAGTGCGCATCCAACTAACAACGAGGAATGAGGTAGGAGACCTCGGTCGACTTTGAGAGGAAAGGGATTATCTCTCTCGAGGTGCAATATGAAAAAGCTACAAAAAATATATACGTAATACTACTTGGGCGGCAAAACCCTCGATGAGCCTTCCTTCTCAAAATACTCATAAGTGAACGGGGAGAATGAGGTGGCGCGAAGCATTTAAGTACCTAGCTTCCCTTAGACGGCCTTTTATAGCACGTCGCCTTTCTATTCACCTTAAAGTTCGTATTTCGAATTATTGCTTAACGAAAGTATTTATCTATTTTTTTTATCGATACACGTATAAGGAACCGAAACGCATCCAAATACGGGGTATTGCAAGCAATACTTATGGAAATATTGTGTATTAAGGTTCTTATACGTAATATCTTATAGTAAAAGAAAAATATTTTTGTATTTTTTTTAAGAAAAATATATATTCACAATAAAAAGCGAAAGAACTCGAAATAAGAAAAATAACAATAGTACTTAATATTTTTGGTGTAATACTTTAGGAAAAGTATTACTTTTTGATTTTTAAATTTTTTTTGGTGCAAATCATAGGAAAGAATTTGCTTTTGTGATATTTTATTTTTTTGTATTTTTATCTTTTTGATTTTTTTTATATATTTGATTTTTTAACAAGAAAAATAATGTTAAAAAATGAACGGATCCCAAAATCCAAATCTTCTCACAAAAAATCGTCAATTGTAACGAGCGAAGCGTCAACGGCGCCAATTTAATATACTTTTTTTTAATATATATCGTTTTTCCTCGACTCGACTCGACTAGAATTGATTCACAACTTATCACAAGATTAATTGTTTTTGGTTAATAATACTTGATTGGTAATCTATGTATATTTAAGCTAAAAATGGGGAAAATATGTATGCTAAGTACTATATAAAAATAAAAGCGCAATTAATTCAAATAAAATTACTCTAAAATGCAATGTAAAATTAAACTACAAATATAGATCTAGATGCAAAAATAATAAACTATAATTAAAAATAAATCTAAATGCGAAATTAACCAAATACAAGCACGTAATATCAAGTAATAGTGACGAAAAACGAAATCACAAAGATAAACTTAAGAATTAAGCATAAAGTTTCAACCTTTTAAGCTTACTAATCTTTTTAGATGATAAAGCTACAAGCGTTATGTACTAATAAGCTTAATAATCACAAAAAGGTGTAAACTTTTTACTAATAGTGAGCTTATCTAAATGAAATCCAATTTTAAAAACTTTTAAACTATATTTTAACACAAATAATAGTAACTAAAACTAATTAAAAACGATTTTTGTAAAAAATATAACTTTTTTTAAAAACAATATAAACTATAACGATCTAATTAATAAAACTAAAGCGATTAAACTAGAAAAATAAAAAGGAGAGCTTTAGTACCCGTAGTCCGTAGAAAACCGCTCTAAAACAAACAACATCAACAAAATATGGCCTGTTAAGTACACGGCCTCCCAATACCAAAACTATCAAAAGCAAAGCCCGAATTTGGCCCGTAAAGTACACGGCCTCTCAAATCAATCTCTAACCAAATCAATTAAACCATATCAACTTGAACCGAATTAATCAACTATAAGCTCTTCTTCAAAAATGATAGATCGATACGCCGAGATCAAAGAAAACATAAAAGGTTAGAATAATAAGCAATAATTATTAAATGATAAAGAGATTTAATTAAAACTAATAGATCTAAAATATTTTTTATGTTTTATAAAAGTATTTTAAATTTTAAAGCTAAAAATTATAGATCTACTTAATCTATTTAAAAACCTAATAGATCTAACTATTATTTTTTTTGGTTTTTTGAAAGTATTTTTAATATTTAAAAGTTAAAACTAATAGATCTAAAAAAAACTAATTGATAAAAACTAAAGGTACTTAAATAAAAAGCTAGCTTATAAATAAGTTGTAAGCCTAAGCTTAGAACTTATGAGATTTAAAAAGCTAAAAATCGAATTAAATAATTCCTCCAACAGTAAGCTAGATCTAGGAATATAAGGCAACAATAAGCTTGAAATAAAACAAATTACTTCAAACTTGTATATAAATCTAACTTATTAGGAAAAACTTATAAAAACTTATCCCAAATAATAAGCTAGATTATAAATAAAAGTAAAAGAAAGGTAGAATGAGAATTAAAGTAAATAGACAATCAATAAACTAAAAAAACTTGAATTTTATTAAAATTGGAAGATTACAAAACTTGAAAGGAAACTACGTCAATTTTTAGAGAAAAACTACACTAAGTAAAAAAACTAGACAAATATAATGAGATGGGAGCTTTATATAAGTAGCTACAAGAGGGGGTATTTTAGTCTTTTCCTTCATATTTTTGCTTGGAGGCTACACATTTTGTTTGGAGGCCACACATTTTGCTTGGAGACCACACCTTTTGCTTGGACTAGTTTATTTTAAATAATAATATTAATAATAATAATGATAATATATAATAATAATAATACAAAAGTTTAATTTAATTTTTTAAAGATAAAAACTTTATTTTATTATATTTATTAATTTTCGAAAATATTTATTTTTATATTATTTAATTAGTAAAAACTATTTATTTAATTTTAAAACTTAATAAACTTTTGAAAAAATCATAGAAAATAAACTGTGAGGAGTTACGACGAGAGGTCGGGACCGTTGGCTTCGTAATTTTGTGCTCTTCAATGTGGTTTATTAGTGGATGACTTTGGAGGTTGGCAAAATTGGTCCTTGTTGTAAAATCTTCATCAAATCTTCATCTTTAGCCCTCCAAACTTCATTCTTTTGGCACTTTTTGGTCCTTTGACATTATCTTTGGCTTTTTCTTCCATAAATGACCATGAAATCCTGTGTTATCTTTTCTTTTGATCTTTCGTACCTATTTCACAACAAAAACACAAATCACGCATAATTCTGACATTTATGATATTAATTATACGTTTTGGTCTCATTTTTCATTGTTTTAAGTGGTAAAAGGATAAGTGTTTACACACTTATTAAATATCACTATAAAACGGGTTTATTACGTCGAGGGACTGAATCACAATTTATTCTCGGTTGGTCAATTTTGTGATGCAGATTTGGAAGTGGCTTTTCAGAGAACTACTTGCTATGTTAGAGACTACGATGGGAATGACCTTCTTACAAGTTCTCGTGGTTCTGGTCTCTCGACAGTAACTCTTAAAAATATATCTTCATCCAATCCAATTTGCTTAATGGTGAAAGCTTCATCCTCTCAAGCATGGTTATGGCATCAACGAATATCACATCTCAACTTTGACACCATCAACTTGCTTTCGAAGAATGATATTGTGACCGGTCTTCCTAAGTTAAAATTCGTCAAAGACCATCTTTATTATTCTTGTGAGTTGGGGAAAGCAAAACGGAACTCTTTCAAAACAAAGACTACCCCAAGCATAAAAGGGCGATTCGAACTTATACACATGGATTTATGTGGTCCCATGTGTGTGTTTAGAGTATTAACGGGAAAAAGTATATTCTCGTGATTGTTGATGATAACTCTAGATACACATGGACTTTCTTCTTAAGGTCCAAAGATGAAACACCAACGGTTCTCAAAAACTTTCTCAAGATGATACAACGCAATCTTCAAGCTCAAGTCTTAACCGTAAGAATGAATAGGGGTACTGAATTTTTGAACAAGACTTTGCAATCTTACATTCAAGAAGAAGGCATCGAACATCAAACGTCTATTGCTCGAACTCCTAAACAAAACGGTCTTGTCGAAAGAAGGAACTGTACTTTGGTTGAGGCAGCTCGAACAATGCTTTCTGCTTCAAAATTACCACTATTCTTATGGGCTGAAGCTATTGCAACTGTCTGCTATACTCAGAATCGTTCTCTCGTCATCCCTAGACATGAAAATATACCTTACCACATCATCAATGGCAGGAAACCTACGGTTAAATTCTTTCACGTATTTGGATCTTTATGCTACATTCTTAAAGACGGCGAGAATCTCGACAAGATGAAAGAAAACGGTGATACATGTATTTTTGTGGGGTATGCTACATTGTCGAAAGGATATCACATTTACAACAAGAGAACAAAGATTATTATCGAAACAATTCATGTGAACTTTGACGAATTTCCACAAATGGTACTTGATCACAACAGCTCAAGTCCCGCACCTCATTGTCCAGCAATGGCACCTACACAAAACAGTGTACGTCCCGTGCAAGAATGTCAAGAAAGTACTCCTACCGTAGACTCGACGGATATGACACAAATGAATGAGTTGGTTGATTTATATGATCCAATGTTTGGTGAATATTACTATGGAAACAATCAAGTTGTGTCAAAACCTTCGGCTTTCAATACTGCTGATGCACCCACACAAAGTCAAAAAGACACAACTTCATCTACTTCAGCAACCGTTGCTCAAGAGACTATTCCATTGGATACTCAACACAAGAAACCATAATACAACCAACATCACCAACCGTCAATGCTAAAGGAGGAAACAACAATCATGCAGTCGGTGCACAATCTGACGAAGAAGAATTTATCAATCCGTTCGGTACAACGGTACACGAAGTTGGATAGTCTTCTACTCAACATGTTGATCCATCCAACATGCATACATTCTACCAACGATATCCATCCACTCACCATTGGACACGTGATCATCCATTGGAGCAAGTCAATGGAAATCCTTCACAACTGGTTCAAACACGCAAACAACTCGAAACCGATGGCGATGTGTGTATGTATGCACTCACCGTGAGTTCAACTGTACCTACAAACATCAAGCAAGCCATGACTGATCATGCGTGGATTGAATCAATGCAAGTCAAAATTCATCAGTTTAACGCCTAAATGTTTGGGAACTTGTTGACAGACCCTATGGAACTTCGCTCTTAGATTTAAAATGGATCTGGAAAAACAAACTCGATGAAGAACAAACCATCAACAAAAACAAATCTCGTCTTGTGGTTAAGGGATATCGTCAACTAGAAGGGATAGATTTTGATGAATCATTTGCTCCAGTTCCTCGTTTGGAAGCTTTCAGGATATTCCTTGCTTATGATGCACAGAAAGGCTTCACGGTTTATCAGATGGACGTTACAACTGCTTTTCTCAACGGTCATTTGAAGGAAGAAGTATATGTGAATCAGCCGGAAGGATTTGTTGATCCTCATCATCCTAACAAAGTCTACCGTCTCAAGAAGGCAGTATATGGAATCAAACAAGCTCCAAGGGCGTGGTACAATGAATTATCAAACTTCTTGGTATCCAAAGGATTCTCCAAAGGTTCCATTGATCCTACTCTCTTTATCCATAAATATGGGGATGACATATTGCTTGTGCAAGTTTCTGTTGATGGCATAATTTTTGGTTCTACGAACCCAAAACATTCAAAACGTTTTGAAAAATTAATGCACAACAAATTTGAAATGTCAATGATGGGGGAGCTAAAATTATTTTTAGTCCTCCAGATTCATCAATCCCCACGTGGTATCTTTATTAACCAAGCTAAGTATGCTCAAGAGATACTTAAAAAGCATGGTATGCAATCATGTGTTCGCGTTGGTACACCATTGTCGACCACATCCCTAGACGCCGACTTGTACTCATATCCCGTAGATCAAACGCGATATCGTAGTATGATCGGGTCTCTTATGTACCTTACAGCCAGCATGCCTGATATTCATCATGCCACATGCTATTGTGCACGATATCAAGCCAGACCTAATCAAAAGCACCTCAAAGAGGTTAAACAGATCTTTCGGTACCTTAAGAATACCATTCACATGGGACTCTGGTATCTGAGGGAAACCGGTTTTCATCTAACAGATTTTTCAGATTCCGATCACGCGGGTTGCCTTGATAGTCGAATAAGCACTTCTGGTAGCATACAATTTCTAGGGGACGACAAGCTTGTGAGCTAGTCATCAAAGAAGCAGGATTGCACTTCGCTCTCATCAGCTGAAGTAGAATATGTGGCTCTATCCGCCTGTTGTGCTCAATTCCTCTGGATGAGAACTCAACTCACGGATTATGGCTTCCACTTTGATAAAATACCTATGTATTTTCACTCAAAGTCGGCCATAGCCATCTCTTGCAATCCGGTTCAACACTCCCGTACCAAGCACATCGCAGTTAGATATCACTTCATCATGGAACAAGTGGAACCTGGTATCGTGGAATTATACTTTTTCAGAATTGAGTACCAGATAGCAAACTTGTTTACTAAAGCCCTATCCCAAAATAGGTTTCAGTATCTCGTTGGCCGTCTTGGTATGAAGTATATGACCCTAGAAGACTTGGAGGTTTTGGCAAATGAAGCTGCTTGATACTCTCTCATAATGACTTCTAAGCGCATCACAGCTTAGGACTCGAACCTCAAATAAGGAAAGTTTATCACGGATGATAACTTATAATTCTCAGCGAGAAATTCATATTTCTCGGTTATGAGCTTCTCATAAAAATATTCTAAGTTTTTAAGTTCATGACAAACGATTTCTAAGTAAATGTCAGCTTTGAACTCGAACTTTAACTTAAGGAAAGTTTATCACAGATGATAACTTATCCTTCACGACGGGAAATTTATTTTCTCGGTCCTGAGCTAGTCACAAAACAATCAAAGTTTTGAGCTCATGAAAAACGGACCCGAAAGGGAAGCGTACATTTCAGTGCGCTTTCTCTATGAAATAGAAGAGAAGTCTTCTATCCTGATTACTTTAAAACCGTTGAACACAATTTTTCAAGAATTTCTCAAAATATTTTTCTATATCATTCAAAATTTTGTGTTCAACACTCCCTTCCTCATATGTGGTTTTTATATCTCAAAATTGTCATATGTTATTTTGATCAATTTTTGAGGGGGAGCGTTTTAAAATCAAGCCTTTAATGTTGTTGGGTACATCTCTAAAATTGTCATATTTTATGTATCCAACACATTCCAAAAATGCTTTAAAACTGTCATATGTAATATAGTATATCGGATAAGGCATCTCAACTCCGTACCTCAACATATTTTGTGGTGTTGTTTTTCCAAAATTTTGTCAAACTTTTGTTTCAAGACACACATATATTGTTGAGGGGGAGCATACCGACTGAAAAATTTCCATGATTCATGCGTACACACATGTTTCTCTCCCGTCGATTCTTAAACTGTCATATTTTAATCAATTGGTATCTCTAATATTATATTTTTATATTAGAGATAGGGGGAGAAAATGTGATTAAAATATAATATATCGCAACATGTAATCTTAAAGACTCAAGTGCAACTCTTTCCTTTACATGCTAAACTATTTCATATATCGATGCATGTGTGTAGGGGGAGCTTTTCGGAAATGTAAAACTTTCAGTGTGTTAAAAGTTTTGATTTTATCAAGCACTTTGAATGGTTTTCAATGGTTATATGGTTATGATCTATATCCAAAACAACCTACTATCCACGACGGAATGTTGGAGTCAAAAGGTGGTTTAGGATAGGAAACTAAGTCTTATGATCCAACCAGAACCGAAGGGGTCTACCCAAGGACATTCCATAGCTAGAAATAGTTGTCCTTAGGAAAGATATCGTTGAATGTAGCTGCATGCAGACCAATTACTTAAGTTAGCACTGGAACAATCACAATAAGGTGTTAGTGACGACGTATTGGTAAGCATTGAAGGAGTTGAATATTCTATGCAACTTAGGCAGAAACCGGGTCAATACATCTATTGAAGACAAGTCATCATGGACCTAGTGATGCAATGCACAACCCTTCCTAGCCATTCGAGTTTCTCCCAAAAGAAACTTGTCTCATTGTCACAGAGATCAACACATATCTATTGACATTCTCACTCCGAGTTAGTTAATAATGAAAAGGTGTCAGTCTGCTCCAGCCTCCGATTACCAAAATGCACATATCGTGTCTAGAGCAAAAAAGAGATCAATCTATCATCTTATTAGGACACAATCGAGTCCTACGGGTTATCCTTGTGGTACTGCCGAAACATCTGAGTGATACGATTCATAATGAAGATGGAAATCCCGCTTGAGCCAGCATCAAACAAGCTCATGGTAGGTAACTTGTGCGATTCTACACGAATCAAACTTGTGAAAACTGGAAAACAACTAGGTTTGGATTCTCAATTGATTCAAACTTGATTCCAAGTTTCTTCGCAAAATCCGTGTGATCTTGCCAGAGCATTCCGAGTGACACTCTTTACTGGTCACAGTGACGAATGGAAATCCTTCTAGTGTCAACATCAAACAGCACTGCGGTAGGTTACTCGCAAGATTCTTTAAGAATCGAGCTTGTGACAAACTGGAAAGAAAAAATGGTGCGATTCTTTTAGAATCAAACTTGTTCCAGGAATTCTGAATTGACGACTCTAATCAGACGGATAATTTATCCTTTTAATTCACTCTTTACGTTCGCAGTCTTCTTTGAGACGGTCGAGTTAAAGAGAACTGGCTACTACTGTCGGGAAACCCTATCAAGGAGGTTCTTAATCGAATCTACCCGATCACAGGTACGATATCTGATACCGTCTAACAGTCTTCATCGACCGGAGGTAAAACGCTACCGAGTTAGGATGAAATGTTCAAATCCATTTTATACGTGTCTATATATGTTGCTGCATATCAAGAAGGTGGCGTAGCTGTGTACTAACCGATGTCTATTTAGAAGTCACAAGAGCACAAGATGGCGACAATCAAGATACCTAAGAATGTAAGAATGTAATAGGTCATCTTAGTCACAAGGAGCACAAGACGAAGATCTCAAACACTCAAAGTCAAATGACTAACACTACTACACAAAACGCTAAAGAGACCCCCTTAAAAAGACTGGTTATGAAAAAACATGTCTCTATGACCAAAAATGGTGGGAAGGGAATGTATGGAAACTGGTTTTCTTGAAAAAAACTAGTCCCCATAATGTGAATTCTAAAGAAACCGCTTTTTAAGATGCACCCAGTCTTTTTTATAAAAGTAAAGACATTGGTTTTTACGTAACAACATGTCTCTATGTGTTTGTTTTATGGACACCATTTTATATAAAAAAACCAGTGTTTTTACACATTTTAAGACATTGGTTTTTAAAAAACCAGTCTTGTTTTATTTTAATAGATTTTGTTTAATTTTTTTTAAACTTAAAATCATAAGGACTAAACGGTACATACTTGTATTAAGATTGTATTAATTATCATTCGAAATTCATTTTTGAACGTTACTAAACTTATTGGATTCGTAAACAGGACATATTATGCAAAATCTGAAAAATCGCACAGTATACGTACCGATATAGTTAAAATTTAATTTTTATATTTATATGGCACGAGATATTTAATAAAATTATTTATTAAATTATTTAATATTCTATTAACATTTATTAGAAAGGAGAATATTTAAATTGAAATCCATTTTTCCTTAAAACGAGGCTCGTCCGAGATACCTGATAAATTGTAAAACCCGCATGCTTTTACCATGAATAGTACCCTTAAGATCGTACGTACATGATTAGAACTTTCCTTTTATGGCACGTTTACGTTTCATGAATAAGAATTACAAGTATTACGTACGTGTTATAACACGATAAGTATTTATTACGTATGAACACACGATAATTATTCCAATAATAATTATAATCACGAACATGCGATCATGAAATCATGAATGTAAATTAATCACGAGATAATATTACGTATGTATATATATTTATTACGAACCCGAATAAATATATTAAGTCACGATAGATAACTAGTTAAAACACGTAAACTACGAACACGATAAAACACGAAAACACACTATATAATTTAGACACGAGAAAAGTACGGGTTACCCCATGTGGGGCCCCCATGCCGTGGCTACAACAAGAACATGGGCCAAGCCCATGCAAATTTTTACTAAAACAAGAATTAAGGGAAACTTGTGTCACTTATCACAAAATCAAGAAAATAACAAAAACCCTAATTCTTTCTTGTGCTCCTCTTTGGCCGCCGGTTATAAAACACCAAAAGGGGTGATCGGGTTGATTTTGATCTTGGAAATTTTGCAAGGATTCGTGTGTGTTCGTCATCATTTGATTCACGTACTGGGTATAACTTTTAAGCGTCTTCTTTTTATGTTTTGATTTTTAAGTGTAGGGGATTTGATAGGTGTGAAAACACTTATCCTTTTACCACTTAATTACAATAATAACCAAACCAAAATTTGTATTTTATGTCACTTATGTCAGAATTATGCGTGGTTTGTGATTTTGTTGTGATTTAGGATCAAATTGTGAAAAGGGGAGAAAACACGGGATTTCACGGGCTTTTATCGAAGAAAAAGAAAAAAGACGAAGTCAAGAAATCAAGAGTGCAAAAAGAACGGAAGTCCAAGACCAATTCTGAAGATTTATCGAAGAAAAAGTCAAAAGACGGAAGTTTACTAAAAGCCGAAGAACTCAAGTCTAATTTATTGAAGATTACAAGACGAGTTTATTAATCCCGAGACAAAAGTCGAAGACTTAAGAAGATTAAGGACTAATCAAGTAATTAAAGAAAGAAGAAAGAGGGGAGGAAGCTTCCTTCCACTAATCCTCCTCCTCCCCTACAAATAGATCATTAGCTTCATTGTTTAGTGTTGTTGGGTGGATTAACAACCCATTTCTTCCACCATTTTCATTTTGCACCTTAAATTCTTGCACTTTAATTTCTTGTATCGCACCTTTTAATTCCTTTTAATTCCAAGTAAGTTTTATTTAATTGTTGTTGAATCTTTACTTTTCTTGTTTAATCTCTCATCTACCTTTCTTATTTGTGTTTAATCTTTGTGTTCATGTTCTTAAGTGTTATGGTTTTCAATCAAGTGGGTTTTGATTGATTTGGCTTTATTGTTAGTTTTATTGATTTGGTTTGTTTGATTATCATTAGTTGATCATTTGTGGTTAGTTTGATTTAATCTTTTGGTTTGATTTGGTTAGTTTTGATTGAATTCGTCCCTTCATCTTTTCCTTGTTCTTCGTTACTGTTACCAAGCCCAGATTCCGAATCAATGCATTAATGTTCCGAATGAAGGGATTTTTAGTATTATTCCGGATCAGTTGTTCATTCGGAATGTATTCCGGATCAATGAAATGTTCCGAATGAGCTTTCTAGTTTAATATTCCGAACCAATGTTTTTGTTCCGAATCAGTGAATGTTCCGAATGAAGACATTATTCCGGATGAGCATTTCTCACTTATTATTCCGAATGAGCATTTTAGCTTAATTATTCCGGATGAGTCCTACATTCCGGATGAGCTAGTATATTCCGGATGAACCAACATTCCGGATCAAGCAAAATATTCCGGACGAAGCATTTATTCCGAATGAGTGATTATTCCAGATGAACCCTTTATTCCGGATGAGCAATTATTCCGAATAAAGGGGGATATTCCGGATGAAGCAAATGTTCCGAATGAATGACTTATTCCGAATGAACTTGTTTTATTCCGAATGAGGGATTTATTCCGGATGAACTTGTTTATTCTGAATGAAGGACTTATTCCGAATGAGTGTTTTCAGTTTTTTGTGATTTTATACATTTAGTTTTAAGTTTTCTTTTTCCCGCCTTTTTACTTAGTCGCACTTTTAATTTACTTGCCTTAATTTTAAGTCTGTGTTATTTACTATCAAGTTTGCCTTTTTATTTCTTGTCACGTTTTTAATTTCTCTTAATTTTCCGTCAAGTTTTTATCTTTCAGTATTTCTTTTTACCGTCTTTACTTTATTTTTATTTGTTTCAAATCTTTATTTTTAATTAGTGTAGACAACGACAACCATTCTATTTCTTTTCTACCAAGAACAACTGAGTCGCACTTTGAACCGGAAATCAATTCGAGAAGATACCGAGAAACGAACTTTTCAACCCATTGAAAAACCTAACATTAAAATGGTGCCACTGCCGGGTCTTTTCGTGAAGATTAACGGTTTTTTGTGAGAGACGCGTTGGCTTTTGGGATCCGTTCACTCGTGAACGTTATTTTTCGTGTAAAAAATTTTCAAAAATCCCAAAAACATTTGAAAAATCATAAAAAACATTTCTTTTTCAAAGTTTTGCACCAAAAATATTCTTCTTGCTTATCTATTTTTCTATATGGATTCTTATGTCCATTGCGTTGGGTGTGGGAGACGATTATACGGGAACGACTCATGTCTGGTGTACATGCGAGCGGTGCGGAAACGATATCGACAATACCCAATTCGGATTTTGTCCATTGTGCAACTCGACTAATTCGTCCTTCTCTAATCCACCTCCTGTTCCCCCGTGCATCTATTATGGAAGAAATTCTCATTGGCATGTTTCGTGCCCGGTTCGATACCCGTATGATCACGGGTAAGAACCGGGTTACAATTATGACAATGGTAATAGCTTTCCACATAACTCACCAGATTTTTCTCCATACCCGTGGTGCTATATTTGTGGGGGCCCACACGATGCTCTTCTTGTGATCCATCGATGGTCTTTGAGAAAGTTCCGTGCTATCATCCCAGTGTGTATAACTTTGAGCCCCCACATCACACCCTCAATCATCAATCCTCTCATCAAATTAGTCTTGACCAACAACTCACTTCTTTAAACCATGTTCTAGAAAGTTTAGTTCAAATCCGAGCTGACTTGCATCAGGCAAGGCAACCTTTGCTTGATGTGGACGAAACCTTGAAAACCACCAACACCTTTTTCAGCCAATTTGGTCGTTTTCCCTTCTTTTCTACACCAAAATGTTTAATTACAGCGTGGGATAGAATTGGTTTAATTGAACATACTCGGGGAGATGAACAACAAAAATTGCTTCATGAGCTTCTTAAAGATGTGGAGGTTATCAAGGAAGAGTTAGCCGACTATGTCACTCCTAATTGGAATGGTCCCGTCTATTATGATGATGATGACGACGATGATGTCTACGCTCTCGACCCATCTACTGAAGTTGCTACTCCTACTCTCGATATTCCTAATGCGTCTAAGGATGGTGATTCATTGAGTGAGATTAGTGATTTTGGCCTCGATAAATTATTTGATGATGAGGTTTGTGACATGCCTACTGCTATGGAGTCTGAGGACGACGTTGCTTTTACGAAAGAGGTCAATCCTAATGATGACGATTTTTCTCCACGCTATGAGAATTTCACTTTTGAAATTTCTCAATATCCACCGGGAGATGCGGGCGATGACGATTTATTCTCTTCGGCTTACGAGAAGTTCACCGATGAACTTACTCTTGAAGATGAGGTGGAAGACGCGATTCTCCGCGATAGATTACAGAAAGTGCATCTTCTTATTGCTCAAATCGAAGAGTTGACTTCTCCTTCTCTTTCTGAGTCTTTACCTCCATCTATTCCTCCCGTTGAAGATAATGACCCATTGCTAGAAGAAATCGACATTCACTCAATACCTCCGGGTATTGATGATGATGACACGGAGGGGGATATTATTTTTGATAATTTGCTGCAGGAAGGTATTGTCCCAAGTCCCCCTCCCGAGCACCTTTCATCCTCCCCTTTAGCCACTATTACGGAGGATGAGTGCTTTGACCCGGGAGGTGACATTCACTATTTCATGATTGATAACATTACGGCTTTGCCGAGTGCTCAACATCCATTGTCTTTGGGGGATGACAATGTGCTTACTTTACCCACCCCACCTCCCGTGGATCTTGATTTCACATACTTTTCGTATGCTGAAAGGACTTTTCTCCCATTTAAGACTTATCCCCCCGCCTCTCCTTTGTTGACATCCTCCGGGAACGAGGACAAGGTCTTTGATCTCGGTATTACATTCGAGGCTTCCCCATGGACCATTTAATTCGGGGACGAGTCAGGCTCGTGACTCGGTTAATCTAAACAAGCGCTCTTTGGGAGGCAACCCGATTATCTATCTTTCTCTGTTTTCAGCATAACTGTAGGGGGAGCCCCGTTGGTGTTTCTTGCTTTCTTTCTTATCATGTGCAGGGATTAGAGCTTCAAAGACACACTCTTGATGACTTTTGACAACCCATGATTCCGAGTTCCCGTCTTCCCGGTTCTATCCTAAACTCTTTTCGATTCACTATTTTATATTTCTCAACATTAAAATAGGAATCTCTTTAGTTGTCTCTTCCTTAGCGAGATTTAAACAACGTGCACAATGTCTTAAGTATAGGGGAGTTTACTCCCACATGCTTAAACATTGAGGACAATGTTTATATTAAGTGTAGGGGGACTTCTATCGAAGTTAAGTGGTCTTTTCCTTGAATTTGCCCTCATTTTAACCGGAAAATAAATTTTTCGACATTTCTCAGAGTTTTTGATCTATTTTGGCCTATTAGTTTTTACCTTTGTATAGTTATTTTCTTTCTTTGCTAGAATAAATTTTTAATAAAGTGGTTTTAATTTTTAAACGTTGTGAATCTTTTGACTCAACCCGAATTTACTTATCTAAGTTTGCTCTAGCTAGTATCCTTAACGTGTTTAACTCAAATTTTGCTAGGCTTTTATATAGGGAACTGTAAAACGCGAAAGTATTAACTCTCACGGGTTAAGAATAAGAACTTTTGGCAAGTTCCTATAATTGATCCTAGAGAGTTGTTTATCAAGGGAACTTTAAAATGCGATTTCTAAACTTGAAAAAGTCTAAGAATTTGCAAGATCCTATAGATGACTCGAAAACCCAAAACTTTGATTTGATAGGCTAGGCATCCACGAGTCTCATTCTTTGAGATTTTAAATTGTGGAGAACGAGAGATGATAGAGTCAATTATAAGTTTGGTATCCTTTCGTGAATTTATGTGAGTTAATTATAAGCCTATTCTCCCATCGCTTGCTAATAAATTTATCTGCAATAAATAAGGTTGTACGATTTGAAAAGTTACTTAGCTTCTAGCCCAAGATCGTTTAAAAGTTGCTCGGTATGGATTAGAGTTCATATCCAAGGCATAACTTAGTGAAGCGGGATGCAAAGATTGGCGAGTCCAAAAAGGTCCTAACAAGGCATTAGGGCTACATTTTGTTGCTAAAGATCCAAAAGTGATGTGAAGAATCATTTATCGAAAATCAATATGAAGGATCGAGACACACGACGAAAAGAAGGAACTCCCCAAAACATCATGGAGAAGTCTATCCGAAAAGACCCTAGCAAGGTATGAGGATAAATAGATCCAAGTCCTAAAAGGAGGCGGATCGTTGTATATCAAAGTCCAAAATAAAGATTGGATAAAAATGAAGAAGTCGTGGTCCAAAGATGAAGAATCTCTCAAAACTTCAAGTGAAGAAATTCCTATTATGAAGAGAAGACCATTATTTCATGAACGTCTCTCAAGATTTGAAGTATGAAGTTGCTGCCAAATATCGGTCCGAGAAAGGTCTCAAATCGCGAAGCGAGTTATGCCAAGATATGAACTTTATGAGGTCCCGTGAAGCAGTTTTAAAAGATTTTGTCCTTAAGCTAACTATTGATTAAATCGTCCCACTTTATTTTCAGCATAAATAACTATCGAAATAAGTTAACAATGCATCCTCGTGATCATTCAAGACAATAATAAAATATAAGAGATACAACTAGGAATAAGGGAGTCTAAGTGATTAATTGGCCCACATGAGTTCGTGTTAGTTTGCTAACTTATAATAACAATGATCTCGTTTTTAAGCTTGGTTTGGAGAAAGTGAAAACTTGAGGATGATGATCATTCATGACATTTTCAAAACCACAAGGTATGTTTTTGATTTCTTTACTTGTTTCGTAATTTTCTTTCTCTTTAATAAAGGCCAAGACGGATTGATTATGATGAAAAGTGTAATCGTGCTTTGTAACTAATGCATTGTATGAGGACATTGCAATGGTTAAGTGTAGGGGATTTGATAGGTGTGAAAACACCCATCCTTTTACCACTTAATTACAATAATAACCAAGCCCAAACGAGTATTTTATGTCATTTATGTCGCAATTATGCGTGGTTTGTGTTTTTGTTGTGATTTAGGATCAAATTGTGAAAAGGGGAGAAAACACGGGATTTCACGGGCTTTTATCGAAGAAAAAGACAAAAGACGAAGTCAAGAAATCAAGAGTGCAAAAAGAACAGAAGTCCAAGACCAATTCTGAAGATTTATCGAAGAAAAAGTCAAAAGATGGAAGTTTACTAAAAGCCGAAGAACTCAAGTCTAATTTATTGAAGATTACAAGACGAGTTTATTAATACCGAGACAAAAGTCGAAGACTTAAGACGATTAAGGACTAATCAAGTAATTAAAGAAAGAAGAAAGAGGGGAGGAACCTTCCTTCCACTAATCCTCCTCCTCCCCTATAAATAGATCATTAGCTTCATTGTTTAGTGTTGTTGGGTGGATTGACAACCCATTTCTTCCACCATTTTCATTTTGCACCTTAAATTCTTGCACTTTAATTTCTTGTATCGCACCTTTTAATTCCTTTTAATTCCAAGTAAGTTTTATTTAATTGTTGTTGAATCTTTACTTTTCTTGTTTAATCTCTCATCTACCTTTCTTATTTGTGTTTAATCTTTGTGTTCATGTTCTTGAGTGTTATGGTTTTCAATCAAGTGGGTTTTGATTGATTTGGCTTTATTGTTAGTTTTATTGATTTGGTTTGTTTGATTATCATTAGTTGATCATTTGTGGTTAGTTTGATTTAATCTTTTGGTTTGATTTGGTTAGTTTTGATTGAATTCGTCTCTTCATCTTTTCCTTGCTCTTCGTTACTGTTACCAAGCCCAGATTCCGAATCAATGCATTAATGTTCCGAATGAAGAGATTTTTATACTATTCCGGATCAGTTGTTCATTCGAAATGTATTCCGGATCAATGAAATGTTCCGAATGAGCTTTCTAGTTTAATATTCCGAACCAATGTTTTTGTTCTAAATCGGTGAATGTTCCGAATGAAGACATTATTCCGGATGAGCATTTCTAACTTATTATTCCGAATGAGCATTTTAGCTTAATTATTCCGGATGAGTCCTACATTCCGAATGAGCTAGTATATTCCGGATGAACCAACATTCCGGATCAAGCAAAATATTCCGGACGAAGCATTTATTCCGAATGAGTGATTATTCCGGATGAACCCTTTATTCCGGATAAGCAATTATTCCGAATAAAGGGGGATATTCCGGATGAAGCAAATGTTCCGAATGAATGACTTATTCCGAATGAACTTGTTTTATTCCGAATGAGGGATTTATTCCGGATGAACTTGTTTATTTCGAATGAAGGACTTATTCCGAATGAGTGTTTTCAGTTTTTTGTGATTTTATACATTTAGTTTTAAGTTTTCTTTTTCCCGCCTTTTTACTTAGTCGCACTTTTAATTTACTTGCCTTAATTTTAAGTCTGTGTTATTTACTTTCAAGTTTGCCTTTTTATTTCTTGTCACGTTTTTAATTTCTCTTAATTTTCCGTCAAGTTTTTATCTTTCGGTATTTCTTTTTACCGTCTTTACTTTATTTTTATTTGTTTCAAATCTTTATTTTTAATTAGTGTAGACAACGACAACCATTCTATTTCTTTTCTACCAAGAACAACTGAGTCGCACTTTGAACCGAAAATCAATTCGAGAAGATACCGAGAAACGAACTTTTCAACCCATTGAAAAACCTAACATTAATTTTGATAATCATATAAAATCATGATGTTTTTAATAACTAATTAAAAACAATTACTTAAACATGTTAATGATCATGGGGTAAATCAAATCAATGGTTTAGGGGTGTTTGTGGTCTAGCCGACGCCTAACCGAGCCCCATAGGGGTCTCGGCTTGGCTTATTACCCAACACCGAGACCATATGGTCTCGGTATGGTGGTGGTGGTGTCACGGCAGCAGCAAGGGGCAAGGGAAACCCGACTTAGGTCGGGGTATGGTGATGGTTACAGGTCTGGTTCATGGTTTTTTAGTCACGGGTGCGGTTCATGAATCATTTTTTTAAGGTTTATGATTTTTACAAGTATGTTATTTTTTTTAAGAATTAAATTAAATTAATTAAAATCATGACATGATTAATTTAATTTACATGACTTAGGTTATAAATTTAATTAGTACTTCATGAATTTTAACCTAAGTATTTATTATTAATTAGACTCTATAATTAATTAATTATTAAAAACCATGACTATAATTAATTAATTTACATGACTTAGGTTATATTATTAATATTTAATAATACATGTTTTAACCTAAGTATTTTACCTTTATTTAATTAAAATCATGATTATATTTATTTAAATACTTTTAACCTATGGTTTATTTAATTTACATATAATAACTAATAAACTATACTATATAATCACATGACTTAGAATAATAATCAAAAAACACTTAAGCTTATTTATTTAGCTTAATTAACCAGCTTATATCTATTTATGGAAACTTTCTATTTTAGAAACTTATTTATTTAAGGCAGCTAATCTATTTATGGAAACTTTCTATTTTTAGAAACTTATCTATTTTAAGCAGTAATTCTATTTTTTGAAACTTTCTATTTTTGAAACTTTCTATTTTTGGAAACTTTCTATTTTTGGAAACTTTCTATTTTTGGTAACTTTCTATTTTTGGAGACATTCTATTTTAGGAAACCTGCTAGTTTTAGAAAGTTACTTATTATTACACAACAAGTATAATAATACATGAAATACAAGTAATACTTAATCAGAATAGACAGAATATACGATAAACACGAACATATAAAACAAGCTAAGAAATGATATAAAACCAGTTACGTATTCAGTAATCAGATACTTATACATGTATGTATTTATGTATCGTTAGTGATACCGAAGTAGGACCTTCTTACGTTCGTCTTCTTCGTTCACTTGATATAAGGTACGGATTCTCCGTCCTTTCAGTATGGACATTCTTTGCTTATTAGGATTCCCCGTATGCAGCCAACTGTTTTCGCATAGTATAAGTTTATATGTTTGATTGCTTATGTTTAATTAGAATACCTAAAGCCATATACATGCATGACCAGTTTCACCTAGTTATGGAGGTACCATAACCATAACACTAGAGGCACTGGTGTTATGACTTCCCCACGGCGGAGTGATTGCTCGTGGTGTCCCTTCAGCTTTTGGCCATATTATTATATTTATCATGTGGGGCTTATGGGTGCATCCTAGTTACATGTTTTCAGCAGATTACTTAGTATGAATATGGTGTGTGCCTTGCATCCTTCACAAGGAGTTGATCCCTCCTACCCAAAAACCAGTATATTAAATTAGAGGTAGTCCCTCTAATTTGCATGACGAGGTCACCCCTCCATGTATTCATGCACGTTGATTTTCACGACCTTTATTGGCTAATGGTAAAATATGTTAAACAGTTTTTACAAGATAAACATAAGGCTTTTCAAACTATAAAACCAGTTTTACTAAGAGTTAACCGGGTTATCCAGGACTTAGTTTCTTCCGCTGTTTCATGCTTATATGATTATATTATTCATGCTTTACTTGTACATCCGTGCACTGAGCGTATTGCTAAGCCGTTTTCCTTTTCATGTTCCCAAAACGGCAGGTACTTAGGGACGCTCGTAGACTTTAAGCGTACGTGCATATGGACTGGAAGCTTTCTATCCTTTCTTTACTTTATGCATTTATCTATACTTTGATACTCTTTCCATGGACATTGTTTAGTCCTTTCATTTACAGTACTTATGTTTCTGTGTGATGAGCTTTACTTTTGGACTACCGATGTTTGATTCCGGTATTTCCTTTTATGGTCATGTAATGTTTTAGACATTTATCCTTATATGCTTTGATGATACGCTATAATCACGCGTGACATTCCATTTATCAAAATGAGGTGTTACAATTATGGTATCAGAGTCAAGGCTTCGACCTGTAGGCTCTCATAACATGACCTGCGATTAGTGGGTAGTCACTATGGTCTTCCTAGAACTGACAGTCGGTTTTCATTGCATTCATCATTTTCATGCATACATATATATGTCATTGTCGCAGGTTTATGACTAAGTAACGGTCGATACAGGACTGGCCCTATTTAGTCGTATGTGTTTTATCGAAACTTTTAAATTTGGGACCGACCCATAGGCGTCCCCTCGCCATGTCTTTTATTTTGGGTGAACTGACCATAGGCGTTCACTCTCGAGCATACAAAAGTTATCATAAAACTGCATCATGCATTCATATACTAGTTTTCCTGCATAAAATTTTTCTCATGATTTATTGGTGTAATTTTTTTTATGTATATTGTATATGTTTTGATCAGTTTAATCATGTATTTATGTTATACTGTCAGATGGCAAACACAAACAATATCCGACAGATGGTTGCAGCTGCCAATGCAGATTTACAAGACATCCTTCATCAGAACGACAACTATCCTCCCCCGCCTAGCATTTTTCCCACGGAAGGAAGGAATAGGTCCATGAGAGAGTACTACACCATTAGACAACGACCTGAGGAAGACAACAATGACTTCATGCAGCGTTTCCTTCGATTCGCCGGTGTCTTGAGAGCAGCTGCGGGCACCACTGAAGAGCAGGCACAACATTTTGTTGGGCCCTTACTCCAATGATTGCCAATAACTTAGAAGGTGCTCCGTTGGACACGGTAGCACAAGTGGCCGAGGCAGCACGTAAGCTGGAGATACTGCATGAGAGAGATGAGTTCGGGGAAGCAGAGAGACCCGAGAAGAGGTAAAACTTCATATTCAAGCGGTGACCAATCCGTATTCTTTCAGTATATGTCAATATTTCATCTCTTTAAATTGTATCTTCCAGGCAGAAGACTGTGGACCGGTCTCAGCCGGCTACTCAGCAGCAGCCTAATCAGTCCAAGGGAAACGGTCAGATAAACGACCGTTCTGCTACGGATAGGCGTGGCAGTAATGATAATTACCGTAATAACGCTGGACACTCCAACAGCAGCAGGTCCTTATACTTATGCATTTCCTTATGATTTCATGTTATAACTCATAATTCTGACACATTAGCAAATCTCCTACCAGGAACCATGGAAAAGGTAGGGACCAGAACCAGAGAGGTTCACAGCCTAGCCGTCCAGCTATCACTGGTATTCAATCTTACGATTATCCGCATTGTCCTTTGTACCCTATTATCATGTCTCATGTATAATGTTTTATCAGGTTCTCAGCCAGCCAGAGCACCTACTAGAGGATATACTCATCCTCTTTGCTCTACTTGCCACCGTAGGTACCCAGGTCCATGTCGCCGCGATAGTGATGCATGCTTCAAGTGTTGTCTTCCTGGCCATCGCATGAAGGACTGCCGCAAGGGCGAGATGGAGGGCGCATCGGGACATGCTGATACCAAGACGCCTCCTACCATTGGACGCGTCTACACGACATCTCGAGATCAGGCCAACAAGTCTACAAGTACCATCACTGGAATCTTGTATATGTATGGTCAAGTTGCATGTGTTCTGTTTGATACAGGTGCTACTCACTCGGTTATTTCTACTGCCTATGCCAAGAATGTTAGGATACTCCCCATGCCACTAGAGAATAAACTCAGTATTTCCACGCCTTTGAGGGACTCTGTACTAACAACCCATGTGTACAAAGCCTTCCCCTAGAGTTTGACGATAAGGTTCGTCCTGTTGACACACTTCCGCTGGACATGAATGACTCTGACATGATTTGGGCATGTATTGGCTATCCAAGCATCATGCTACCATAGACTGCCATTCATATCGAGTGATCTTCGGTGATGTTAATGCACCAGAGTACATTCATAACGGGTTCGTACCCGGCAGGTCTGTATAAATCATATCAACCCTGCAAGCACGTGCACTACTGTCACATGGCTGCGAGGGTTATCTAGCTACGGTTCATGACATGCATGCTGAATCCCCATCAATTCAGGATCAGTCGATAGTGTCAGAATTCCTAGATGTATTTCCAGAAGAACTTCCGGGCATACCACCTGCATGAGAACTGGAATTCAATATCGAGCTCATCCCATGAGTTGAGCCGATTTCCAAGGCTCTTTATCGAATGGCTCCCATAGAGTTAAAGGATCAACTGAAAGAACTTCTAGAACGAGGTTTCATTCGACCGAGCGCATCTCCATGGGGCGTACTGATCTTATTTGTTAAGAAGAAGGATGGCAGTATGCGTCTTTGCATAGACTATCGCGAGCTCAACAAGATTACTATCAGGAATAGGTATCTACTGCCACGTATAGACGATCTGTTTGACCAACTCGAAGGGGCCAAACACTTCTCCAAGATTGATCTTAGGTACCCGCTACGGGTTAAGGAGCAGGACATTGCCAAGACTGCCTTTCGTACCCGCTATGGCCACTACGAATTTGTAGTCATGCCATTCGGACTGACCAATGCTCCAATAGTGTTCATGGATTTGATGAACATAATCTTCCATGAATTTCTAGACAAGTTCGCCATTGTCTTCATCGATGACATCTTGATTTTCTCAAAGTCCAAGGAGGAACACGAAGACCATCTTCATACAATACTACAGATTCTTCGCCAGAAGCAGCTGTATGCTAAATTCTCCAAGTGTGAGTTCTGGTTAGACAAGGTGGCAATCTTAGGTCACATTGTATCAGCAGAAGGAATCACTATGGATCCAACGAAGGTTGAGGATATTACTAAGTGGCCAAGGCCGACACCAGCGACTGAAGTCCGCAGTTTCTTAGGCTTAGCTGGCTATTATCGTCGGTTCGTGGAGAACTTTTCCCGCCTAGCACTACCATTGACCAAACTGATGCGGAAAGGGGAGAAATTCGTCTGGACTGAAGAACGAGAGAAGAGCTTTGAAGACCTGAAGCAGAAGCTAGTATCTGCACCTATTCTTACTCTCCCATCTGGTAAGGGTGGATTTCAAATCTACAGTGATGCATCGGGGAAGGGACATGGTTGTGTTCTCATGCAACAGGAGAAAGTGATCGCGTACGCTTCACGGCAGCTTAAGCCTTATGAGGAAAATTACCCTATGCATGACTTGGAACTTGCTGCAGTTGTGTTTGCATTGAAGATATGGAGGCACTACCTATATGGAGAATCATGCGACATTTTCACGGACCACAAGAGCTTGATGTATATCTTCACTCAGCGTGAATTGAACATGAGACAGAGGAGATGGTTAGAGCTGTTGAAGGATTATGACATTAATCTGCAGTATCATCCCGACAAGGCGAATGTATTAGCAGATGCACTTAGCAGAAAGTCCGGAATGATCAACGGCATTAAGATTGAGGAAGAAATCATAAGAGACTTGGAGCGACTAGATATAGAGATCATGGTACGTGGACAACATGGTTACTGGGCTAATCTTAGAGTAGAACCCGAGTTACTCTCTAAGATCAAGGAAGCTTAGAGAGATGATGGAGAAATCTGGGCGATAATTCAGAATTTGGAGAAGCAGACAGATTTAAGAGTAGATGCAGATGGTATCGTATGGCAGGGCACGAGACTTTGTGTTCCTGATGATCAAGAACTCCAGGAAGCCTTGTTAGCTGAAGCTCATAGCTCCCCATTCTCTATACATCCTGGTTCGACCAAGATGTACCATGACATCAAACAGTACTTTTGGTGGAGTGGTATTAAACAGGATGTTGCCACTTACGTCTCCAAATGTCTTACCCGCCACCAGGTTAAGATCGAGCATCAGCGATCTGGCGGTCTCCTTCAACCGTTAGATATTCCAGAGTGGAAATGGGACAAAATCACCATGGATTTTGTTACTGATCTTCCGTCAACCAAGAGGAAGCATGATGCATTTTGGGTTATCGTAGATCGACTTACCAAATCAGCTCATCTCTTACCGATCCGCAAGGAAGATTCGGTCAGTAAACTCGCTGATACTTATAGAAGAGAGATCATGAGACTCCACGGTGCTCCATCCAGCATCGTCTCAGACAGAGATCCTCGATTCACTTCGCGATTTTGGATGAGTCTGTAGAAAGCTTAAGGTACACAACTTAAGCTTAACACGGCTTTTCATCCTCAAACAGACGGGCAGTCGTAGCGAACGATTCAGACATTGGAAGACATGTTGAGGTCATGTGCGTTGGAATGGACGGGTGATTGGGATGATTACATCTGTTTGGTGGAGTTTGTGTACAACAACAGTTGGCACGCAAGTATCAAGTGTGCTCCTTTCGAGATGTTGTATGGCAGAAAGTGTCACGTCCTAATCTGCTGGGATGAGGTTGGTGAGCGAACACTTGAAGGACCAGAGATCATAGAGATGACTAATGACAGGGTCGCAGTAGCTAAACAGAAACTTCAAGAAGCACGGTCACGTCAAAAGAGCTACCTCGACAAGCATCGTAGGGACATACACTTTAACGTAGGAGATCACGTTTTTCTTAAGGTTTCGCCGGCACGTGGTGTTAGACGTTTTGAATTAAAGGGAAGCTCAGTCCTCGATTCATCGGACTGATTGATATCATTGAACGAGTCGGTGAAGTATCTTACCGTTTAGCGTTACCTCCGCAGATTTCGTACGTACACAATGTGTTTCATGTGTCCTTACTCAGAGGGTACCAGTATCATCCCCTTCACATGGTTCAGTATCCACTAGAACAGATACGTGAAGATCTCACTTTCATTGAAGAACCCGAACGGGTTCTTGACAGACAAGAACGAGTCATGAGAAGGAAGACGATTTTATTCGTCAAAATCCTTTGGATGGATCATACCGAGCAGGAAGCCACTTGGGAAACAGAGGAGTCTATCCGGGCTTCTTACCCTCATTTCATATTTTGAATTCGGGTATGTTCTTCTTTTCCAGTTTTCTTTATCTATAATTCGGGGACGAATTATTCTTTTTAGGGGGGAAGAGTTGTAAAACCCACATGCTTTTACCATGAATAGTACCTTTAAGATCGTACGTACATGATTAGAACTTTCCTTTTATAGCACGTTTACGTTTCATGAATAAGAATTACAAGTATTACGTACGTGTTATAACACGATAAGTATTTAATACGTATGAACACACGATAATTATTCCAATAATAATTATAATCACGAACATGCGATCATGAAATCATGAATGTAAATTAATCACGAGCTAATATTACTTATGTATATATATTTATTACGAACACGCATAAATATATTAAGTCACGATAGATAACTACTTAAAACACGTAAACTACGAACACGATAAAACACGAGAACACACTATATAATTTAGACACGAGAAAAGTACGGGTTACCCCATGTGGGGCCCCCATGCCGCGGCTACAACAAGAACATGGGCCAAGCACATGTAATTTTTTACTAAGACAATAATTAAGGGAAACTTGTGTCATTTATCACAAAATCAAGAAAATAACAAAACCCTAATTCTTTCTTGTGCTCCTCTTTGGCCGCCGGTTATACAACACCAAAAGGGGTGTTCGGGTTGATTTTGATCTTGGAAATTTTGCAAGGATTCGTGTGTGTTCGTCATCATTTGATTCACGTATTCGATATAACTTTTAACCCTCTTCTTTTTATGTTTTTGATTTTGATAATCACATAAAATCATGATGTTTTTAATAAATAAATAAAAACAATTATTTAAACATGTTAATGATCATGGGGTAAATCAAATCAATGGGTTAGGGGTGTTTGTGGTCTAGCCGACGCCTAACCGAGCCCCATAGGGGTCTCGGCTTAGCTTATTACTCACCACCGAGACCATATGGTCTCGGTATGGTGGTGGTGGTGTCACGGCAGCAGCAAGGGGCAAGGGAAACCCGACTTAGGTCGGGGTATGGTGATGGTTACGGGTCCGGTTCATTGTTTTTTAGTCACATGTCCGGTTCATGAATCATTTTTTTTAAGGTTTATGATTTTTACAAGTATGTTATTTTTTTAAGACTTAAATTAAATTATTTAAAAGCATGACATGATTAATTTAATTTACATGACTTAGGTTATAAATTTAATTAGTACTTCATGAATTTTAACAAATGTATTTATTATTAATTAGACTTTATAATTAATTAATTATTAAAAACCATGACTATAATTAATTAATTTACATGACTTAGGTTATATTATTAATAGTTAATAATACATGTTTTAACCTAAGTATTTTACCTTTATTTAATTAAATAATGATTATATTTAATTAAATACTTTTAACCTATGGTTTATTTAATTTACATGTAATAATTAATAAACCATACTATATAATCACATGACTTAGAATAATAATCTGAAAACACTTAAGCTTATTTATTTAGCTTAATTAACCAGCTTATATCTATTTATGGAAACTTTCTATTTTTAGAAACTTATTTATTTAAGGCAGCTAATCTATTTATGGAAACTTTTTATTTTTAGAAACTTATCTATTTCAAGCAGTAATTCTATTTTTGGAAACTTTCTATTTTTGGAAACTTTCTATTTTTGGAAACTTTCTATTTTTAGTAACTTTCTATTTTTGGAAACTTTATATTTTAGGAAACCTGCTATTTTTAGAAAGTTACTTATTATTACACAACATGTATAATAATACATGAAATACAAGTAATACTTAATCAGAATCTACGATAAACACGGTATAAAGTTTAAAACAGTAAAACATGACACGAACATATAAAACAAGCAAAGACATGATATAAAACCTGTTACGTATTCAATAATCAGATACTTATACATGTATGTATTTATGTATCGTTGGTGATACCGAAGTAGGACCTTCTTCCGTTCGTCTTCTTCGTTCACTGGACATAAGGTACGGATTCTCCGTCCTTTTAGTATGGACATTCTTTGCTTATTAGGATTCCCCGTATGCAGCCAACTGTTTTTCCCATAGTATAAGTTTATATGTTTGATTGCTTATTTTTAATTAGAATACCTAAAGCCATATACATGCATGACCAGTTTCACCTAGTTATGGAGGTACAATAACCATAACATTAGAGGCACTGGTGTTATGACTTCCCCACGGCAGAGTGATTGCTCGTGGCGTCCCTTCAGCTTTTGGCCATATTATTATATTTATCATGTGGGGCGTATGGGTGCATCCTAGTTACTTGTTTTCAGCAGATTACTCAGTGTGAATGTGGTGTGTGCCTTGCATCCATCACAAGGAGCTGATCCCTCCTACCCAAAAACCAGTATATTAAATTAGAGGCGGCCCCTCTAATTTGCATGACGAGTTCACCCCTCCAAGTATTCATGCACGTTGATTTTCATGACCTATATTGGCTAATGGTAAAATATGTTAAACAGTTTTTACAAGATAAACATAAGGCTTTTCAAACTATAAAACCAGTTTTACTAAGACTTAACCGGGTTATCCAGGACTTAGTTTCTTCCGCTGTTTCATGCTTATATGCTTATATTATTCATGCTTTACTTGTACATCCGTGCACTGAGCGTATTGCTCAGCCGTTTTCCTTTTCATGTTCCCAAAACGGCAGGTACTCAGGGACGCTCGTAGACTTTAAGCGTACGTGCATATGGACTGGAAGCTTTATAGCCTTTCTTTACTTTATGCATTTATCTATACTTTGATACTCTTTCCATGGACATTGTTTAGTCCTTTCATTTATAGTACTTATGTTTGTGTGTGATGAGCTTTACTTTTGGACTACTGATGTTTGATTTCGGTATTTTCTATTATGGTCATGTAATGTTTTTGACATTTATCCTTGTATGCTTTGATGACACGCCATAATCACGCGTGATATTCCATTTATCAAAACGGGGTGTTACATAAATAATCAATATTTTTAAAGGATGTTACAAAATATTATAAAAAAATTATCAAGTGAATACTTATTCTTATAGGAAAAATCATTTGGAACGCAATGGCTTTCATTCCTATTCGTTGTTATGATGTTCCATATTCAAATAGAGAAAGTTTCTTGTCTTGAATCATTCGTTAATTATTATAAACGAGCCATGAACCATTAAACTATGAAAGTTATAATAAAAGTTACACTTTTAACCCTAAGTGATATCCACTTTACACTTTTACTTTAATATAAATAAAAAATAATCATGTTGTATATTCATTTTTCAAAAACCCTAACCCTAATACCAAAAACACACATACAATTTCACTCCCTCCTCACATCTTATTTTTCGGCGCCTCCTTTTATTTTTCCGGCCGCTGGAATATTTTTTTCTTGTCACAACTACCACCACATAAAACCTCCATCAAAGCCCTCCATCTCTATCATCATCACTCTCGCCATCACCACCGATGCCCTATTCAGCCACCACCACCGTCTATCCCTCTCTAATCACCTCCATAACAGATCTACTGCTACCCGCACCACGAATAACCACCAGCGTCACCCATGGCCGCCATCCAACACCACGACTACCATCACCACGCTCCACCATAAAATCCACACCAGCCACCACTACATCAGTCATCGTTCACACCACCACAAATACCACACCGTGACTGTCACCATTCGCCCAACCACGACCACTCATAACCGCCATCGTGGTCACCATAGCAACACCACCACGCAACCACCACGAAGGCCTTTGGTTGGAAGTTTTATTAGTTGCCTTCTTGATTTGTTTAACTGGGTTATGATGTAGTCACTTTTATTGTGTTTCATATTGTTGCTTATATAATCTTTAGCAAGTATGTCTGTTTATGACGATGTTAGTTTACATAATCAAAACTGATTGATTTAAATGTTAGTTTACATTATTTTTGTTTCACTTCTGTATATTTGTTGCTTCAGATTTGATGGCCATATATCTGTCTCTCATGAAGTTGCACTGGTTTCCCATGCTGCAGTGTGTCTATTAAATTCTGGACAAGATTTTGAATCCTGATGCTAGTGATTAGTTTACTAAGGTAGTGATGCATGATGATCTTGATTATGCGAACAGATATAGCATATGCCCGTATGTACAGTTCATTCTACATGAATACCACAAGCTTCAGTAAATAGAAGGTGCAACATTTATGCTAATGTTAGAAAGACCACAATTTGCAAGCTTGAAGTTTGAGGTTTGGTTTTGACAATTAAGTAGGAAACTATATAAGCAGTAGTTAAAATTTTGGGGGATCATGAGCTAGCTGTGTTGGCTGGGAAGCTGGACTCTTATAGTCTTATTGACGCTGTTTATCCCCTACCTTTTTAAATAGGAAAAGTATCCATAGGGAAAAAGGATAAGAAGAGAAATAGGAATAGTAAAGCTTGGTGGGGATAGGGGTAGTTCGCACCAGCTGATTAATTGAAAATTCTGTAAGATTTGTGTTTCCCTGACCAATTATCCCATAGACCATCTTGTTAATTCATATATATAGTCAACTAGTGTTGAGCATCATGAAAGTTTTTACAGAAACTTCATGATAGTTTATTTGTAATGTTGTTTGAAGCTAGTCGTGAGCTCAATCAGTACGAACTCGTAAAACGAACATGCTTGTTCTCAGCTAGAAATTATTTGTAATGTTGTTTCTGATTTACATACTCCACATCTGCAACACTATCAGATAGGATCTGGTTGTGGATGGACGTTCTCATTTCACCTCTAGTATACCATCTCCATGACATATAGGACTTTAATATTTTGTTAAAAATTAACTCGAGAATAGAGCGTAAGCTATATGTCACACCCCACCATGGCGAAATATGGGGCGCGACGTATGGATATCATCACAACATGGCGTGTCTATAGAGATAACTAACTGAACTAACAAATGTCATAAAATGGTGACACAAATGTCATGACAATATCTCAACAAAGCAGGAGTCTAGGCAAGTAGGTAACAGTCCTACCTCTTACCCAAGACAAACAATACATAAACAAAGCAAACTTATAGGTGTCAACAGTATCACTTATTAAACAAACAAAAGAAACTAAGAAGGAATGGGGATCTCCTTCTATATGCAATCCTAATGCCTCCAAAACTAGCCACTTCTATTCTCAATCTTAACCACATTCTCACCTGAAAGAGACACTAAAACACGTCAACATAAAGTTGGTGAGAGTCATAGGTTTAGACTCCAACGCCAAAATCAAACCATAAGCTGTGAATAATAACCAAATATAAGAACATATGGACAATGTGATACAAACATGCATTAATAACTAATATTCAAGATTTAACAAACCAAACCAAAATCCAAGGCTCCCAGCCTTACCAAACACCATGGTCCCATAGGCTCCCATATACCTACGTATCAATCCCAAGGCCCCGCCTTGTCATTATACATTGGCCCCATAGATGCTCACACATCTATGTACCTTCCTAAGGCCCCGCCTTGTCAACATCCTCTTGGTACCAAGTCAAATCACAAAACAATCATGAATTAGTTAGCAGTTAATCACATCAGTATGCACAAGTCCATCACCAAACATAAAACATTCACAGCATAATTTATAAAAACAAGACAGTGTCTCTTCCATCCCATCTGGAAGTTAAAATCATTAGTAGACATGGGACTATGAAACTCACCTGATTGAGCTTCTCCAAAAGTCCGCGCACTAGCAAAAAGCTAACAAACAAAAATACAAAATCAACACATGAACCAAATCACTAAAATGGCTCATCAACCTATGATGGTCATCTAGCCTTCTCCCATATATGATCCTCATTAGTATGCTCTAAACACCCCGTTACTGATAGGTGTGAAAACACCCATCTTTTCTACCACTTAATTACAATAATAACCGAGCCAAAACGTGTATTTTATGTCTTTTATGTCGGAATTATGCGTGGTTTGTGTTTTTGTTGTGATTTAGGACGAAAAGGTGAAAAGTGGAGAAAACACGGGCATTTACGGACTTTTATTGAAGAAAAAGACGAAAGACGAAGTCAAGAAGTCAAGAGTGCAAAAAGAACGGAAGTCCAAGACCAATTCTGAAGATTTATCGAAGAAAAAGTCAAGAGACGGAAGTTTATCAAAAGTCGAGGAACTCAAGTCTTATTTATCGAAGAATTAAAAGACGAGTCCAAAGAAATCCCGAGCCAAAAGTCATCAAAGTCCAAGATTAAAAAAGAGATTAAGAAGGAAGGACTTGATGGCGCAATTAAGAAGAAAGGAAGGAGGGTAGGAAGCTTCCTCTAACCACCCTCCTAATCTCCTATAAATACACCCCATTTTCATTCAATTGTTTTTGTTGACTAATCGTGACAATTAGTTCTTCCACCTTTACTTTTATGCACCTTTAATTACTTGCACCTTTAATTACATGTCTTTCACCCTATTTACCATTTAATTTCAAGTAAGTGTTTCTTTTAATTCTCGCACCTTTACTTTACCTTGTTGATCTCATTCTACCTTTCTTTAATCTTTGATTTATATGCTTTTTATCTTGTTTACTTGTTTAAAGATTACATTTTTATGCTTTTGATTGTTTTAAATCATTTAATTTCATAGCTTATTTTGTTTATTTTCAAGTTTATATAGTTTTTATAAAAGTTATTTTCGTATAAAAAGTTGTTTTTCATAAAGCTTATCCTTTTCGTGTTTTAAAAGTTGTTAAATTTCAGTCTAGTAGCTTATTTTGGTACGGTTTGCCTTAGGATTTTAGACTCGTGCTTATTAGAATCATAGCTTATTTTTGGTTAATTCCTTCGTATTCCGATTGGTAAATCGGAAAGGGGTTTATTTATTCCGACCATAGCTAAATTGCTTGGTCGGAAAAGGGTTTTAGTATTCCTATCTGTATTCCGATTGGTGGTGTATCTTGGTATTCCGATCAGGACAAGGTAAGTGGGTATTCCGATCTGAACTAGTGACAGTTATTCCGATTGGTGCTTCACTCTTCATTCCGATCGAGGTGCGTGTTTGGTATTCCGATTGGGACTAGTGACAGTATTCCGATCAAAGGGTCCGATCAGCATTCCGACCAGCATCTAAGCCATATTCCGATCAGGTAAGTTTATATTCCAATTGAGGTTTGTCTGGATATTCCAATCTGGGGTAAGTGACATATTCCGATTGGTTTTCCGATCAATATTCCGATTGGGGGTAAGTAGTCATTCCGATCAAGGTAAGATCGGAATATATTCCGACGGTGGGTTTATTTTTCATGTTTTGCCTTGTTTAATTTTTAGCTTTTGTTTTTATACTTTGTCCATTTTAATTCTCGTCACGCTTTAATTTTTGGTCATTTAATTAGTTTACTTTTCGTCACGTTTTTAAATATCGCACTTTCGCTTAATTAGACCTAGATTTATTTTAAACGCCTTTTTATTAAACGCACTTTTACCTTAATTGTTTTTGGACATTTTCATATACTACAACGACAACATTTTTGTTTCACCAAAGAACAATAGAGTCACACATTGAACACAAGTTTTTCAATTCGAAGAGATTGGTACAACGATAATTTTTAACCTGAGTAAAATCTAGTTATTAAATGGCGCCGCTGCCGGCTCTTTTCGTAAAGATTAACGGTTTTTTGTGAGAGACGCGTTGCTTTTTGGGATCCGTTCACTTGTGAGCGTTATTTTTCTTGCCTAAAAAATTCAAAAAAATCATAAAAATAAAAAAAAAATTGATAAAAATCCATAAAAATTAAAAATTTCAAAAATCTAAAAAGATTTCATTTTTATTGTGTATATATATTGTCTTTGTGTTTGGTTTTGTTTTCTTTTCAATTTTCAGGTGTATGCGTTCTAGATCTTCTAATTATCAAGAGCCCGAGACTCAAGAAGATTTAGCTATGTCAGGTGTAAACAACAATAATCCACCGCACCTTAATAATAACAACAATGTTCTTCCACAGCCCGATCTTCGGACCATGGAGGAGCTTTGTCAACCTACCATGTTTGGACGAGGAGGATCGATTGCGCCGATGCAAATCGACGCTCCTGAGTTTTCGTTGAAGCACCACATAATTCAGCAAGTACAAACTAACCCATTCCGTGGATTGCCTGATGATGATGCCAACAAACACCTCGACAAGTTCATTACAATCACCCAAAGCATGAAGTTGGCTGGTGCCACAATGGATGAACTTCACCTACAACTCTTTCCACATACTTTATTACATCATGCCGAGAAATGGTTTGATCGTCTCCCGAAGAATTCTATTCATACTTGGGATGACATGACTCAACGCTTTTTGTCGCGCTACTTTCCACCATCCATGGGCACGAGCCTTCGCAATCAAATCAGCGGTTTCATGCAAGATCCTGATGAATCTCTTTTTGATGCTTGGGAGAGATATAATGTCTTGATCGATAGATGTCCAAACCACAACATGCTACCCGTGACCTTAATTGATACTTTCTACAACGGTTTGACTTTTCGAGATCGTGATACGATCAATGCAGCCGCCGGTGGCACATTCATGAAAAGGAGACCCGAGGAGTGTAGAGAGCTTATTGAAAACATGACTACTCACCACAAAAACTGGGATTCCTCTACTTCTTCAAGGAACCACCCGAGAGTCAATGTTTCCTCCACTTCAGCAAACCCTGATATGACCGAACTCACCCGTGTACTGACTGAAATGAGCAGAAGTATGCAACTCTTGGCTTCAAACCAACAACAACAACAAGTTAAAGCTGTTGCTACTCCTTGTGAAACATGCGGCGGTCCTCACTCATACACCGATTGTCCTTCGACTCAAGGAAATCCGGAAAATGTGTATGCAGCTTATGGTAATTATTCACCGGAAAATTACCAAGCTCGACCTCAAGGGGATAGAAATCTGCTGAGTTACCGATCAAACAACTACCTTTCACCCGGTTTTTCTCCTCAAAACCAAAACCCCGCCAACAACTACAATAGAAGCAACCAAATCCCACCAAGAGCTTCTAATCCTTATCACCCACCCGCCCAACAAACCCCACCCAGTAATCCGGATGTTGAGGCCATCATGAGAACCCAAGGTGAGCAAATCAAGAATTTGCAGAGCCAAATTATCAATCTTAAAGGAGATATTACCAAGCAAGGAAATGAGATAAGATCCGAGCTTCGAGATAATATTCAATCCTTCTTCAGCAATCAAACCAATGATTTGAAGAATATGCTTGCTAGTTTCTTGCCCGCCGCTCAACCCTCTTCTTCGAGTTCTCTACCTTCAAACACCGTCACTAATCCGCGAGCCAATGTGAGTGCTATTACTACTCGTAGTGGAGTCACCATCGTAGGACCACCAATCCCACCACCATCATCTACACCTCCTCCTACACCTAGTATTAGTGCATCATTACCGTCTCCGCCTCACCATGACGATGTTCCTAGTAGGGACCCTTCAACATCTCAACCTTTACCACCTACACCTGCACCTTCACCACCCAAACCCAATATCCCTTATCCTTCACGTTTAGGCAAGACCAAACTGCTAACCAAGGAGGACTCCGAAGTGACACGTTATGTGAAGATGATCTCTTAGATGAACTTCAACATTAGCTTTCTTGAAGCACTTGTCCACATGCCCAAATTTGTTAAAGCGTTTAAGGAATTGCTTAACAAGAAGGAGAAGCTGATTGAACTCGCCAACACACGCTTAAATGAAAACTGCTCTGCAGTTATTCTCAAAGAACTTCCGGAAAAGCTTGGAGACCCGGTCGTTTTGTGTTGCCTTGCGTGTTCAACAAAACTAAAGAATTTACTGCCCTTGCTTATCTCGGGGCTAGTATTAATTTGATGCCATTGAGTGTTTGGAAAACACTATCATTACCCGACCTCACTCCAACAAAGATGACTCTTGAACTTGCAAACCGCACTCTCGCTTACCCCGTTGGTATAGCCGAAGACGTGTTTATTAAAGTTGGCACATTTACTTTCCCGGTTGACTTTGTGGTTGTTGATTACGAAATGGACCCTCGTATTCCTTTAATACTTGGTCGCCCATTCTTGAGAACCGGACGAGCTTTAGTGGATGTGGCCGAGGGTTAGTTAATCTTAAGAGTCGGGGATGATGCACAAGTTTTCAAAATGGGGAAGCTTATAGGCAAATCCTTTGGAGGACGAGAATCTGTGAATATGGTTAATGTGCTCGATGACTTTGTCGTTTACAACAATCCTCTATTCGAGTCTTGCGATGATAATCCACTTTTTGAAGATGATGTGGATGATTCTCTCCCTTCTTTGGAACCTTCTCCCATTTATGATTCTCCACCGATCTTTGATGATTATTATGATGATGATTCTAGCTCAGATTCGGATGATTATGATGACCTTACTTCTGAGTATCCCGAGCTGCCCACATATGATGATTTTGATGAGGCCGATACTCTTTCGAGCGATTCTTCTCACAATGAAGATCCTCCGCCATCACTCGATCCTACTTTGGACGATTACCCATTTGAGGAAGACTTCTCTGCATTTCTTAATACTTACTTCCCTCATGAGAGTGATGCTCCTCCTTTAGATTTTGAAGATTATCGTCTTGATCCTACTTTGGATTTGAAGCACATTCTTTCAAAGGAGAAGAAACCGGTCGACACCAATATCCGCAGCACGTATGAGTTAACACCTCTTTGTCCCACTTCTGAGGACGAGGTTGTGCTTCTTCGCGGATCTTCTTCACACTCTGCTGAGCCTGAGTGCTATTTTCCCCTAAAGGAAAAGGTGTTCGACCCCGGTATAGCAATTTTTAAGCCATCTCAGTATCCACCTGATGAAATAAAAGGAAAAATCTTTGGAACTTATGGAAATCTGCTTGCACCACTTCACCATTGCTTCCACCGTGCTCCATCGCTGCTTAAGGGAACCTTGCCTACTCTTCTTTGGCTTGCCTTGTTCGCCTTAAGCTCGTGCTATTTAGTGGACGAAAACTATGTCTTTGATCCTGGTGGATATGTTTCATGCTTCTTCCGTTGATGATCAAGGTCGAGTCAGGCTAATGACTCGGTTAACAAAAATCAAGCGCTTCTTGGGAGGCAACCCATGCATCTATCTTTTCGCTTTCTTTATCATAAGTGTAAGGGAGACCCGTTGGTGTTTGCTCTTAATAAGTGTGAAAACACTTATCCTTTTACCACTTATTTCCAATAATAACAAGACCAAAACGTGTGATTTATGTCGTAAAAGTCGGAATTATGCGTGGTTTGTGTTTTTATTGTGTTTTAGGACCAAAATATGAAAAAGGAAGAAAACACGGGTTTTCACGGGCTTTTATCGAAGAAAACGGGAAAAGACGAAGTCAAAAGATCAAGAGTGCAAAAAGAACGGAAGTCCAAGGCCTATTCTGAAGATTTATCGAAGAAAAAGTCTAAAGACGGAAGTTTAACGAAGTCGAAGAACTTAAGTCTAATAGAAGAAGAAAATTAAAAGACAAGTTCAAATCCCGAGACGACAAAGACAAAGAATTAAAGTCGAGTCGAGAAAACTTGAAGAAAGCAAGAAAGAAGATGCAACACATGCACTCCTTCCACCTTCCCTATAAATACCCTCCTAATAGTCATTAGGAGGGTGGTTAGATAGTTTTAGCTAGTTTTCACTTTTTTCATTTTTCTCTAGTTTTTAGAGAGAGAAAGTCTTAAACTTTCTCTCACTTAATTTAATCTTTTCTCTTAATCTTTCAAGATTAAACATTTTGTATTGCTTAATTCATTAATCAAAGTTCTATTTTAAGCTTTTAATCCTTAATCTCATTCTACTTTTCTTTGATTTTAGATTGATTTTGGTGCGATTATCATATGATCCGTGTTGTTCTAAATGATTTCTTGCTTAAAAAGTTAATCTTTTGATCATTTCATAAGTTTTCATTTGATTAAGCTATAAGACTCTTGTGCTTATTGGCTTATTTTTATGATTAGCTTATTTTCTTATAAAAAGCTTTCTTTAAAAGTTCATATTTTTGATTGTTTGATTAAAAAGTTGCTTATTTTGAGGTTGAATAAGTTGTGATAAGTGCTTATTTTATCCGATTAAGCCTTGATTCGTTTTAGTTTGGAGTTAAGCTTGGCATCATAGCTTATTTCCTTGCTTTCTAACCGAATCCCAAACATCTCGGAAAGGGTTAAAACCCCTTTCCAATTGGTACTTTCCGATTGTAGCCCATTCCGAGCAACGTCTCACCACCCTTTCCGATTGATCAATCGGAAAAGGGTTTTACACATTCAGATTTTGCACCCCACATATTCCGATCACTCTTGATCGGAATAGGTTTTCTGTTTTTCCGGTCTGAAAGTTTTGCAGCCTATTCTGATTTGACTGATTGTTGGGTATTCCGATTTGGGACCTTGAGTAGTATTCCGATTTCCCCTTTTTGTTACATATTCCGATCGCAGGTCCTACCAACTTTCCGATCAACCGATCGGGATACATTCCGATCGGGACACCTTTTTGGGGCTTATTCCGATTGTTTGCATTTGTTTGATATTCCGATCGGGGCTCTTGTCCCACATTCTGATTGACACCCTTTTCCATTTATTCCGATTTCATTCCCCCATATTCCGACCACCAGATCGGAATACATTCCGATCTGGGCTTGTTTTGGCTTATTCTGATTGAGTTGTTTTGGTGCATTCCGATCTTACTTTCTTTTAGTACTTTTCAACTAAATTCTTATTTTTAGAAAATTTTCTAAGTGTTAGTTTTATTTAGTGTGCTCATTTTGCCTTAAAGTTTACATGCATTTATTTTTACTCGTCATTTTAGTATTAATCTTTATTCTTCCATTTTACTCAACGACACTTTAATTACTTGCTAATAGTTTAAAATAGACAAACAAACCAAACCATTCTCTTGATTCACCAAAAGACGATTGACTCGCACTTTAGACCGGTTCTCAATTCGAAAAGACTTGGGACTACGAATTTTGATACGAGGCCTAAAAACCAAGTATTAAATGGCGCCGCTGCCGGCTCTTTTCGTTACGATTAACGGTTTCTAGTGAGAGACGCATTGAACTTTGGGATCCGTTCTTTGAAAGTTATTTTCCTTGCTTTAAAAATTTTCAAAAATCCTAAAAAATATAAAACTCTTCAAAAATACAAAAACATTAAAAAATCATTAAAAAATCAATTCTTTTCAAAAGGTTTTGCACCAAAAAGATTATATAGATATTCTTTGTGTATATTTTTCTTCTGCAGGTGTATGCGTACTAGATCTTCGACCTATTCTGAGCCCGAGACTCGTGAAGATTTAGATATGGTTGGTGTTAATAACAATAATAACAACCCACCTCTACCCAATTTTAATAACAACAACAACAACAACAATGTCCACCTACCTGATTTACGAACGATGGAGGAATTGTGTCAACCCACCATGAACGGACGCGGAGGCCCGATTGCGCCGATGCACGTCACGGCTCAGGAGTTTTTGTTGAAGCATCACATGATCCAACAAGTGCAAACTAACCCGTTTCGCGGAATTCCGGATGATGATGCCAACAAACACCTCGACAAATTAATTACCATAACCCAAAGCATGAAGTGCTCTGGTGTTTCTATGGATGACCTTCGCCTTCAACTCTTTCCCCACTCGCTTTCTCACCATGCCGAAAAATGGTTTGACCATCTTCCTAAGAATTCTATTCATACGTGGAATGACATGACTCAACGCTTTTTATCGCGCTACTTTCCCCCATCCATGGTCACAAGCCTTCGTAACCAAATCAGTGGATTCATGCAAGAGAATGATGAATCACTTTTCGATACTTGGGAACGATACAATGATTTGATCGACCGTTTTCCAAATCACAATATGCTCCCCGTCACTCTCATTGACACCTTCTACAATGGTCTCACTTTTCGTGATCGTGACACGATCAATGCCGCCGCCGGTGGTACTTTTATGAAAAGGAGACCGGAGGAGTGTCGAGAGTTGATCGAAAACATGACTACTCACCACAAGAATTGGGATTCATCCGCATCCTCAAGATCTAACTCGAGAGTCAATGTTTCTTCTACTACTTCCAATCCCGAGATATCTGAACTCACCCGACAAATCGCGAGTATGCACAAGGATTTCATGTCCATAGCCACAAACAACTTTCAACAAGCTAAAGCCGTTGCTATTTCTTGTGACACATGTGGTGGTCCTCATTCTTATAATGATTGTCCTTCTACCCAAGGCAATTTTTCTTAAAACGTTAACGCAGCTTACGGAACTTACCCCACGGGAGGCTATCAAGCCCGCCCTCAAGGAGACCGTGGCTTGTTAAGTTATCGTTCCAACAATTATCTTGCTCCTCCCGGTTTCCCTCCTGCAAATCAAAACCAACAACAAAGCTACAACCAATCCTAACCTCGTGCAAATAATCAATATCAATCCCAACGCAACCCATACCCACCTCAAGGAACTTCTCAAGCTTACCAAGATCCACCTCTCAATCAACCGATGTGAGTGAGTCCAGATGTCGAGACATTCATGAAGACTAATCGGGAGATGGTGACGAATCTTCAGAGTCAAGTCCGCAACTTGAAGGGCGAAATGGCGAAACAAGGAAACGATATTCGAGCCGAGCTAAGGAATGACATGGCCAAACACAACAATGAAATTAATGCAAACATGAGAGACTCTTTTAATAATCAAGCGGTTCACCTTCGTGATATGATTGGTTCGCTCATCCAAGGTAATCAACCCTCTTCTTCGAGTACTCTTCCGAGTAATACCATTGCGAATCCAAGAGGGGAGATGAAAGCAATCACCACCCGTAGTGGAAAAGGTTATATGGAACCCGAGCTTCCTACTCCTCCACCCGTGATTGTGAACAAGGAAAAAGAGCAACTTTCCTCACCTCCTTCACCTTCTATCCCCATTTCCCCACCACCCGTGGTTGTGAGTGATCCTATTCCCCTAAAGCCTTCTTCTTCATCCAATATACCTTATCCTTCAAGGTTGAGGAAAGAGAAGCAAAAGAGCAAGGATGATATTCAGGTTTCCAACTTTCTCAAAATGTTTAAACAATTGAATTTTAACATCTCCTTTGCCGAGACTCTCGCTCACATGCCCAAATACGCTAAGATGTTTAAAGATCTTCTAAGTGATAAGGAAAAGCTTCTTGACATCGCTCAGACCCAACTTAATGAGAACTGCTCAGCAGTGCTCTTAAGGAAATTGCCCACCAAACTTGGTGATCCGGGTCGCTTCTTGATTCCTTGCAACTTCCCGGGAGTAGAGAATTGCATGGCCCTAGCCGATCTAGGTGCCAGTATAAACTTAATACCTTTAAGTGTTTGGAAGCAATTATCTCTCCCCGAGCTAGTCCCCACCAAAATGACTTTGGAATTAGCCAACCGTACGGTTGCTTATCCAGTGGGGATAGCCTAAGATGTCTTTGTTGGCGTTGACAAATTCACCTTCCCGGTGGATTTTGTCGTCGTTGACTACGAGATGGATCCTCGTGTTCCATTAATCGTTGGACGTCCATTCCTGAGGACCGGTCCCACTCTTATTGATGTAGCCGCGGGCGAAATAATCATGAGAGTTGGTGACGATAAAATTGTCTTCAACATGGGTAAGATTTCTAAGCAACCTTATTCATATGAGAGTGTTAATGCTATTGATGTTCTCGATGAGGCTTGTGAAGAACATTTTCATGATGCTTGCAAAAGTACTCTTTCTTCTCTACCCAATGTTGAGACCGTTGCCTCAATTGCTCTAGCATTGACTCCTTTTGGAGAAAGTGACTTGGATGATTTCGAAGCTAGCTTGGGTCCTCTTAATATTAAGTATGATAATTTGTCCACCAATTGGGATGAAGATATTCGTACTATTGAGAGACTTCTCAATGAGGACCCGTTGTCTCCTCCTGCTCCTAAAGAGGTGACTAATGATGATCCATCGTTAGTTTCACCATCTATTGAGGATCCTCCCACTCTCGAGCTTAAGGACCTACCTCCTCATCTTGAGTACGTTTTCCTGGAAGACAACGAGAAGTTACCGGTCATCATCGCGAAGGATCTGAAAGAAGACGAAAAAGCCCGACTTGTCGCTGTGTTGAAGAAGCATAAAAGAGCTATCGCTTGGAAAATCTCCGACATCCGTGGAATTGATCCTCACTTTTGCACACATAAAATTCTCATGGAGGATGACTTTAAGCCCACAATTCAAAGCCAACGAAGGGTGAATCCTAAAATCCATGAAGTCATCGAAAAAGAGGTTATCAAACTTCTTGATGCGGGTATGATTTACCCTATTTCGGATTCACCATGGGTTAGTCCAGTCCATTGTGTGCCTAAGAAAGGCGGAATCACCGTTGTGCCCAATGCAAACAACGAGTTAATTCCTACCCGTCTCGTTACTGGGTGGAGAGTTTGTATAGACTACCGCAAACTCAATGATTCCACGAGAAAGGATCATTTCCCTCTACCTATTATGGACCAAATGCTTGAACGTCTCGCGGGTAATGAATATTACTGCTTTCTTGATGGTTTCTCGGGTTATTTCCAAATACCATCGATCCCCAAGATCAAGAGAAGACAACATTCACTTGTCCCTATGGCACATTTGCTTACAAATGAATGCCTTTTGGCTTATGCAATGCCCCAGGGACTTTCCAAAGGTGCATGTTGGCTATCTTCCATGACATGGTTGAGCAAACCATGGAAGTCTTCATGGATGATTTCTCGGTCTTTGGGGATTCCTTCTCTTCTTGCCTTGCCAATTTGGAACGTATGCTTCAGCGGTGCGTAGACACTCGCCTTGTTCTGAATTGGGAAAAATGCCATTTTATGGTAAAAGAAGTCATTGTGCTAGGACACAAAATCTCTAAAGCCGGTCTTGAAGTCGACCGTGCTAAAGTTGATGTCATAGCCAAATTACCTCCACCTTCAACCGTGAAGGGTGTGAGAAGTTTTCTGGGTCATGCGAGCTTCAATCGTCGATTCATTCAGGATTTCTCTAAAATCGCTCGCCCGATGACCCACCTCTTGGAAAAAGATACTCCTTTTATCTTTTCTAAAGAGTGTCTTCAAGCCTTCAATCTTATTAAGGATAAGCTAACTAAGGCACCGGTCTTGGTTACCCCTAATTGGGAGCTACCTTTTGAATTGATGTGCGATGCTAGCGACTTTGCTATTGGCGCGGTTTTGGGTCAACGAGTGAATAAACACTTCCAACCAATCCATTATGCTAGCAAAACAATGACGGGGGCTCAATTGCATTATACGACAACCGAAAAAGAGCTTTTAGTTGTTGTCTATGCTTTTGAAAAATTTCGCCCCTATCTTGTTTTATCCCCCACCATCGTATACACGGACCATTCCGCGTTGAAGTACTTGATGACAAAGCATGATTCTAAGCCAAGACTTCTTCGCTGGGTTTTACTCCTTCAAGAATTCAACATTGAAATTCGTGACAAGAAGGGAGCCGAAAACCTGTCCGCGGATCATCTGAGCAGACTTGAGGATCCATATCAAGGGGAACATCCGAACAAAGAGATCAATGACTCTTTTCCCCTTGAGACCTTAATGTCTATAAATCTCAATCTTGATGGCACCCCGTGGTTTGCTGACATTGCAAACTACTTAGCGGGTGGAATTCTCATCCAAGGGTTAACATCCCAACAAAAGAAGAAGTTCTTGAATGATGTTAAGACTTACTTTTGGGATGACCCTTATCTATTCAAACAATGTGCTGATCTGATCATTCTTCGATGTGTTGACGGACCGGCAGCTTTTTACATTCTTCAAGCTTGCCACAAAGGACCCATCGGTGGTCACTTTGGTCCCAACTACACCGCTAAAAAAGTGTTTGATTCTGGATTCTATTGGCCCACCATTTATCGTGATGCTCACGAAATGGTTAAGCATTGTGATGCTTGCCAACGTCAAGGCAAGATCACACATAAGGATGAGATGCCTCAAAATTTCATACAGGAATGTGAGATCTTTGATGTATGGGGCATCGACTTTATGGGGCCATTTCCATCCTCCAAAGGGAACAAGTACATCCTCGTCGCCGTCGACTACGTTTCTAAATGGGTTGAAGCCAAGGCTCTTCCTACGAATGATGCGAGGGTGGTTGTGAACTTTTTGAAGCAGCTTTTCGCTCGATTTGGCGTTCCTCGTGCTATTATCAGTGACCGCGGGACTCATTTTTGCAATGATCAATTTGCAAGAGTCATGGCTAAGTATGGTTTCAATCACCGTCTTTCCACCGCCTATCATCCCCAAACCAATGGGCAGGCCGAGATATCCAACCGTGGATTGAAGCGAATTTTGGAGCATACTGTGGGAGAGCATCACGCCGCGTGGGCCGATAAGTTAGATGATGCTCTGTGGGCTTTCCGTACTGCTTACAAGACCCCGATCGGTTGTACACCTTATCGTCTTGTGTACGGGAAAGCCTGCCACCTCCCAATCAAGTTGGAACATAAGGCGCACTGGGCCTTGAAGTGGGCTATCTTCGACATTAACAAAGCCGGTGATCATCGCAAGATTCAACTCAACGAGTTAAATGAACTGAGTAATGAAGCTTATGAGAACTCGCTGATCTACAAGGAGAAGACGGAGATCATTCATGACGCAAAAATCAAGAACCGAGAGTTCCACGTTGGTGATCAAGTCTTACTCTTTAACTCTCGGTTAAAGATCTTCTCTGGCAAGTTGAAGAGCCGCTGGTCTGGTCCATTCACCGTCGCCAAAGTCTTTCATTATGGGACCATTGAGCTTTCTCAGCCGAATGGGCCCAATTTCAAGGTGAATGGCCAGCGTCTGAAGCTGTACTTTGGTGAGGACATCTCTCAAGAGATGATTCCATCCCTCACCACGTTCCCTATGAACTAAATTTGGGTCGAGTCAGGCTCGTGACTCGGTGAACAAAAACAAGCGCTTCTCGGGAGGCAACCCGTGATCTATCCTTTACTGCTTTCATAATAAGTGTAGGGGGAGCCCCGTATGTGTTTGTTGTCTTGTTTCTTGTGCTGTACAGGGATTAAAGCTTCAAAGATCCACCTTGATGACTTTTGACGAACCGTGATACCGTGTTCCCATCTTCCCGGTTCTATCCTAAACTCTTGTGATTCAATATTTCATATTCTATACGTTCACATTAAATTCACTTTAGTTGTGTTTTCCTTAGCAAGATTTAAACAAAATGCACAATGTAATAAGTGTAGGGGAGTTTATCCCACATGCTTAAACATTAAGGACAATGTTTATCTCAAGTGTAGGGGGGACTTCTATCGAAGTAAGTGGTCTTTTCCATGAATTTGCCCTCATTTTAACCGGAAAATTTGATTTTTCGACATTTTTCAAAATTTTTAATCTATTTTGGCCTAGTTGTATAGTTGTATTTTCCTTTATCATGTTTAGTTTCTTTCCATTGCTAGAATAAATTTTCAATAAAGTGGTTTAGATTTTTCTTAGTCGTGAACATTTTGACTCAACCCGAGTTTACTTACCTAAGTTTACTCTAGCTAGTATCCTTAACATGTTTAAGTCAAGTTTTGCTAGGCTTTTATATAGGGAGCTATAAAACGCGAAAGTCTTAACTCTCATGGGTTAAGAACAAGAACTTTTCGCAAGTTCCTATAATTGATCCTAGAGAGTCGTTTATCAAGGGAACTTTAAAATGCGATTTCTAAAACTTGAAAAAGTCTAAGAATTTGCAAGATCCTATAGGCGACTCGAAAACCCAAAACTTTAATTTAATAGGCTAAGCATCCACGAGTCTCATTCCTTGAGATTTTAAACTGTGGAGAACGATAGATGATAGAGTCAATTATAAGTTCGGTATTCTTTCGTGAATTTATGTGAGTTAATTATAAGCCTATTCTCCCTCCGCTTGTTAATAAATTTATCTGCAATAAATAAGGTTGTACGATTTAAAATGTTACTTAGCTTCTAGCCCCAGATCGTTTAAAAGTTGCTCGGTACGGATTAGAGTTCATAGCCAAGGCATAACTTATTGAAGCGGGATACGAAGATTGGCGAGTCCGAAAAGGCCCTAACAAGGCATGAGGGCTACATTTTGTTGCTAAAGATCAACAAGTGATGTGAAGAATCATTTATCGAAAATCAATATGAAGGATCGAGACACACGACGAAAAGCAAAAACTCCCCAAAAGTCATGGATAAGTCTATCCAAAAAGACCCTAGCAAGGTATGAGGATAAATAGATCCAAGTCCTAAAAGGAGGCGGATCGTTGTATATCAAAGTCCAAAATAAAGATTGGAGAAAAATGAAGAAGTCGTTGTCCAAAGATGATGAATCTCTCAAAACTTCAAGTGAAGAAATTCCTACTATGAAGAGAAGACCATTATTTCATGAACGTCTCTCAAGATTCGAAGTATGAAGTCGCTGTCAAATATCGGTCCGAGAAAGGTCTCAAATCGTGAAGCGAGTTATGCCAAGATATGAACTTTATGAGGTCCCGATAAGCAGTTTTTAAAGATTTTGTCCTTTAGCTAACTATTGATTAAATCGTTCACCTTATTTTCGGACTAAAATAACTATCGAAATAAGTCAAACAATGCATCCTCGTGAGCATTCAAGACAAAAAAAGAAAATATAAGAGATACACCTAGGAATAAGGGAGTCTAAGTGAGTAATTGGCCCACATGAGTTCGTGATAGTTTGCTAACTTATAATAACAATGATCTCGTTTTTAAGCTTGGTATGGGGAACGTGAAACTTGAGGATGATAAACGTTCATGGCTGCCAAAACCCAATGTAAGTTTTTAATTTCTATCTTTTCATGTTTAGTATTTAATAAAGGCCAAGGTGGGTTATTTATGATGGAAAATGTAAACCGTGCTTTAAAAGTAATGCATTGCATGAGGGCATTGCAATGGTCAAGTGTAGGAGATTTAATAAGTGTGAAAACACTTATCCTTTTACCACTTATTTCCAATAATAACAAGACCAAAACGTGTGATTTATGTCGTAAAAGTCGGAATTATGCGTGGTTTGTGTTTTTATTGTGTTTTAGGACCAAAATATGAAAAAGGAAGAAAACATGGGTTTTCACGGGCTTTTATCGAAGAAAACGGGAAAAGACGAAGTCAAAAGATCAAGAGTGCAAAAAGAACAGAAGTCCAAGGCCTATTCTGAAGATTTATCGAAGAAAAAGTCTAAAGACGGAAGTTTAACGAAGTCGAAGAACTTAAGTCTAATAGAAGAAGAAAATTAAAAGACAAGTTCAAATCCCGAGACGACAAAGACAAAGAATTAAAGTCGAGTCGAGAAAACGTGAAGAAAGCAAGAAAGAAGATGCAACACATGCACTCCTTCCACCTTCCCTATAAATACCCTTAATATTTCGTTTTTAGTGTAGTTGTCTTCTCAGCTCGATTCGAATTGATATAACAATTTTAAGCTTGACTCTATTGTTTTTGGTTATACAAATTGATTGGTATTCTATGTCTAATTGGTAAGAAACAAGTAAAAATGTAAAAATAATATCTATCTACGTAATACGTACTACACTAAAACATATTGCAAATACCGCAATTAAGATAGAAAGTACAAAATATAAGTAATGTAAAATACAAATTTATTCTACAAATTTTAAATGCAAAATACCAAATATAAAGCTAAATCTATTTTTTTTATAAAACTAAATCTTTATAAAATCTACAAAACTTTTTAGACAATCTAATTCTTTGTAAAAGTATGAAAAGCTTACTCTGAGCTAAACTATATAAAATCTCCAATTTGCACTAAAGTGTTTTAAAACTATCGTACCATAGTATATTTAAAAACGAGCCCAACTTCAGCCCACTAACTCAAATTGATCTACTAGAAATAGGACTAACGATGCACCTAACTAACAACCTAAAGGCCTAACGCTAGCTGTTTTGGACTGCGGGTGTAACGAGCACAATCACTATGAGGGGCTAAAGTTGGTTAGTGTATAAACTTGACTAAAAGAAATGCATTTGAAAGGAGTAAAGTCTGTGCATACAATCTCTATTTAATCCATGACTTTTATATGTTTTGAATGAAAATTGATCCTACCAACAGCTAAATCTTATGACCACTAGGAAAAGAAAACTTAACAATTCAATTTAATCTCTTAATCACTTGAATAAAATTCACATCAGTAATATGAACTTTGGACTAAAAGAACTAGAATTACTACTATTGAAAACAAACTGAGATAAGCTTTTTCTAAGGCTTACACTAGCTGATCTTTTAAGCTATTTTGAAAGTTACCTACAAAGTGTTAAAGCCTACACAACAAGCTTTATAAAACTCCTAGAAACTTGTCCTAATTTGAACTATCCTAAGAGAAATCAATACTCAAAAGTTATCAAAAATTGATCCACTCTATTCCAATATGAGATTTCCTTATGACATGAACAATGGCTTTTGCTAATAAATGGCTGTGTTTATCTTGTCTATAGCAATTATTTAAGGACTCAAAGAAAGCAAACAACACCAGTTAAAAAAAATGCTCAAATGACATACTAATCCAAACACTGGTTATGCAGAAACTCAGAATTTTTACACTACAAATGAACTTTATCAAACTACGATAACTAACATAATGCAAACAGAGTTCTACTAAACAATCATCACGGAAACTTAACACTAAAACAAGCTTTTAACTAGATTAAACTAAAGATTTCAGAAATTATATTGTGCTTAACCTGCACATCCGAAGCCAGTCCGCTGATGACGAAGCTCGGCGCTGAGCCAGCTTGAGACAAGTACTACTTCAACTACAGGTCTGTCCGATGCCAGCGAAGCTCGCTACTAAACTAGAACTCAGAAATCAGTGGCAATAAAGCTAATCCAATACTACTTGGTCAACATTCAGTAACTTGTAAACCTGCAATATAACAGAATCTAACAAGAACTTGTTTTAGCTCATAAGCTATGTGACAATCCGTCAATTTATGATTGATAATTTATTCTCAATATTTATTTGAAAACATTATTTTAATATTACAATATGAACTCACTTATTTTTGGGAAGAAGTTTGGATTTACGTCTTGAAGTAGCATCGACTACGTCTAAACCGGAGGATTCAACGTTACGTGCTTACGTTTACATACACCGTCTTTGGTGACAGTCCGACATTTCAGAAAATAAATTTATCTGAGAATATTATTTTGGAGTTTTAAATTTGTGTTGGTTCATAAACTCACAAATTTACGAGAAGAGATTAGGACTTACGATTTTATTTTAACGTCTTTTACGACTAAACCGGAAACCTTAGGATTACGTATTTACGTTTTCGAACTCCGTTTTTGATGAAACAATTTTTATTGGATTCGTTTTGTGACGTTGATTCATAATTTATAAAAACGTTTTTCGTAAAACGACCCGAGGGCACGCAAATCGAGAAAACTAGAATCGAGAAATACCCGTAAACTAGTGAGATGGGACAAAACACTTTGCCCCATCCCACTAGCTTATATGGGACGGCTAAAAATGACTCACCACCATAGGTGGCACAAGTCATAACTTGTTTATAACAAGTGTAAGCTTTAGCTTACACTTTAGGCTAAGCCTTCCACCAAACTACACAAAACCAACACATGGTTTTCACTTAACCATTTCATCCATGCATTTCACTCTCAAAACTCTCTCAACTTCATCTATGTGCCGTCCCAACTCAAGCCATAAACACCATTTTTGATCTCTTCCAACTACAAACCACATGTTTACTAGTCCTATTAAGGTGTTTCCTTGAAACCTTGATCATTTGGTGGCCATATAACCAACTTTGGAGGTGATTTGCTTGTGTCCTAGGGCTGATTTTCCAACATATGATCTTGCTATTTGATGGTCTTGGAGATACTTGTTGTGTTCATCAAGTTCTTGCCTTCCTAAAACAAGAAATCCACTTGGATTGGTAAAGAAGATCATCCTCTACATTTTTCTCTTATTATTTTGTAAAGAACAAATGTATTTTCTTTCATTTTGTATATGTATATGATGTATATATGATGATAAAAATGTTGTGTGGGGATCAAGTGTTGATAAATATGCTTAAAAATGATGATAACCATAAGAAATGAAGCTAAAATCATGTCTAAATAGTTGGCTGTATAAAAACAGTAGATAACTAAATGAAGAACTGATAAAAATGCATGGTTTGATCTATTTACAGTAAAGTAGATGATGTTATACACATGTGAGAGTTGGCCATGCAATGGAATCAAAATAATGAGTAAGATATGATCAAAACAAGTTAGGTGGTACAATCTGAATAAGCAGTTTTGTAGGGACTGTTAAGGCAACTTAAACTCAAAATGGGCAGTAGCTATAACTAAGTTATATTTAGCACATATTATGAAGAAGTTGTCATTTAAAAATGAGCTTCTAAGTCATTGTAGAACTCTAGATATGATAAAAATGGTGAATGTGAAGTTAAAAATCAGATTTTGGAAATAATGTTTATTATTATTATATAAGCACTCACTTTATAATTTATAAAATGTAAAGTATAAACCCACTAACTTGTAAAACTTATTTATATAAATGTATAAAAGGTTAATTAAATGGGTAAAATATATAAATGGTGGTAAAAGTAATACTTATAAGTAATAAAAACTATAAACTAGATTTTTACGACTTTTTCGGCTATCGCCGTGAAATTAACGTTTTCATCAAATAAAACTTAGACGACCAAACCCGTCTAATGTAAAGTTTATAAAAGATATATACTGATGTATAAGTAACTAAGGCTAGTAAAAACCGATAAAACCCGAACTATAAGAATTACGGACAATTACGAGCTAACTAAACCTATTAGACTAATAATTGGACTTAATAAGAAAAATACTTGTAAAAAGAATTATTTGGGCTTAACCCAATAGGGCCCAACATGAAAAGTATGTATACTGATCATATAAGTATATAATGGGTAAAAACAAGTAAAAGAACTTATAAAAGACTTAATGAACTTAAAATAGGTAAAATCGGTAAAACTAGTGAACTAGTAAGACGATACTAAAACGTAAACGCTAAAATGAGTAAATGAGGATTTATAAACCCACTTGATCATCATCATATGTACAATAATCATATATATGTATATTGTTATTTTGATAAAAGTCATTGGACCGAGTCTAAGACCGATTATTATTTATATAGGTTTCCGTGACCGAAGCACGCCCGTAGCCGATAATCCGCCTTTCATTAACAATGTGAGTTCATAGCCTCGCACTCTTTTAAATGTTTTATAAATGCTTTATAAACCCGCGAGGGAGATAACATGTTAGTTTTTATTAAAAGTTTGGACACCATTTGTCCCGATTGTTTGTTTATTGATTTTGGACCCGAATGATTGAATGACCCGATTGTATGACCCGATAAATGATTAATGGACCCGATAGATGAATTAAAATGGATTATTAAAGTTAGGTTATGTCACTAAAAGTCCCATTAGCATGAATTGTGAACTACCGGGAGTTGGTAGACGCTTATGCATTTAATAGTACTATTTGGGGACGATCACCCCAGTTCGCGCCTTGACGGTTGATCCCCGTCGTGCCACATTGATTGGTAAGCGAATTAATGTATGAGAAGATTTCCAATAGCGTGACCTTTGTGACGACACGCTACTTTAGATGGGCAAAATTGGTATCGGGTTAGCTACCCGTTGTTGGCTTAGTAAGGTAACAATGTCATGCGGCTTATAATAATCCGAATTAACAAAATAATAATAGACGCTCCGAATTACGATGTATTGCCTGACTAGCAATACAGGGTCATACTATTGATATTATGATTGTATTTTGGTTTTCATAACCATATTCATATAACGATTTTTATTTGATTTTATACAACGTTATAAGACGTATTGTATGATTGTTTTTACGACATTGGCTCGTATAATGATTTTTAAGGCAAATGCCTATATTATGATTTTCGATAAGGATTTATATAAAATGATTTTGGCTATTTTACGGCCTATTACAATGATTTGTATGAATTGATTTTTGGTACTAATTTTATACCAAAGTTATATTGATGGAATTTATTAAACTCTATGAATTCACTCGGCGTTATCGCTGACCTTTTCTTTTAGCATGTTTTATCTCAGGTACTTGAAGGTAATTCTCGGGAAGACAACAAGAATTCATGGCCCGCACTTAAACAATATTTTTCCATCCCAACACTTTGTAAAACTTTTGTATGAAATGTAATGACTTGGGACCGATGTAACTTTGTTGTTTATGAATGGAAATGATTTAATATTAAACGACGCGATTTTTATGCGTTGTCTATGATGTGAGTAATGTGCTATCCCGTAACACCAACTAGTCTTCCGCTGAACTGAGTTGTATAAATTTGGGGGTGTTACAGTTTGGTACCAGAGCTCTCGTTATAGAGAACGAAAGATTTTTAAAACCGAGGTTTTGAATAAAACATTTCAAAATCTTTTAACTATAAACATTTTTCTAAAAATGTCTAAAAATCTTTTGACTATAACGGTGCCGAAGAATTCCCGAGTTACCGACAAGGCCAAGACTGAGAAGTGTTATTTTAATATATATATAACTTGGATTATATATATATATGATGTAATTTTATTACATGATTGTTTGATGATTATTTTGATTTTGATACGAGGTATTTATACGACGTCGATTGTCACAATGTACCCTAAATCCCCTAGTAAATTAATCGAAGCTATTCTCGTAGGAATTCTAGCTATCCTAGATCTAAACCAAGTTGTGGATCTTTATGATCCCAACAAATGGTTGATATTCGTAGAAATATAGATATTAGTTGATTATGATATTGAAAAAGAATTGGCGAGATTAAATCTGATATCGATGTCATGACGATCTTTCCTTATAGAGTGGAGTTTGACAAAACGTTATCACCTGGAAAGATGTCATCTGATTCGTTGTCATCCAATTCTTAAATTGAAATCGAAAAGGGGAATGTTGCACTTGAGGCTGTCATTGGAACCAGTACCCAAAAGCCTCATGCCACTAATACCTTTCCGAGAAGTCTAATTGACTGATCAAGTCATTTCATATTAATGACTTATTTGATAATTGTTGTTGTGAGAGCTAATAGGATTGGAAATTAAGTATTGATTTATATTGAGATTGTATTGCCTTTACAAGGCCGAAGAATAAGATTGAAAGTATTGAAGATTGACGTAGGATATTGAATTAAGTATAAAATTGGTTAAAACTTGAATAAAGTGAAATTTAACCTGTATGGAATATGAGATTATTAAGAGGAATTCGTTAAGTTCTTTGATTGAATTATAAGGTTTTAAATTGATTGTAGGTTTGTGTTAAGGGTTGTTCCTAGGCCATTGTCCACTAACGAGGATGCCCAGTGTCCAAGGAATAAACTGAAGAAATCTTCTTCTGAATTGAGACCGATGGATCTTCCGGGACATGTGGAACACCTAATGACTCTTGTAGATTAGTATTCATTGTGGTATCTTTTAAAAATCCCTAACTTAACTGAGATATCAGTTGGTAGGATGAGTTCTGAGAATTGTATGACATAGTGACACGTAATGTGTTACGGTACAATTTTGACTTTTTGTGATTAATGAAAAGACTACCTTTGATTGCTAAATTCTACATGTATCGATGTTATCTATCTTTTATTGTTTCATCCTAATGTTCACATTAGTGATGCAACCATTGAACAAGTACTCATCTTGATTTGAGTTACGTTGTGGATTATTCTTTTTGAGTGCCATCGAGATCATGACCCTCATGATTATTTGGCTAATCTCATTTCCCATCATATCATAGTTAGTTCTTGGTGAACAAGCTTTCATCACTCTTTTGCAAGATCACTCATTGTTTTTATATGATAAAACGGTATCCTTTGAGAAAAATTAAATTTTCATCACTATAAGGATTATTCATAGTAAGATTTATAAGTGATTGTTATCGAAATGAAGTTGTTTATAAAACACCTTGGAAAACTTAATTGTTTTCATAACAAGGAAAATCTTTGTAAATTCATTTTGATTCTTATTTAAGAATTAAACATGAAAATGTTTTTGATGATAAAATTTTGACGAACTGAGTATTGCATCGTTAATCTTGAAATTGTATATAGTTGCGCGCCTACATACAATTTGGAATGGACTATGCAAGGCTGATTAGTAGTCACCATAAAACTGATTAATAAACACTACATTTTATTTGAAGATTGTGAAAGATTAAATCTTATGAGATCTGCAAGAAGTGAAAAATAGGGACATAATGTTAGAGACATCTACATATGTGCCCGTGCCATCTATTCTTCTGAGTCGAATTTATTCATCTATGGAAATTGTCTTATTTGACAATTGACAATTCCCTTCTTGTCCAATTCTCTTGTAGTGAGATTCTTAGGAAAAGTATATGATTACCGAGTGTTGATACCCGACTGGATGTATCGACGTTCTTATCATTTCTTATGATTTGATTTCATTTGAATGACCTGGGTAACGATCCGAGGAGCTTTCGAATGCGTACTCGAATCATGAAAACATGGGATATATTCATATTCGTTAAGTGTTTTCGTCTGTATCTGATTTGAAATTCTCTCGCGTAGATTATGCGTTGACCTTACTCTTTAGATGGTAGCTGTGTCTCCATATATCCTTGAATTTGTGAAGGATTATGAGTTATTATTAGTCTTTTGAGAAGTTCACATCTTATCGACGGCAATGAAACTGAAAAGTTGATAATGCCGGTAGAATGGATTGATTAATTATGACATGACGACATTGTCTTAATTGATGGGAACTCGAGTAGAATTCCCCTAAAAAGATAAGATGTTGATTTTCAAAAGTGAACTAAATAATTCTTGACGGATGATCATATCCTGTATTTAGACTTGAGATTATATTGTGAATGGTTATGAACTAAGTTATAGATATTGTAACCTAGAAGAAGTTAATATGAATTTATAAAGAGATGTTTTGGTTATCTGAAACTTTAGGAGGTATTTGTTGATGAATTACCTAGACTTTCGCCATTAAGGCAAGTTGAAATTGGTATTGATTATATTTTCGGTGCTGCACTTGTGGCTTGTGCACTGTACGTCAGCACCATCTAAATTTAAGGAATTACCGTACAACTGAGAAAGTTGTCGGAGAATGATTTTATTATACCAAGCCTGTCATCCTGAAGAGTTATGGTGTTATCATTCCTTATATTTATAGATTACCGTGACTGAGTAAATTGACAATCGAAAACGATATCCATAACTCGAAATGGAAGATTTGTTCGATCATTTACAAGGTTCTAGCAAATTTGATCCATAGCATGGTTATCATCAACTTCGCATCTGCGAAAGAGATTATCTATTTCAATCACTACATCCGGTGCTTGTAATGAACATTATGAGTTCCACGTGATGTCGTTTGGATTGACCAATGCACATGTAGTATTCACAAATTTGGTGAATCACGTGTGTAGGCTGTAATTTGATAAATTCATGCTCGTGATCATTAAGGACTATTTGTTTGTATATAAGAATAAGGATGAGTTAATAATTATTAATAAGAATGCCCTTAATTGGCTAAACAGTGTAAACCTGAACCTTGAATAATTAACACATGATTAAAGACTTGAACCTTTACATGATTAGACTATGTGGTTAAAAGGATAATGGAATGTAAATTGACTCTTCAAAAATTAAGAGCCCTTTTAAGACTTTGGATTTTACCAAAAAGAAATGGAAATATGTTTTGACAAATGTTTTAACAAAGGATTTTAAGGAATTATTCCCTTATACACAAACCATTTAACTAAACTTCTGTTTAGGGGTAAATGTTTGTGTATACCTCCAGATAACTTAAAAAGGATTGAGGAAAACCATTTATACCATAACCTGAAAATTTGAAACGACAATTTTTGCTTTTCAAATAAGAAAACTTTGACCAAAATATAAATAAAGGTTTTTCGAACATTTACGAAATCTTATTAAATATTTTCGATAAATAAACAAAAATCTTGTTAATTAAATACAAATTTATTTTTGAACATTTTATATAATTGGTCAAACTAAGAAATTTAAAACTTTTACGTTTACGCTTCATAAAAAAAAAAATTAACTAATAATTACTTAATTAATTATAATAATTATCAACGCTTTAGACATCGGATTGAGTAAAACGGAAAAAAATAATAGTTGAGAAGAAACTAAAACTTAGAAAATATGAAGAAAGTTGAACGTAAATACTAACGCATAATATAGAAAGAATAATCTGAGTGAATTGTAGACATGATAATTATATCATCATGAGAGATGAATATAGATACTGACATATTATATAAAAAGGATAAAGAACCAGTTAGGACATATTCCTTAATAATGAAGATGCAAAATAAAGTGCCGAATAATATAAAATAGACGATGCTTGTAAGAAGGATAATATAAATAGTGAAAGGTTTTACGGCTAGTATGAACCATTAGAGTTGAGAAGCCGATAGCGTTGAATGTATAAAAGACCGCTTGTGATTGTATAAATATGGAGATAGTGAGATATAGTTATGTTGGAATTTGTAAGTATAAGTATTCTATGTATGTCATTTTTGACTAAAAGTATCTTTGTCTGAAGAAGTTGTACTGATGACAATTATGAAGGCAGACATCGCCTCACACATTAGTAAACGTCTAGCTATTGCAAAGGTCATCATCTGAATTTGATTCGATTTGGGTCATCGTCGACAGACTGACCAAATCTGCTAATATCATTCCCGTTAATGATAAATGCAAAAGAATTATGTAAACATAGTGTGCCTGTATCGAACATCTTTATCAAGATCTTCGCTTCGCATCGAATTTCTAGAGACTTGCTCAGAAATCATTGAGAACGAACCTTGATGAGAGTACTATGTACCATCCCAAATCGAAGGGACGAGGTAAAGTAACGATACAAGGTAATATAAGTGCTGTTTTATGTTTGAATGATTGACCTTTGGTAATAGACCATATAATCATTTTCCTTTGGAGAGATTATCATTGATAATTATCGTATTAGGATCGAGATCTAATCTTGTTAGGATCTGAATATTAGAGCATCTGTAAGCAAGAGTTGAGATAAAGACATCCGACCTACACCCATTGTGAGTTGGACATGTCTTTTGGTTTAAGGTTTCCTATGATGGCGAACCTATCCTTGCAAAATACCCGACCCGCGAGATCTGAAATGATTGTTGAAATTAGGATTTGATTATTAACTGCCGATAGTGGGCAGGAAGTTATATGAATGTGAAATGTAGATCTTGAAGTGCCAAATGGGTAGCGAAGTTATGCCACAATTTTTAACCTTGGAAAAATGAATTCATGATCTGACAAATCATGGGATATAAGTCCCCGTTGTTTGGGACCATTGAGATAATGTAAAAGTTGGGATTGTAAGGCATATAAGCTGGATCTACCCTAGGACTTCAAAGACTGCGTAAATTATGTTTCGTATATCGAACTTGATGGAATATCTATCAAGTGAAATTCTGATTATTCTTAGTAGAGCTTAGATCGGCGAAAAGTTGCATTCATCAAAAACCCGTGAACATCATGGATAGAGAAAGTAAGTCAACATTTAGCCTGATCTTATTCCCGTAGTTATGTTTGATGAAACTCGCGTATTATAATGAATACACATGTGAGAAAAGACCGAATGTGGAGGGAATACCCACGTGGCTTTAACTCTATAAGAAGCGAGTAGTAAGGTAAGATGATCTTTGAGGACAAAGATCCTGTTTAGGGGTAAATGCTGTGACAATCCGTCAATTTATGATTGATAATTTATTCTCAATATTTATTTGAAAACATTATTTTAATATTACAATATGAACTCACTTATTTTTGGGAAGAAGTTTGGATTTACGTCTTGAAGTAGCATCGACTACGTCTAAACCGGAGGATTCAACGTTACGTGCTTACGTTTACATACACCGTCTTTGGTGACAGTCCGACATTTCAGAAAATAAATTTATCTGAGAATATTATTTTGGAGTTTTAAATTTGTGTTGGTTCATAAACTCACAAATTTACGAGAAGAGATTAGGACTTACGATTTTATTTTAACGTCTTTTACGACTAAACCGGAAACCTTAGGATTACGTATTTACGTTTTCGAACTCCGTTTTTGATGAAACAATTTTTATTGGATTCGTTTTGTGACGTTGATTCATAATTTATAAAAACGTTTTTCGTAAAACGACCCGAGGGCACGCAAATCGAGAAAACTAGAATCGAGAAATACCCGTAAACTAGTGAGATGGGACAAAACACTTTGCCCCATCCCACTAGCTTATATGGGACGGCTAAAAATGACTCACCACCATAGGTGGCACAAGTCATAACTTGTTTATAACAAGTGTAAGCTTTAGCTTACACTTTAGGCTAAGCCTTCCACCAAACTACACAAAACCAACACATGGTTTTCACTTAACCATTTCATCCATGCATTTCACTCTCAAAACTCTCTCAACTTCATCTATGTGCCGTCCCAACTCAAGCCATAAACACCATTTTTGATCTCTTCCAACTACAAACCACATGTTTACTAGTCCTATTAAGGTGTTTCCTTGAAACCTTGATCATTTGGTGGCCATATAACCAACTTTGGAGGTGATTTGCTTGTGTCCTAGGGCTGATTTTCCAACATATGATCTTGCTATTTGATGGTCTTGGAGATACTTGTTGTGTTCATCAAGTTCTTGCCTTCCTAAAACAAGAAATCCACTTGGATTGGTAAAGAAGATCATCCTCTACATTTTTCTCTTATTATTTTGTAAAGAACAAATGTATTTTCTTTCATTTTGTATATGTATATGATGTATATATGATGATAAAAATGTTGTGTGGGGATCAAGTGTTGATAAATATGCTTAAAAATGATGATAACCATAAGAAATGAAGCTAAAATCATGTCTAAATAGTTGGCTGTATAAAAACAGTAGATAACTAAATGAAGAACTGATAAAAATGCATGGTTTGATCTATTTACAGTAAAGTAGATGATGTTATACACATGTGAGAGTTGGCCATGCAATGGAATCAAAATAATGAGTAAGATATGATCAAAACAAGTTAGGTGGTACAATCTGAATAAGCAGTTTTGTAGGGACTGTTAAGGCAACTTAAACTCAAAATGGGCAGTAGCTATAACTAAGTTATATTTAGCACATATTATGAAGAAGTTGTCATTTAAAAATGAGCTTCTAAGTCATTGTAGAACTCTAGATATGATAAAAATGGTGAATGTGAAGTTAAAAATCAGATTTTGGAAATAATGTTTATTATTATTATATAAGCACTCACTTTATAATTTATAAAATGTAAAGTATAAACCCACTAACTTGTAAAACTTATTTATATAAATGTATAAAAGGTTAATTAAATGGGTAAAATATATAAATGGTGGTAAAAGTAATACTTATAAGTAATAAAAACTATAAACTAGATTTTTACGACTTTTTCGGCTATCGCCGTGAAATTAACGTTTTCATCAAATAAAACTTAGACGACCAAACCCGTCTAATGTAAAGTTTATAAAAGATATATACTGATGTATAAGTAACTAAGGCTAGTAAAAACCGATAAAACCCGAACTATAAGAATTACGGACAATTACGAGCTAACTAAACCTATTAGACTAATAATTGGACTTAATAAGAAAAATACTTGTAAAAAGAATTATTTAGGCTTAACCCAATAGGGCCCAACATGAAAAGTATGTATACTGATCATATAAGTATATAATGGGTAAAAACAAGTAAAAGAACTTATAAAAGACTTAATGAACTTAAAATAGGTAAAATCGGTAAAACTAGTGAACTAGTAAGACGATACTAAAACGTAAACGCTAAAATGAGTAAATGAGGATTTATAAACCCACTTGATCATCATCATATGTACAATAATCATATATATGTATATTGTTATTTTGATAAAAGTCATTGGACCGAGTCTAAGACCGATTATTATTTATATAGGTTTCCGTGACCGAAGCACGCCCGTAGCCGATAATCCGCCTTTCATTAACAATGTGAGTTCATAGCCTCGCACTCTTTTAAATGTTTTATAAATGCTTTATAAACCCGCGAGGGAGATAACATGTTAGTTTTTATTAAAAGTTTGGACACCATTTGTCCCGATTGTTTGTTTATTGATTTTGGACCCGAATGATTGAATGACCCGATTGTATGACCTGATAAATGATTAATGGACCCGATAGATGAATTAAAATGGATTATTAAAGTTAGGTTATGTCACTAAAAGTCCCATTAGCATGAATTGTGAACTACCGGGAGTTGGTAGACGCTTATGCATTTAATAGTACTATTTGGGGACGATCACCCCAGTTCGCGCCTTGACGGTTGATCCCCGTCGTGCCACATTGATTGGTAAGCGAATTAATGTATGAGAAGATTTCCAATAGCGTGACCTTTGTGACGACACGCTACTTTAGATGGGCAAAATTGGTATCGGGTTAGCTACCCGTTGTTGGCTTAGTAAGGTAACAATGTCATGCGGCTTATAATAATCCGAATTAACAAAATAATAATAGACGCTCCGAATTACGATGTATTGCCTGACTAGCAATACAGGGTCATACTATTGATATTATGATTGTATTTTGGTTTTCATAACCATATTCATATAACGATTTTTATTTGATTTTATACAACGTTATAAGACGTATTGTATGATTGTTTTTACGACATTGGCTCGTATAATGATTTTTAAGGCAAATGCCTATATTATGATTTTCGATAAGGATTTATATAAAATGATTTTGGCTATTTTACGGCCTATTACAATGATTTGTATGAATTGATTTTTGGTACTAATTTTATACCAAAGTTATATTGATGGAATTTATTAAACTCTATGAATTCACTCGGCGTTATCGCTGACCTTTTCTTTTAACATGTTTTATCTCAGGTACTTGAAGGTAATTCTCGGGAAGACAACAAGAATTCATGGCCCGCACTTAAACAATATTTTTCCATCCCAACACTTTGTAAAACTTTTGTATGAAATGTAATGACTTGGGACCGATGTAACTTTGTTGTTTATGAATGGAAATGATTTAATATTAAACGACGCGATTTTTATGCGTTGTCTATGATGTGAGTAATGTGCTATCCCGTAACACCAACTAGTCTTCCGCTGAACTGAGTTGTATAAATTTGGGGGTGTTACAAGCTATGTGCTTATGAACTGATAAACAGAATCGAGATAAGAAAACCAAGATTTCAGTAAACTAAACTGTCATGAAAGATTAATAAGAAATCTCTCATTAACTGATTAAGCTTCATTCATCAGCAGAACCAACAAAATTCAAAATCAAATAACTGTTTAACTGTTTTGTAACTGAACTAAAAATGATCTCTAATATCAAAGAACAACGTCACGTCAGCTTATGCAAACTGATGAGCTATCACTTCTTAACAACTAAAATCCAAACTCTTAACCAAACTGAAATTCAGTCTATTATGAACAGTGTTTTGTACCAATTATCAGTTCTAAAGAAACACACGAGTAAAATAGTTCGAGATCTTTGCGAACAGTAAAGGTAGAGAAAAGAATGAAAGCTTTTAAGAAAACTAAAGGATTCATTTATGGTGAAAACAGTTACATTTATAACAGAAATCATTAACAAGTATTCGAGAAATTGTTATCACAAGTAGCAGATAATAACAGAATATAACTAGAAAAGCTTGTTATTTCATTAATGGTGGAAAAACGGTTACATGATTATCAGAACTAGTAACTGAACTAACAACTATTCATTAACTGATCTAACTGAAAACTAAAAAGATTAACTACTCCTATTTTACACCTACAACTATGTGTAAATCTACTCCTAAGCTAGCCGCTTGAAATGATAGCCATCGTCTTCCTTTTATAGGCGTTGAAAGGAGGTGAGATGACGTGTTCTCGCCAATGAGGAGTGGACACGTGGAAAATACGAGGATAAACTCGATTACTCCATCTTCAATCCATTTGGGCGTTTCTTTATTCTTGAGTCTTGATCTAATTCATTGATACCGTCTTGTAGAGGAGAAGATAAGGAACATTTTTGTAGTTATACTCTTTGGCTGAAACCCCTTGGATCGTTCTTGATAAATGGTTGCAGGTGCGATGGTGGAAAGGAGAAAGATCGTCTCTCTCTCTCTTCACGTTGAAGATGAAGACGAGTTTGGGTTTGTGTCTTTGACCGGTTTGGTCAAGTGACCAAAGTAAATACAACTTTTCCCATTAATTGACTTTTTGGTCCTTTATCTTTTTTATCTCTTTCAAAATGTATATAAAAGCTTTTAAGTAATCTCTTTTCATCCTTCATCATTGTAGAAATTGCACTTTAAGCCCTTGATCTTTGAAAACTTGGCAAATAAGGTCCTTGAAAGCATCTTTCGTCCTTTTCTTCATCTTTTGTGATATAAATCCCTTGAAAACGCATGTTTGCTCAGAAATGTATCTTTTTCCCTGAAAAACACATAAAACACAAATACACGCATAATTCTGATATTTTAAAGTTAAATATAAGGTATTTGACTGTGTTTTGAGTGGTTTTTGGATCATTATTGATGAGTGTTTTCACACTTATCAACTCCCCTCCACTTGACCGTTGCCATGTCCTCATGCAATGCAGCATTTTAAAGCACCAAGTTACACTTTTCTCATAATTAACCAACCTTGGCCATTTTATGATTTAATAAACTAAACTATACTACATGATGAATGATTTTAAATATTTGCAATGCAAAGAAAACAATTCTATTTACATCTTTTTTTTTTCTTGAAATAGGTTTGATGGAAATAACTCATAAAGAATTCAATGACTTAGATTAGGGCTTGGGTACCATGGACACTTATCACCCTCAAGTTTCACTTTCCCCATACCAACCTTAAAAATGGGATCATTGTATTCACAAGTAAAAAGTGCATCAACTTATTCATGATAATTAAATGTGGAACCGGTTATTATTTGAGCAAATTGCTTGAAGGCAAATTTGTCATTATTTGAAGCGTGAAATATAAGAAATGTAAAATCCAAAAATAAGGAAGCACGGTTTTAATCCTAAGTAATCCTCTCATCCATTACTTGAAAAACCGCTCACAATTAATACAAGTCCGTTTCAAGAGTAATAAGTCATTCGCCTTATGTGTAAAATCCTCATGTCATGCTTTCATAAGTAGCTACACACTCGCTAAGGAAAGAAAAATAAAACTCACGCAATAATTTACATCCGCCATCTTTTTGAGACTTTGGATCTTCAACCCCGCAACCCGTCAAGGCAATATTGGATTGGAGCAATCAATTGAATCCCCGCAACCCGTCAAGATAATATTGGAACTCAATAGTCACTATAATTAACACCACACTGCCCCTCTTGGGAGTCTTGTATATATATTTTTTTTCTTTTCTTTTTTCTTTTTCTTTTTCTAGCCACTCATTTTTTTTTAAGCCGCTCTTATTTTTCTTTATTCCTCACAAAGAAATTTCAAAAGAATAAAAGGAAAAACACCCGCTAAATATTGAGCATGACATAAGTCTAGTACACATAAAACGTTCTAACTTAGAATCTTAAGACGTACTTATATTAACCATGAATGATTGGTCAAAAATGCATAAGAGATTACAAACCGATTAAAACCGTTCTTGATTATTTATTAACAATTATATACATGCGAAGAAATTAGAGGTAAAGAAGAGAAAGGTTTAGCCACAAGTAATTATCATGAAGTTTATCTAGCCCTTTTATACTTGCTTCAACTCTATCATTTCCCATTCTCCACAAATTTAAAATCTCAAATAATGAAATTGGTGGATGCTTAGCCTAATAGTCCAATGAAGGACTACATGGTTAAGGATACTAGATAGAGAGTGCTTAATAAGCAAACTCGGGTTGAGTCAAAATATCCATGGCGGGCCTAATATGTCAAAGAAGTCTAAACTTGTTAAAACCATGTTTTATTATATTTTTTTTCTTTTTATATCTTTTTGATGAAACATAAAATATAAACAATGCAAATATGATATGCAAAATGATTAATGTAAAAATTATGAATGCATATTTTTGGTGGCCAAAGTAGATCAAAAATTTGAAAAATGTTTGAAAAATTAATTTTCCAAGTTATCATGAAGTTAAGGCAATGGTCTAGGTAAGGTAACTTAGATAGAAGTCTCCCCTACACTTAAGATAAACATTGTCCTCAATGTTTAAGAGTATTGGAGTAAACTCCCCTACACTTATGACATTGATTACTTTGCTTAACTCAAGTTAAGGAAGAGACAACTAAAGGGTATTCATTTTAAGCAAAAGTGTTTCGAATATCACGATAGCAAAAACTAATCAAAGTGAACCAGATACACGGGCCTCCTCCATAAGCTCCAAGCATGAAATGTGAGAGAGCAACCCTTGAAACAAACACCAAAAAACGAAGAAAGGCCACCCCTCCACTTCAACTCTACTATAACATCCTTTTAATTAAACCTAACCTATTAAAAATCTACTCTACGTTTTCTAACCTAGTTATTCGTTGCTTGAGTTTTTTTAACCCTAAGTCGCTAGCTCGACTCGGCCCCGAATTAGGTTGTCCTTGGGGAAACCATCATGGAGAATAGAGGATATCCACTTTGAAGCACGTTCACATGATACACTCAAACTTAGCACGTTGCCATTTACTATAAGATTTACAATATCCGCCTCGATAAATGGAACGGTCCAACGTGTCTCAAGTTTGTCCAACATACGAAATCTCTCATATATGAAGCACACCAGGATCAAATACATAGTTTCCATCTCGACAAGTGAACAACTCCAAAGTAGGTAGCATCACCAAAGTAAGCTCATACAAGAAGTCCATATCAATCGAAATCACACTCTTAAGTGGAGTAGATGAAAACCAATTTTTCCCAAATATACGTATCCCAGGATCAAAAACCTTTCCCTTATTGGGAAAATAAGAAGATGAGCTCGTGTCAACCATATAAGATTCCCCCTTAGTGATCAAAGCATCATGAGACAATGAAGGTGTAGGTATCAAAACATTCATAACAAGTATATCCATATTAGGCTCATCATCATCATCAAAAGGTGGGTAATCTTCCATAGAAGGCATAGCGAAAGGAGGATCAAAATTAATAGTGTCTTGTGGAGGAGGTGTAGGCTCTATGTTCCCAAAAAGCAATGTAGTAATAAGACGAACCTCCTCTTCCAAATTAGAAACACTATCGTTGACCTCTATATCAAATTGTGCAAGAGCATCCTCTATGGTGGTATCAATCTCCATAAGAGAGTCCATATCAAAGGTTTTGAGTTCTAAAGGTGCCTTAGATGAAAAAGTATCAATCTCTAAGAGGAAAGGATCTTCATCAATAACCAACTTCAAGGGTGGGAGGGTGGGAACATAAGGCTCAAAAGGAGGTGTATTAATGAGAGAATCACTCAAAGGGATGATATGATCATGAAAATCAATAGGTGTATCCTCAAAAACCAGTGAAGGATGATCAATTAAGGGTTCTTCTTCTATAGACTCATTATTAGGTTCTTCACACTCCTCAAAAAGTGGGTTATCAAAACATGTCTCAAAAAGAGGATTTGAATGTATCACAAAATCACTTAGAGGAATAGGTGAAGGAGTCATAGAAGAAATGGAGTCATCATCATCAGAAGTAAAAGACTCATCACTATCATAAGGATCATCAAAGGTTTCATCACAAGAATCATAAGATGGTAGATTAGAAGGATCCACTTTTCCTATAGGAGCAAAATCTTCATCCAAATTAGGAATGTTATCTTGACAAGACAAATCATCGGATGATATAGCATAAGACGCGTCACTAGAATCACAATTTTCATCCTCTATTTGTGGAAAGTCTTTCACAAACTCTTCCTCAATCTCATTATCCCTTTCTTTAAACAATTCATCAAGATCAAAATTACCAAAATCACTAGTAGTAGCATGAAGGTCAATATGTGATAAAATCTCAATGTGATCATGAGGAGAAGAGCTATCAACACAAAGCTCATCACATGGTTCAATGGAAACACCCTCAAGCTCTCTTTGGATTGGGATAAGGTTCTCAACACTAGAAGAGGTTAATTCATCCAAATCGGTGTTTGTATTAGTGCTAAGAGGCTCGTCCCCCATGGTGAAAGAGTCGGTGGGTTCCACGTGAGGTAAAGGTGATGAAGGTGTGTCATCATTAAATGTCATACAAATCGAAGGTTCCTCATAATCTTCATCTAATGTAACACCCCCACAATTGTTATGCGCAGCGGAACTACAACAATGGGTGCTACACAGTATTCATTGCACACAAGATATATCAAACGACGCTAAAAAGACGTCAACTTAAAACTTGAAATTTAAAATTGTTAGATGATACATGTCCACAGTTTTTCCAACCCCAAATAGTGCACAGAGTTTAGCGTTTTCGGTCCCCATGAATCTCAACCCAAAACTTCAGTTTTACGACAACATAACATTAAACTTAAAAACTGTTTAAGTAGAAAAAGGAGGGAAAAACAAGCGGACTCCAAGCCGTACACACAACATCCATCCCATGCATGCTCCATCCTACACCTCAGCGGTTACCTGAAACACATGCCAAAAATTTGGTCAACGAAAACGTTGAGTGGAATTCATAGGTTTTACAATCCATTTGAACGTATATATAATAAAAACCATTCGTGATCATTTATAGTCTTGTCGATCAAACAAACTATAATCAGGATACTGACAATTGTGTTTAAGCTCATGACACTAATCCGTTAACTCAATCACCCGCGTAAATATACCGGCATGATTTAGATGAAACCAGTGCCCCTTCTAAAGGCATCAGTTGCAATTATACCTTATTTCTCATACAAAATAATCTACCGCAGAACTTACTATAAGTACAGCTTCTCGGCTAGCATTGGGTCGTTAACCCCGTAGTACTACAAATTGCATAAGCGGCTATTTCCCCCTACTCGAGGGCAGGACAATAGTTAATAGTTCATGATTTTAGGGACTTTTGCAACTTTGGTACTCAACACAATTTCTAAGGCAACTTTCGGGTCTAACAATCATTCATGATATACGTTCCTTTTAAAAACTAGCATGCATTTCCCTCGCGGGTAAAAAAATTTGAAATAATATAAGCGAGGCTATAAATTCACACCTTATATCTTAAGTAGTCGGTAGTTCGAGGGATGATCACTGACGACGAAACGGATGCCCGGTTAAATCAACACCTATCACAAATAACGCGTAGTGAGTAATCTCATTTTAAATACTTACGGTACTGTATAAAATACATATATACTAGTCACTTAGGACAAGTATAACTCACACCAAAAACAAAAACAACAAGTATCACTCATCTTATACCATTTGTTCTCATTACTTATGTTGTCCATTTTTACTCATTCACACCGGTACTTGACTAAAGTACGGGCTGTTTTACCTTATTAAACCACACTTATAAAATTTGACAAAATTTCCAAAAATCCTATAAGACCTGTAGATAACATGTTTTTAAGCCCAATAAAAGTTTTTACTTTTACGACCCGTTACGCAACTCTTTTCCACGACTACATTTTACGGGCTGAAATTGCGCTTCGACCAATTTTGACCTCTTTGACCTATATGAAAAATGCCTTTGACTTCTTTGACTCCTAAGTCAACATATAGACCCATTTACACAGGTTAGGGACCAAATTTTGACCCTTGACCATTTACCAATTTATACTTGTGACCCTCGGGATTTGACTAAAACTTTGCACAAATTCGGATTATGAAAGTCCTCGTCTCCCGGTACCCGATCTTTAAAATGTCATAACTTTTAGCTCGTTTTGAGTCACGGGCTCTACCTTATACCAAATTAAAGCTAGGAAAACCCTCTACAACTACATTTAGTTTTCAAGACCTGGAACAAAAATCATTTTTATGAAATGGACCAAATGTTTCTGCCTAAAAATGACCATACCAAAAACATGCTTAGACTCGATTCCAAGACTTCTAACCACCACTAAACATCATCCTAAGTCTTCCCAAACATATCCTAACATCAAATTTCAATCCTACCCCTATTGATCAACCAATCTCAATATCAAGAATCAAAGAAAATGAACATGTAAGTAATAAAACCTATGTAAATCATCATAAAACAACAAACCAATCACAAGAACAACATGCAAAATCAACAACCACCATGGCTCCCCAAACACCCCCTTTTCCGTGGGGTTTGGGTGACCCAAATCACCACAACCAAATTAATTTTGGTGGGTTTTCTTGGTGTTTATACTTCCATAACACATAATATCAACATGCATTAGCTCATTTAGCCTCAAAAACGAATTTGGATCATATGGAAAAATCTTGAAAAAATTTTGTTAATGCATGTGGGATTTGAGCACATGAACATGTGGGGAATGACCAAACTAAGTGTGGTCTAACCTTAGATTTTTGAAAAATCAAGTGGAAGAAGATTTTTGGTGGATTTTTCTTGTGGGTTGGGGTGTCCGTCGGTTTGAGAGAGAGAGGAGGGAGAGTGTTTGATTTTTTTGGTGTAAATTTTGTGTGTGTTTGTGTTTATGTCCATTTTGGCCTTTTTGGTGGGTTGGGAGGGGCCTTTGTGCAATTTTTAGCTTCTTTTGGCCTTAAATGAAAAACGTCCTCAAAACTTTGCGGGTTCGACTCATTTGCCAATTTTGAAAATTTTACGGGAGTCGGAAATCTTCCCGAACGCTCCAAAATATTTTTGGGATACTTTAAATGTACTCGGAAGGCTATAAAACTCACCCGACTCAACTTAACACGAACCGTAAATAAAATTCTCGAAAAATTACATTATCGATAAATCGTCAAAAATTATATGAAATTGGGCATCCCTCGGGATCGTAATCGTCATCGTCCTTCTTAAAACGTCAAACGTAAAAAATTATAACCTCGAACATCGGCTTTAACCAAAATACTTATAAATATAGAAATTAAAATTTATTAAAAATTTCAAAAATTAGCGTAATTCAGGGTAACGTTAATGACCTCGATTCTAGGGTGTCACATCCACCCCTCCTTAAAGAGAGCGACGTCCCGGCGCTCGCCTCTTCTTGTACTCACATTTCGTGCTACTGGAACAGATGAGGATACCTTTCCTTGAAAAAGTCCTCACGTTCCCAGGTGTATTCCGGTCCACGCTTAGAATTCCATCGGACCTTCACAATGGGAATCCTACTACGCTTCAACCGCTTGACCTCCCGGTCCATAATTTCCACAGGTTCTTCCACAAAGTGCATTTTGTCGTCTAGTCGAATCTTGTCCAAAGGAATCACCAATTCCTTGTCCGCCAAACTCTTCTTCAGGTTCGATACGTGAAACGTGTCATGAATAGCACTAAGCTCGGTCGGCAATTCTAACTTGTACGCTACTGGTCCAATTCGTTCAACGATCTTAAATGGTCCAATATACCTCGGACTCAACTTTCCTTTCTTTCTAAAACGAATTACACCCTTCCACGGCGATACCTTGAGCATAACCATATCTCCCACTTCAAACTCCAACGGTTTCCTTCGGTTATCAGCATAACTCTTCTGTCGGCTTCTCGCAGCAAGTAGTCGGTTCTTGATCTGCATGATCTTCTCTGTCGTTTCTAATACCATTTCGGGTCCAGTCAATTGACTTTCCCCTACTTCACTCCAACACACAGGCGATCTACACTTACTTCCATACAATGCTTCGAACGGTGCTGCCTTGATACTCGCGTGATAACTATTATTGTACGAAAATTCCACCAGAGGCAAGTGGCGTTCCCAACTTCCTCCAAAATCAATCACGCATGCTCGGAGCATGTCCTCCATCGTTTGAATCGTTCGTTCACTCTGGCCGTCAGTTTCCGGGTGATAAGCCGTGCTTAAACTCAGTTCAGTGCCCATCGCACGTTGAAGCGATTTCCAAAATTCCGACGTAAATCTACTGTCGCGATCCGAAATGATCGATAACGGCACTCCATGTCTACAGACGACCTCCTTCACGTACACGCTGGCGAGTCTTTCCATGCTGTCCGTCTTCTTCATAGGTAAGAAATGAGCAGATTTCGTCAACCTATCCACAATTACCCATATCATATCGCTTCCACTAGGAGTCCTAGGTAAACCCGTCACGAAATCCATTGCGATTTTCTCCCATTTCCATTCTGGGATTTCTGGTTGTACCAACAATCCAGATGGTTTCTTATGTTCTGCCTGAACCTTCGTGCAAGTCAAACACTTACTAACGTAATGAGCAATATCCGCCTTCATATTCGGCCACCAGTAAACTTTCTTCAGGTCGTGGTACATCTTATCCGATCCGGGATGTATCGAATACTTCGACTTATGCGACTCATTCATAACCAATTCTCGAACTCCAGGCTTTCCTTCCTCAGATGAACACAATGGTAACCAAATCCGATTCTCAAAATATCTCAGTCCGTCTGACCTAATCACGAAAATAGGTTTCAACATTCGTCCCAAGTTTTCGACTTCAACATTCCCTTTCATTAGTCCTCTCTCCTGAGCCTTCAGTATGGTTTCGGTTAAGTCAACGCTCTCACTCATCACTAAAGCTCTAACCCTCAAAGGTTTCTCCCGTTCCTTCCTACTTAATGCATCCGCTACAACATTCGCCTTCCCAGGGTGGTAGCGAATTTCGCAGTCATAATCACTCAATAGTTCAACCCATCGTCTTTGTCGCATATTCAACTCCTTTTGATCTAAAATGTGCTGCAAACTCTTGTGATCAGTGAATACAACACACTTTGTCCCATACATATAGTGTCTCCACAATTTCAACGCAAAAACTACCGCTCCTAATTCCAAATCGTGCGTCGTGTAGTTCTCCTCGTTCTTCCTTAATTGCCTTGACGCGTAAGCTATCACCTTCTCACGTTGCATTAACACTGCTCCATAACCTTTACGAGACGCATCGCAATACACCACGAAGTCTTCGGTTCCTTCAGGCAATGATAAAATCGGTGCGGAACATAACTTATCCTTGAGCGTTTCGAAAGCAAGCTCTTCCTCATTTCCCCATTCATACACCCTATTCTTTTCGGTAAGCCGCGTCAATGGTTTTGCAATCAAAGAAAATCCTTCGATAAACCTTCGATAATACCCCGCTAAACCCAAAAATTGTCGAACTTCAGTCGGCGTCGTCGGTGCTGACCATTCCCTGATCGCTACGATCTTAGCAGGATCTACACGAACTCCCTCACTATCAATCACATGACCTAGAAACTGCACTGATTCCAACCAAAACTCACACTTAGAGAATTTTGCATACAGCTTCTCCTTCCTTAACAACTCCAAAATCTTTCTCAGGTGCTTCTCGTGCTCCTCCTTACTTTTAGAGTAAATAAGTATGTCGTCGATGAAAACAATAACAAACTTATCTAGATACGGCTTGCACACGCGATTCATAAGATCCATGAATACAGCAGGCGCGTTCGTCAACCCAAACGGCATCACTCGAAATTCAAAGTGTCCATACCGCGTACGAAAGGCGGTTACAGGAATATCCTCCTCTCTTACACGCAGTTGATGATACCCTGATCTTAAATCGATCTTTGAGTATACACTGGAACCTTGCAATTGATCGAACAAATCATCAATCCTCGGCAATGGGTACCGATTCTTAACCGTCAGCTTATTGAGTTCCCTATAGTCGATACACATCCTAAACGAACCATCCTTCTTCTTTACGAACAACACTGGCGCTCCCCAAGGTGATGAGCTCGGCCTAATAAATCCTTTGTCCATCAATTCCTTCAATTGATCCGCTAACTCCTTTAACTCAGATGGTGCTAAGCGATAAGGTGCACGCGCAACCGGCGCAACTCCTGGCACTAAATCAATTCGAAACTCGACCTCACGGTTAGGCGGTAAACCTGGCAACTCGTCTGGAAAAACGTCCGGATACTCGCGAATAACTGGTACCTCTTCAATCCTCGCCTCTAAATCACCATCGCTCGAAACCTGTGCCAAAAACACATCGCATCCGCTCTCTACGTACTTCATCATCTTCAAACACGAAATCACCTTCAAACGAGAAGTGCATTCGTCTCCTTTAACCGTCAAAACCCTATTCCTCAACGGAATCTGAACCAATCTCTCACCACAGACGATCGTAGCACTATGCGCCATTAGCCAATCCATTCCCACAATCACGTCAAACGATCCTAGCTCTATAGGCATCAAGTCGATTTTAAAAGCGTAATTTCCTAACTTCAAGGTACACCCTTTCAGTATAGAATTCGTACTAACAATTTTTCCATCGGCTAATTCAACATTATAACTAGTCGTTAACAACACCGGTTCTCTATCAATGTGACGACTAAATCTAACCTCTACAAAACTCTTGTCGGAGCCAAAATCAAATAAAATACTAGCATAACAAGCGTCTAGCAAAAACGTACCGGTAACCACATTTGGACCCTGTGGTTTATCAGCAGTTCCCACTTGATACACAGCAGCCGCATTATTACCTCCCCGCCTGTTTCCTGCCTTCGGGCAATTCGCTTGCACATGCCCTCTTTCTCCACAACTATAACATCCTCTCATCCTGATAGTATTAGCCCCAGTGGCTACTCCTCCCGTTCGACAACTAGAAGTCCTATGACCTGCCTTTCCACACTTGCCGCATGCCGGCGGGCAATTTCCAACATGATACAAGTTGCACTTACCACAATGGGGATTCACTTTCACACCTCTAGGGTTCGTCACTGCCCTCATCCCTTCGTTCCTTCTCTGATTAAACTGCTGATTACGGTTCGGCCCATGGTTGTTTCGATTTCCACCTCGGTTCTGGCCTTGGGATTGATTACCTTGTGCCGCTTCCCATTTCCTTTTGTTGCCTTCGGCAATGTAATTCTGCTTGTCCTGAAGCTTAACGTCCATCAAAGCGTGAGCCATTTGAACCGCTTCATCAAACGTTCCAGGTTTTGACGAAGTTGTTTCACCTTTGATGTTGCTAGATAAACCCTTTATATACTGCTTCATTTTCTTGGCATCATTGGTAAATATGTCCGGACACAAAAGACTTAACTCATTGAATCTCCTGGTGTAAGCAGCTATATCGTTGTTCTTCAAGGTCAAGTGCCTCAACTCGTCCTCCAATTGCCCCAATTCCTCCTCTGGGCAAAACTTCTTTGTCAACAACGCTTTGGTCGCATTCCACGTCCTTGCATTCGCTACAGCCAATCCAACCGTAGCTACCTGGGTATTCCACCAACTTAACGCATCATCAAGAAACGTAGCAGCTGCAAACTTCACTTTATCCGCTTCTGCACAACCACTGATTTCAAACGTGCTTTCAACCTTTTCCAACCATCGTCTAAGTTCTAAAGCTCCACCCGTTCCACGGAACTGCGTGGGACCGCACTTCATAAAACTAGAATAGGTACACACCCTCGGGGCTTGCTGTCTCCCCGCGTTCCTTCCCTGGTCCTGATTTCTCCCAGCTCGGTCCGCTTCCAACGCATTTGCGATAGCTTCCTGAATCATTGTGTTTACACGATCGGCGGTCAACTTTGGAGGCATGGTGTTATCGAATATCTCTTTCTGCAAGACAAAGAAAATAGAAAAACAATGTAAGTATTCATATCAAGTTTCCCAGACATAAAATACATACAACGACCCATCACTACGGAGTTACTAATATTCATCAATTCACACCACAAAAGATCAAATTTAAGACATATCACAGATCATGAAAGGTAACATAGATTGTATTGATAATTAACCAAAATCGTGACAAGTATTGCCACTACAATCGTTCACCACAAAACATCAAGTACTTGAGTTTCTCGTCATAATACCATCATACAAAGGTCTAAAATAGTTCTATTACAATGATCAAAGAAAATACAAAACAAGTAACTAGGCATGTGGTGATCCACACGGCCTCTTGGATGGCGGCTCGTCGTCGTCTTCCTCGGTTTCCTCATCACTAACGTCCTCATCCACATCATCCACTTTTCTCTTTCCCTTATCATCTGGCCCACATTCCATTTCCTTTTTCGTCCCTGATGTGGATCCATACTCAATCGCTACCTGACTTCCCACCGTAATACAAGCACCTCCAGTAGGCGGCTGAACCATGAAGTCGTTCGCCTCCATCTCCACATCGTCCACGAATCTCCAATCCGGGGGCAATGAATCCCTCACACGATGCTCCCAACTCTGCATCCTCGACAACCTCACCTGATCCTCCCTAACACGGTCAAGACTAGCGCTTAAATTTGCAACCATTGATCTTAAACTGTTGATGTCACTTTTGTTCACATTCCCGTCATACTCAATTCTTGCAGTCCTTTCCAACAGTCTTTGATGTTCCCTCTCAGTCTTATCAAACTTCTTAATTACCCTGGTCTCAACTACAAACCGCTCATACATCAACCTTTCCATCCTCCCCAAACGACCTGCGGGATCCCAGTAGTGTCTCGGTCTCGGAAAGTAGACCCTTGCAATATTCTCATGAATCGATGGCGACTTGGATGACTTGCTGGACTCTCCACTGCTCCCAATACTTTCTCGAACAAATCCTGGCACGGTTCTCAAATAATCCTTACAATTGTCCATCGGGCGATCAAAGGGTTGCTGCTCATAACGACCGCTCGGTGGTACCTCATAACCCTTCGGCGAATTCGGGGATTGAAACAAATCGGGTTCGGTCTGGCCTACGGCATCCTCGGGAATGCCATCATCCAATAGCTCCTCGGGCTCTTCTTCGGAATCCTCATTCTCGTCACTACTCATGCTGAAATTATCCACCTCACTTTCGCCATTGTCGTTTTCCGGCCCTATTTCGTCTTCTGGAGCGATCCATCCATTATTATTGTCCGACGGGTTCGGAGGAAACGGTCCCCCTTCGTGACCTATGACGTAATCGTTTCCGTTATCGTTGGGCGGTACCTCGGCCATTCCTGCAATAACAGCGAATTTCGGAGGGTACATAAGTAATTATACAATAATTATAAATATATGCATGCAAATGCAATGCAAAGGTGGTACATATGCCCAAAATGTAATAATATGATGCTCATGCATGATTAATACAAAAAATTACGATGTCGGATATTTCACGTAAAATTCAACGTCTACATATAGTAATCTCCATACTTATATAATAATTACCCACATATATACTTCACTCAAAAGTATACGTCAAATGCCATAAATACAACAATAAATCTTACCGGAGCCATGCAGGATAGTTGTGTGTGCTTGGACCCTTTCTTACGACACCAAAAGTTATAGTTTAGGATTTTCAAAAACGACCTAGTTCTCTATAACTCGTGGCTCTGATTACCAATCTGTAACACCCCCACAATTGTTATGCGCAGCGGAACTACAACAATGGGTGCTACACAGTATTCATTGCACACAAGATATATCAAACGACGCTAAAAAGACGTCAACTTAAAACTTGAAATTTAAAATTGTTAGATGATACATGTCCACAGTTTTTCCAACCCCAAATAGTGCACAGAGTTTAGCGTTTTCGGTCCCCATGAATCTCAACCCAAAACTTCAGTTTTACGACAACATAACATTAAACTTAAAAACTGTTTAAGTAGAAAAAGGAGGGAAAAACAAGCGGACTCCAAGCCGTACACACAACATCCATCCCATGCATGCTCCATCCTACACCTCAGCGGTTACCTGAAACACATGCCAAAAATTTGGTCAACGAAAACGTTGAGTGGAATTCATAGGTTTTACAATCCATTTGAACGTATATATAATAAAAACCATTCGTGATCATTTATAGTCTTGTCGATCAAACAAACTATAATCAGGATACTGACAATTGTGTTTAAGCTCATGACACTAATCCGTTAACTCAATCACCCGCGTAAATATACCGGCATGATTTAGATGAAACCAGTGCCCCTTCTAAAGGCATCAGTTGCAATTATACCTTATTTCTCATACAAAATAATCTACCGCAGAACTTACTATAAGTACAGCTTCTCGGCTAGCATTGGGTCGTTAACCCCGTAGTACTACAAATTGCATAAGCGGCTATTTCCCCCTACTCGAGGGCAGGACAATAGTTAATAGTTCATGATTTTAGGGACTTTTGCAACTTTGGTACTCAACACAATTTCTAAGGCAACTTTCGGGTCTAACAATCATTCATGATATACGTTCCTTTTAAAAACTAGCATGCATTTCCCTCGCGGGTAAAACAATTTGAAATAATATAAGCGAGGCTATAAATTCGCACCTTATATCTTAAGTAGTCGGTAGTTCGAGGGATGATCACTGACGACGAAACGGATGCCCGGTTAAATCAACACCTATCACAAATAACGCGTAGTGAGTAATCTCATTTTAAATACTTACGGTACTGTATAAAATACATATATACTAGTCACTTAGGACAAGTATAACTCACGCCAAAAACAAAAACAACAAGTATCACTCATCTTATACCATTTGTTCTCATTACTTATGTTGTCCATTTTTACTCATTCACACCGGTACTTGACTAAAGTACGGGCTGTTTTACCTTATTAAACCACACTTATAAAATTTGACAAAATTTCCAAAAATCCTATAAGACCTGTAGATAACATGTTTTTAAGCCCAATAAAAGTTTTTACTTTTACGACCCGTTACGCAACTCTTTTCCACGACTACATTTTACGGGCTGAAATTGCGCTTCGACCAATTTTGACCTCTTTGACCTATATGAAAAATGCCTTTGACTTCTTTGACTCCTAAGTCAACATATAGACCTATTTACACAGGTTAGGGACCAAATTTTGACCCTTGAACATTTACCAATTTATACTTGTGACCCTCGGGATTTGACTAAAACTTTGCACAAATTCGGATTATGAAAGTCCTCGTCTCCCGGTACCCGATCTTTAAAATGTCATAACTTTTAGCTCGTTTTGAGTCACGGGCTCTACCTTATACCAAATTAAAGCTAGGAAAACCCTCTACAACTACATTTAGTTTTCAAGACCTGGAACAAAAATCATTTTTATGAAATGGACCAAATGTTTCTGCCTAAAAATGACCATACCAAAAACATGCTTAGACTCGATTCCAAGACTTCTAACCACCACTAAACATCATCCTAAGTCTTCCCAAACATATCCTAACATCAAATTTCAATCCTACCCCTATTGATCAACCAATCTAAATATCAAGAATCAAAGAAAATGAACATGCAAGTAATAAAACCTATGTAAATCATCATAAAACAACAAACCAATCACAAGAACAACATGCAAAATCAACAACCACCAAGGCTCCCCAAACACCCCCTTTGCCGTGGGGTTTGGGTGACCCAAATCACCACAACCAAATTAATTTTGGTGGGTTTTCTTGGTGTTTATACTTCCATAACACATAATATCAACATGCATTAGCTCATTTAGCCTCAAAAACGAATTTGGATCATATGGAAAAATCTTGAAAAATTTTTCTTAATGCATGTGGGATTTGAGCACATGAACATGTGGGGAATGACCAAACTAAGTGTGGTCTAACCTTAGATTTTTGAAAAATCAAGTGGAAGAAGATTTTTGGTGGATTTTTCTTGTGGGTTGGGGTGTCCGTCGGTTTGAGAGAGAGAGGAGGGAGAGTGTTTGATTTTTTTGGTGTAAATTTTGTGTGTGTTTGTGTTTATGTCCATTTTGGCCTTTTTGGTGGGTTGGGAGGGGCCTTTGTGCAATTTTTAGCTTCTTTTGGCCTTAAATGAAAAACGTCCTCAAAACTTTGCGGGTTCGACTCATTTGCCAATTTTGAAAATTTTATGGGAGTCGGAAATCTTCCCGAACGCTCCAAAATATTTTTGGGATACTTTAAATGTACTCGGAAGGCTATAAAACTCACCCGACTCAACTTAACACGAACCGTAAATAAAATTCTCGAAAAATTACATTATCGATAAATCGTCAAAAATTATATGAAATTGGGCATCCCTCGGGATCGTAATCGTCATCGTCCTTCTTAAAACGTCAAACGTAAAAAATTATAACCTCGAACATCGGCTTTAACCAAAATACTTATAAATATAGAAATTAAAATTTATTAAAAATTTCAAAAATTAGCGTAATTCAGGGTAACGTTAATGACCTCGATTCTAGGGTGTCACATCTAATAAGCATTGTTTAAGCAAATGAGCACGATTAGCAATGAATTGTTCTTCTTTTTCCTTTGTAACAATCTTAAAGAAGAAATTATCTAAATTTTCCTTGAGGCGACAAGAACTCTTTTTCAACGATTCACGACACATTGCACCGATCTCCTTGTCATAAATTTGCCAAGTCATAATTTCCACTTCCTCAAAAAACTTAATTTGTTCTTCTAACAACGGGCATGCGTTTTTCATTTCCTCAAGGCTCATGTCTTTCATACTATCAAGCATCTTATAAACGTCATCGTTCGACTTGTTTATTATCTCAAGTGAAGAATAAAACTTCTTGACAAAATTAAGGACATAGGATGGCGGATCCTTCGGTCTACAATCATAACCATAATGGGGTTCTTTTCCACAAAACTCACATGAATAAGTCGAAGAACATGGTGGAGGTGGATTTCCATAATTAGGTGAATTATAGGTTTGAAAAGAGTCTTGATTATGAAATTTCTCATGATTGTAAACTTGAAAATTCCCTTCATTTTGAAAACCCTCATAATGTGAAAATCCTTGATTATGAAAGGTTTCTTGATTAAAGCTTTGAAAATTATCATCATTTTGAAAACCTCCATAATTGGAAAATCCTTGGTTTTGGTATGGCTCATTAAAGGTTTGATCATGAAATGATGATGGAGGTTGTGATGAAAAACCGGAATATCCCATATAGTCATTACAAGTGTAGTCCATTTGAGTGTTAGGTTGAAAATTAGGGTTCTCGGTTCCATTGTAAGCATATCCCTCCCCATAATAACCATTATTTTGATCACATAAATAAGTATCGTGTGGACCACCACAAGTCGAACAAGGCGAATAATTAGCGTTGGCGGATCGTTGTTGCAAAATCTCCAACATGGAACGAGTATCCATGTTTAACAAGGTGTCCGAATGTATATACAAGTAAAATGACGTTTAAAAGCTTCCTCGGGGAAGGAAGTAATACACCAAAGGTGGTATGTTTACACGTGTGCGAGTACACGTGTAAGTAAACACGAGGAATGAGGGAGTAGCCCTCGGTTGACTTTTGAAGAGAAAAGGATTATCCTCTTCGAGTTTCGATATGAAATATCCACAAGAAAGTATATATATAATTACTACTTGGGTGCAAGACCCCCAATAAAGCCTTCCTTCTTAGAATACGCACTAGTGAACGGGGGGTTAGGTGGCGCGAAGCACTTAAGTACCTATTGACCCTTAGATGGCATTTTATAGCACATCGTCTTTCTATTCACTTTGTAGTTTGTATTCTTCGAATTATTGCCTATTGGAAGTATTTATCTATTCTTGCTTAATTAAATTGGATCGATACGCGTGTCAAGGACCGGAACGCCCCTCAACACGGTATATTGCCTCGGCAATACTTATGGAGATAGGTAACTTGGTTGTTCGTATATGTATACGTATTTACATATAATAATATATAAAAAATATTTTTGTATTTATTTGATTTTTTAAGAAAAATACTATATCTACGTAAAAACCGATGAAAACGATATAATATATATTTTTGTTGTAATCTTTTAGGAAAAAGATTAATTTTTGGATTTTTATTTTTTTTGGTTCAATTCTTTAGGAAAAGAATTGATTTTTTGATTTTTGATTTTTTTGTATTTTTATCTTTTTGATTTTTTTTATGTTTTTGATTTATAATACGTAAAAATAACGTTCACAAAGTGAACGGATCCCAAAATCCAATCGTCTCACTCGAAACCGTTAATCTTCACGAAAAGAACCGGCAGCGGCGCCATTTAATATTTCGTTTTTAGTGTAGTTGTCTTCTCAGCTCGATTCGAATTGATATAACAATTTTAAGCTTGACTCTATTGTTTTTGGTTATACAAATTGATTGGTATTCTATGTCTAATTGGTAAGAAACAAGTAAAAATGTAAAAATAATATCTATCTACGTAATACGTACTACACTAAAACATATTGCAAATACCGCAATTAAGATAGAAAGTACAAAATATAAGTAATGTAAAATACAAATTTATTCTACAAATTTTAAATGCAAAATACCAAATATAAAGCTAAATCTATTTTTTTATAAAACTAAATCTTTATAAAATCTACAAAACTTTTTAGACAATCTAATTCTTTGTAAAAGTATGAAAAGCTTACTCTGAGCTAAACTATATAAAATCTCCAATTTGCACTAAAGTGTTTTAAAACTATCGTACCATAGTATATTTAAAAACGAGCCCAACTTCAGCCCACTAACTCAAATTGATCTACTAGAAATAGGACTAACGATGCACCTAACTAACAACCTAAAGGCCTAACGCTAGCTGTTTTGGACTGCGGGTGTAACGAGCACAATCACTATGAGGGGCTAAAGTTGGTTAGTGTATAAACTTGACTAAAAGAAATGCATTTAAAAGGAGTAAAGTCTGTGCATACAATCTCTATTTAATCCATGACTTTTATATGTTTTGAATGAAAATTGATCCTACCAACAGCTAAATCTTATGACCACTAGGAAAAGAAAACTTAACAATTCAATTTAATCTCTTAATCACTTGAATAAAATTCACATCAGTAATATGAACTTTGGACTAAAAGAACTAGAATTACTACTATTGAAAACAAACTGAGATAAGCTTTTTCTAAGGCTTACACTAGCTGATCTTTTAAGCTATTTTGAAAGTTACCTACAAAGTGTTAAAGCCTATACAACAAGCTTTCTAAAACTCCTAGAAACTTGTCCTAATTTGAACTATCCTAAGAGAAATCAATACTCAAAAGTTATCAAAAATTGATCCACTCTATTCCAATATGAGATTTCCTTATGACATGAACAATGGCTTTTGCTAATAAATGGCTGTGTTTATCTTGTCTATAGCAATTATTTAAGGACTCAAAGAAAGCAAACAACAACAGTCAAAAAAATGCTCAAATGACATACTAATCCAAACACTGGTTATGCAGAAACTCAGAATTTTTACACTACAAATGAACTTTATCAAACTACGATAACTAACATAATGCAAACAGAGTTCTACTAAACAATCATCACAGAAACTTAACACTAAAACAAGCTTTTAACTAGATTAAACTAAAGATTTCAGAAATTATATTGTGCTTAACCTGCACATCCGAAGCCAGTCCGCTGATGACGAAGCTCGACGCTGAGCCGGCTTGAGACAAGTACTACTTCAACTACAGGTCTGTCCGATGCCAGCGAAGCTCGCTACTAAACTAGAACTCAGAAATCAGTGGCAATAAAGCTAATCCAATACTACTTGGTCAACATTCAGTAACTTGTAAACCTGCAATATAACAGAATCTAACAAGAACTTGTTTTAGCTCATAAGCTATGTTCTTATGAACTGATAAACAGAATCGAGATAAGAAAACCAAGATTTCAGTAAACTAAACTGTCATGAAAGATTAATAAGAAATCTCTCATTAACTGATTAAGCTTCATTCATCAGCAGAACCAACAAAATTCAAAATCAAATAACTGTTTAACTGTTTTGTAACTGAACTAAAAATGATCTCAAATATCAAAGAACAACGTCACGTCAGCTTATGCAAACTGATGAGCTATCACTTCTTAACAACTAAAATCCAAACTCTTAACCAAACTGAAATTCAGTCTATTATGAACAGTGTTTCGTACCAATTATCAGTTCTAAAGAAAAACACGAGTAAAATAGTTCGAGATCTTTGTGAACAGTAAAGGTAGAGAAAAGAATGAAAGCTTTTAAGAAAACTAAAGGATTCATTAATGGTGAAAACAGTTACATTTATAACAGAAATCATTAACAAGTATTCGAGAAATTGTTATCACAAGTAGAAGATAAGAACAGAATATAACTAGAAAAGCTTGTTATTTCATTAATGGTGGAAAAACGGTTACATGATTATCAGAACTAGTAACTGAACTAACAACTATTCATTAACTGATCTAACTGAAAACTGAAAAGATTAACTACTCCTATTTTACACCTACAACTATGTGTAAATCTACTCCTAAGCTAGCCGCTTGAAATGATGGCCATCGTCTTCCTTTTATAGGCGTTGAAAGGAGGTGAGATGACGTGTTCTCGCCAATGAGGAGTGGACACGTGGAAAATACGAGGATAAACTCGATTACTCCATCTTCAATCCATTTGGGCGTTTCTTTATTCTTGAGTCTTGATCTAATTCATTGATACCGTCTTGTAAAGGAGAAGATAAGGAACATTTTTGTAGTTATACTCTTTGGCTGAAACCCCTTGGATCGTTCTTGATAAATGGTTGTAGGTGCGATGGTGGAAAGGAAAAAGATCGTCTCTCTTTCTCTTCACGTTGAAGATGAAGACGAGTTTGGGTTTGTGTCTTTGACCGGTTTGGTCAATTGACCAAAGTAAATACAACTTTTCCCATTAATTGACTTTTTGGTCCTTTATCTTTTTTATCTCTTTCAAAATGTATATAAAAGCTTTTAAGTAATCTCTTTTCATCCTTCATCATTGTAGAAATTGCACTTTAAGCCCTTGATCTTTCGTCCTTTTCTTCATCTTTTGTGATATAAATCCCTTGAAAACGCATGTTTGCTCAGAAATGTATCTTTTCCCCTGAAAAACACATAAAACACAAATACACGCATAATTCTGATATTTTAAAGTTAAATATAAGGTATTTGACTGTGTTTTGAGTGGTTTTTGGATCATTATTGATGAGTGTTTTCACACTTATCAACCCTCCTAATAGTCATTAGGAGGGTGGTTAGATAGTTTTAGCTAGTTTTCACTTTTTTCATTTTTCTCTAGTTTTTAGAGAGAGAAAGTCTTAAACTTTCTCTCACTTAATTTCATCTTTTCTCTTAATCTTTCAAGATTAAACATTTTGTATTGCTTATTTCTTTAATCAAAGTTCTATTTTAAGCTTTTAATCCTTAATCTCATTCTACTTTTCTTTGATTTTAGATTGATTTTGGTGCGATTATCATATGATCCGTGTTGTTCTAAATGATTTCGTGCTTAAAAAGTTAATCTTTTGATCATTTCATAAGTTTTCATTTGATTAAGCTATAAGAATCTTGTGCTTATTGGCTTATTTTTATGATTAGCTTATTTTCTTATAAAAAGCTTTCTTTAAAAGTTCATATTTTTGATTGTTTGATTAAAAAGTTGCTTATTTTGAGGTTGAATAAGTTGTGATAAGTGCTTATTTTATCCGATTAAGCCTTGATTCGTTTTAGTTTGGAGTTAAGCTTGGCATCATAGCTTATTTCCTTGCTTTCTAACCGAATCCCAAGCATCTCGGAAAGGGTTAAAACCACTTTCCAATTGGTACCTTCCGATTGTAGTCCATTCCGAGCAGCCTCTCACCACCCTTTCCGATTGATCAATCGGAAAAGGGTTTTACACATTCAAATTTTGCACCCCACATATTCCGATCACTCTTGATCGGAATAGGGTTTCAGTTTTTCCGATCTGAAAGTTTTGCAGCCTATTCCGATTTGACTGATTGTTGGGTATTCCGATTTGGGACCTTGAGTAGTATTCCGATTTCCCCTTTTGTTACATATTCTGATCGCAGGTCCTACCAACTTTCCGATCAACCGATCGGGATACATTCCGATCGGGACACCTTTTTGGGGCTTATTCCGATTGTTTGCATTTGTTTGATATTCCGATCGGGGCTCTTGTCCCACATTCCGATTGACACCCTTTTCCATTTATTCCGATTGCATTCCCCCATATTCCGACCACCAGATCGGAATACATTCCGATCTGGGCTTGTTTTGGCTTATTCCGATTGAGTTGTTTTGGTGCATTCCGATCTTACTTTCTTTTAGTACTTTTCAACTAAATTCTTATTTTTAGAAAATTTTCTAAGTGTTAGTTTTATTTAGTGTGCTCATTTTGCCTTAAAGTTTACATGCATTTATTTTTACTCGTCATTTTAGTATTAATCTTTATTCTTCCATTTTACTCAACGACACTTTAATTACTTGCTAATAGTTTAAAATAGACAAACAAACCAAACCATTCTCTTGATTCACCAAAAGACGATTGAGTCGCACTTTAGACCGGTTCTCAATTCGAAAAGACTTGGGACTACGAATTTTGATACGAGGCCTAAAAACCAAGTATTAGCTCTCTCCTCTCTTCTACTAATCAGGGATTCGAGCTTCAATGATCCACTCTTGATGATTCTTGACGACCCGTGATTCCGTGTTCCACTTCTTCCCGGTTCTATCCTAAACTCTTTTTGATTCACTATTTTATATTTTGCAATATTAAAATAGGAATCTCTTTAGTTGTCTCTTCCTTAGCGAGATTTAAACAAAGTGCACAATGTCCTAAGTGTAGGGGAGTTTACTCCCACATGCTTAAACATTGAGGACAATGTTTATGTTAAGTGTAGGGGGACTTCTATCGAAGTTAAGTGGTCTTTTCCTTGTATTTGTCCTCATTTTAACCGGAAAATCAATTTTTCGACATTTTTCAAAAATTTTGATCTATTTTGGCCTATTAGTTTTGCCCTTTGCATAGTTATTTTCTTTACTTATTAGAATAAATGTTTAAATAAGTGGTTTTAATTTTCAAACATTGTGAATCTTTTGACTTAACCCGAGTTTACTTATTTAAGTTCACTCTAGCTAGTATCCTTAACGTGTTTAAGTCAAGTTTTGCTAGGCTTTTATATAGGGAGCTATAAAACGCGAAAGTCTTAACTCTCACGGGTTAAGAACAAGAACTTTTCGCAAGTTCCTATAATTGATCCTAGAGAGTCGTTTATCAAGGGAACTTTAAAACGCGATTTCTAAACTTGAAAAAGTCTAAGAATTTGCAAGATCCTATAAACGACTCATAAACCCAAAACTTTGATTTAATAGGCTAAGCATCCACGAGTCTCATTCTTTGAGATTTTAAACTGTGAAGAACGAGAGATGATAGAGCCAATTATAAGTCCGGAATTCTTTCGTGAATTTATGTGAGTTAATTATGAGCCTATTCTCCCATCGCTTGCTAAATAATTTATCTGCTTATAAATAAGGTTGTACGATTTGAAAAGTTACTTAGCTTCTAGCCCAAGATCGTTTAAAAGTTGCTCGGTATGGATTAGAGTTCATAGCCAAGGCATAACTTATTGAAGCGGGATGCGAAGATTGGCGAGTCCGAAAAGGCCCTAACAAGGCATGAGGGCTATATTTTGTTGCTAAAGATCCAAAGTGATGTGAAGAATCATTTATCGAAAATCAATATGAAGGATCGAGACACACGACGAAAAGCAAAAACACCCCAAAAGTCATGGAGAAGTGTATCCGAAAAGACCCTAACAAGGTATGAGGATAAATAGATCCAAGTCATAAAAGGAGGCGGATCGTTGTATATCAAAGTCCAAAATAAAGATTGGAGAAAAATGAAGAAGTCGTGGTCCAAGTATGAATCTCTCAAAACTTCAAGTGAAGAAATTCCTATATATGAAGAGAAAACCATAATTTCATGAACGTCTCTCAAGGTTTGAAGTATGAAGTCGCTGCCAAATATCGGTCCGAGAAAGGTCTCAAATCGCGAAGCGAGTTATGCCAAGATATGAACTTTATGAGGTCCCGAGAAGCAGTTTTAAAAGATTTTGTCCTTTAGCTAACTATTGATTAAATCGTTCACTTTATTTTCAGACTTAATAACTATCGAAATAAGTAAAAAATGCATCCTCGTGATCATTCAAGACAATAATAAAATTTAAGAGATACACCTAGGAATAAGGGAGTCTAAGTGAATAATTGGCCCACATGAGTTCGTGTTAGTCTACTAACTTATAATAACAATGATCTCGTTTTTAAGCTTGGTTTAGAGAAAGTGAAAACTTGAGGATGATGATTATTCATGACATCTCCAAAACCTAAGGTATGCTTTTTAATTTCTTTACTTTGAATGTTTATAGTTTTCTATCTCTTTAATAAAGTCCAACGTGGATTGATTATGATGAAAAATGTAAATGTGCTTTGTAACTAATGCATACATGAGGACATTGCAATGGTCAAGTGTAGGGGATTTGATAGGTGTGAAAACACCCATCTTTTCTACCACTTAATTACAATAATAACCGAGCCAAAACGTGTATTTTATGTCTTTTATGTCGGAATTATGCATGGTTTGTGTTTTTGTTGTGATTTAGGACGAAAAGGTGAAAAGTGGAGAAAACACGGGCATTCACGGGCATTTACGGACTTTTATTGAAGAAAAAGACGAAAGACGAAGTCAAGAAGTCAAGAGTGCAAAAAGAACGGAAGTCCAAGACCAATTCTGAAGATTTATCGAAGAAAAAGTCAAGAGACGGAAGTTTATCAAAAGTCGAGGAACTCAAGTCTTATTTATCGAATAATTAAAAGACGAGTCCAAAGAAATCCCGAGCCAAAAGTCATCAAAGTCCAAGATTAACAAAGAAATTAAGAAGGAAGGACTTGATGGCGCAATTAAGAAGAAAGGAAGGAGGGTAGGAAGCTTCCTCTAACCACCCTCCTAATCTCCTATAAATACACCCCATTTTCATTCATTTGTTTTTGTTGACTAATCGTGACAATTAGTTCTTCCACCTTTACATTTATGCACCTTTAATTACTTGCACCTTTAATTACATGTCTTGCACCTTATTTACCATTTAATTTCAAGTAAGTGTTTCTTTTAATTCTCGCACCTTTACTTTACCTTGTTGATCTCATTCTACCTTTCTTTAATCTTTGATTTATATGCTTTTTATCTTGTTTACTTGTTTAAAGATTACATTTTTATGCTTTTGATTGTTTTAAATCATTTATTTTCATAGCTTATTTTGTTTATTTTCAAGTTTATATAGTTTTTATAAAAGTTATTTTCGTATAAAAAGTTGTTTTCGTAAAGCTTATCCTTTTCGTGTTTTAAAAGTTGTTAAATTTCAGTCTAGTAGCTTATTTTGGTACGGTTTGCCTTAGGATTTTAGACTCGTGCTTATTAGAATCATAGCTTATTTTTCTAGCTTATTTTTGGTTAATTCCTTCGTATTCCGATTGGTAAATCGGAAAGGGGTTTATATATTCCGACCATAACTAAATTGCTTGGTCGGAAAAGGGTTTTAGTATTCCTATCTGTATTCCGATTGGTGGTGTATCTTGGTATTCCGATCAGGACAAGGTAAGTGGGTATTCCGATCTGAACTAGTGACAGTTATTCCGATTGGTGCTTCACTCTTCATTCCGATCGAGGTGCGCGTTTGGTATTCCGATTGGGACTAGTGACAGTATTCCAATCAAAGGGTCCGATCAGCATTCCGACCAGCATCTAAGCCATATTCCGATCAGGTAAGTTTATATTCCGATTGTGGTTTGTCTGGATATTCCAATCTGGGGTAAGTGACATATTCCGATTGGTTTTCCGATCAATATTCCGATTGGGGGTAAGTAGTCATTCCGATCAAGGTAAGATCGGAATATATTCCGACGGTGGGTTTATTTTTCATGTTTTGCCTTGTTTAATTTTTAGCTTATGTTTTTATACTTTGTCCATTTTAATTCTCGTCACGCTTTAATTTTTGGTCATTTAATTAGTTTACTTTTCGTCACGTTTTTAAATATCGCACCTTTCTTTAAGTTAGAATTAGATTTATTTTAACGCCATTTTACTTTAACGACATTTACTTCTAAGTCTTTGTACATTTAAATTTTAAATCAACCAAAAATATTTGTTTCACCAAAATTCAACTGAGTCGTACTTTAAGCCGGGTATCAATTCGTTAAGATTTCGAGAACAAGAACTTTAATTTTTATACGGGGTGTCAAAACTTCAAATTTCAATCCCGTTCATATTTTACACAAAATAGTCCTAACTTTTAGGTCTCCAAACTATAAGCCAAACGCCCACCTAACCATACCCATGACCTCTGTAAAGGAAACCCTATTCCCTTACATATTTTAGATAACTCCTCCTTGTTTCCCCAACCTTAAAGCTACTGTTAAGTCCCCGATATATATATATATATACTTTTTCTATCCGGATTTTACGGATTTTGAACATACAAAAAGTTTATTATGATTAGGGGGTCTTACCCTAACCCACATTCTTAGCCCCAATGCAGATACTTCCTATAATATATAATCCAACTCCCATGTTCGTTTGAGAGTCCCAATACAAACCTAAGTACCCCAAACACCCAAAACATAAAAAGAAAACAGGCTGATTTCAAAACTGTTTTGACCTCCGACTGTTGTAACCTGTTTTTGACCCACTTCCTGACCTCCAATTTAGTTCTCGTTTCTTGCATTTGAAAGTCAACTCAACTAACTTTCCCAGGATACTTGGATCGCAAAATAAGAGTTTATAGAACTCTATATATCATCAAAACAATTGACCTAAAATTATGCCCAGTTTTTAAAAAAACGAATTTAATTAAATTAACCTAATTAATTATACATAAACGCTAATTAAAACCTAAAAATAATTTCCAATGATAAAAACCTATTAATTACATAATTAATTACAAATTATTAACAAAATCTATATAAAAATTATGAATGTCAAACCCTAATCCATCATATTAGGTTACATACGTAAATTAAACGTTAAGTAAGCAAAGTTTTAGCGCATACCTTAAACCATAATTGAATAATTGGGTTTTCTTCATCCACCATTGTTAATAACGACTCATATTAGGTTTGGGAGAAAGAAAAATCGTTTTGGGGGCTAAAGGGAGTAATATGGTTAATTAAAACTAACCAGGAAGCCTAATAGTACTCAAACTGGGCTCCCCTTCCTTTCCTTAAGCAAAATTTAGCCCAAAACCAAGCCCAACACCCTATGGCTGACTTTTTTAACTATATTACTGTAAATTAACTATTAATTATTATTACCTTAAATTCTCTTAATTTATTTCAGATCCTAAATCCTCCCGAACCTCAAAACCGTAAAACTAGTCAAATTTACGCGTATACCGTAAAAGACGTAAACTATACAGTTTTATAAAAACTCTTGAAATATGAAATAAACTAATTAACTAAGTCCTAAATGACTTAAAACCATCCTGAAAAATACTCCCGTGACTAAATACCTCATCCGAGACCTCGAAATGCTAAACCGTAAATCGTAAAAATACGATTTTCTATAATACATATACGTATACGTAAACCACTAAATAACACCATCTCATTTCATAGTCACTACCATGTGAGCTCATGAACATGAAATCATCACACATCGTTTCACTCACAAGGTACCCCGTACCGGAAACGATATCCAAACCACAATCTATACACACCAATTAGCACATAAACACGTAAAGACACGTAACTAGCACAAAATAAAACTAAGTGACGAACCTCAAAACCGCGGTTGTCACACTATAGTAGTTGTGTTAGTATCCGTTAGTAGCCTTAACAACTCTTTTACACAAGCCAATGTTTTAGCTTTTAATTCCCTTCATTAGTCTGATTTGCATCTAGCTTATTGTGTTAATTTGATTAAATTACTTGTAGGTACCGTGGATTAACGAGCGTCCGTTGGATAAGAAAGAGTTGAACGCGATTGTTGGAGCTTGGTTTACATTGTGGCGACAACTTAAATAAAAACAAATTTGATTCGAAATATGTATTTGACAATTTTAATCCTTCCAATTAATAAAGTTGTCTTTATTTACATACATTTGTTGTTTATAACAATTCAAGTCCTTTAATTTAGTTTTTTAGTTAGAATTCTTGTATTTACATTATTTCATTGTAGAGGGTTAAATTTGTTAAATTTAGATTATAATAAAAATTCCGAATTTTTTTATTAAAAAAATAATTAAAAAGAGACTGGTGTTTAGAAAAAACATATTTTTTTACTCCCTAAAAAGACTGGTTAGATGCTCTTAAAAAGACTACTTTCTGGATATTAGTATGGAGACCAATCTCTAAAGAGACTTGTTTTTATGAAGACAACCAGTGTCGATTCTTTTAATAGAGACTGGTTTAAAAACTAGTCTCTTTATGTTTGGAGCAAGGAGATCTGTGACAATCCGTCAATTTATGGTTGATATTTTATTCTCGAATATTATTTAAAAACATTATTTTAATGTTATAATATGAACTCACATATTTTTGGGAAGAAATTTGGATTTACGTCTTGAAGTAGCGTCGACTACGTCTAAACTGGAGGATTCAACGTTACGTGCTTACGTTTACATACACCGTCTTTGGTGACAGTCTGACAATTCAGAAAATAAAATTATCCGTGAATATTATTTTGGAGTTTTAAATTTGTGTTGGTTCATAAACTCACAAATTTACGAGAAGAGATTAGGACTTACGATTTTATTTTAACGTCTTTTACGACTAAATCGGAAACCCTAGGATTACGTATTTACGTTTTCGAACTCCGTTTTTGATGAGACAATTTTTATTGGATTCGTTTTGTGATGGTGATTCATAATTTATAAAAATGTTTTTCGTAAAACGACCCGAGGGCACGCAAATCGAGGAAACTAGAATCGAGGAGTACCCGTAAATAAATGGGGATGAGACAAGTGGGACACTTGCCCCACCCCCATCAAAACCGGCCAAACTATTGCCACAACACCCTTTGAGGTGTCAAAGTGTAAACAATACACTTACACTTGTAACTAAGCTTACAAGTTAAGCTTTCCCCACTTGTTTACACAAAACCATTAGCAACTTACCACTCATCTCATTTCCTACATGCAAACCACCCAAAATTTCCTCTCTACTCTCTCTTTGAGCCGTCCCTCATCCCACTCAAAACCCTCATTTGATCAAAATCAACCACAAAATCTCATGTTATTCATATACATGTTGATGCCCTTTTGAAGCCCTATTGATTGGTGCAAGTTAAAACATCCAAGGAGGAGTTTCCATGAAGTGTTAGGGCTGATTTTCCACAAGGAGTCTATGAAGAATGGTGGTCTTGAAGATGGTCTTGGCTATGCACAAGTTTCTCCATCAAAATCCATGCCCAAATCACAACCTACATCAATTTGGTGGTATAAAGATTGTCCTCCTCATCTTCTTGTTATTTTGATTATGTAAACATGTATTTTATTTCCTATTGTATATGTATATGATGGTTATATGATGATAAAAATGTTATGTGGGGATTTGGTGTTGATAAACATGATTAAAAAGGTGAAAAACTATAAAGAACAAGGCTAAAATCTTGCTTAAAAGTGATGGTTGTATAAAACAGTAAAGAAACAGGTCATTGTGACAATCCGTCAATTTATGGTTGATATTTTATTCTTGAATATTATTTAAAAACATTATTTTAATGTTACAATATGAACTCACATATTTTTGGGAAGAAATTTGGATTTACGTCTTGGAGTAGCATCGACTACGTCTATACCGGAGGATTCAACGTTACGTGCTTACGTTTACATACACCGTCTTTGGTGACAGTCCGACATTTCAGAAAATAAATTTATCCGTAAATATTATTTTGGAGTTTTAAATTTGAGTTGGTTCATAAACTCACAAATTCACGAGAAGAGATTAGGACATACGATTTTATTTTAACGTCCTTTACGACTAAACCGGAAACCCTAGGATTACGTATTTACGTTTTCGAACTCCGTTTTGAATGAGACAATTTTTATTGGATTCGTTTTGTGCCGCTGATTCATAATTTATAAAAACGTTTTTCGTAAAACGACCTGAGGGCACGCAAATCGAGAAAACTAGAATCGAGAAATACCCGTAAACTAGTGAGATGGGACAAAACACTTTGTCCCACCCCACTAGCAAAATGGGACGGCATAACTTGACACCACAACACAAGGTGGCATCAAGTTTAACTTACACATTCCAAGTGTAAGCACTAGCTTACATCTTAAGCTTTACCATACCACTAAACTAGCTAAACTAGCAACTTGTATTCATTTCCATCTTTCTTACATGCAATCCACTCCAAAAACTCTCTCAACTCTCTCCATTTGCCGTCCCAAATAAGCCAACAAACACCCTCTTTGATCTCTTCTAGCCATAAACCACATGTTTACTAGTTCTATTAAGGTGTTCTTTTGAAGCCTTGATCATTTGGTGGCCATATCAACAACTTTAGAGGTGATTTGCTTGTGTCCTAGGGCTGATTTTCCAACCTATGTTCTTGATATTTGATGGTCTTGGAGATACTTGTTGTGTTCATCAAGTTCTTGTCTTCCTAAAACAAGAAATCCACTTGGATTGGTAAAGAAGATCATCCTCTCCATTTTTCTCTTGTTATTTTGATTATGTAGACATGTATTTTATTTCCTATTGTATATGTATATGATGATTATATGATGATAAAAATGTTATGTGGGGATTTGTTGTTGATAAATATGATAAAAGTGGTGAAAAACTATAAGAAACAAGATTAAAATCATGCTTAATTTACATGGCTGTATAAAACAGTAAAGAAACAGGTCATGGACTGATAAAATGATGAAGTAGAATGGATTTACAGTAAGCTATGAGTCTTGTACACATGTGAGAGTTGGCCATGCAATGGAATCAAAATAATGAGTGAGATATGATCAAAACAAGTTAGGTGGTCTAATCTGAATAAGCAGTTTTGTAGGGACTGTTAAGGCAACTTAAACTCAAAATGGGCAGTAGCTATAACTAAGTTAAATGTAGCACATATTATGAAGATCATGCCATCCAAAAATGAGCTTCTAATTCATTATAGAACTCTAGATATGGTAAAAATGGTGAACATGAAGATAAAAATCAGATTTTTGGAAATAATGTTTATTATTATTATATAAACACTCACATTTTAATGTATAAAATGTAAAAATAAAAACCCACTAACTTATAAAACTTATTTATATAAATATATAAAAGGTTAATTAAATGGATAAAATATATAAATGGTGGTGAAATAATATTTATAAGTAATAAAAACTATAAACTTGATTTTTACGACTTTTTCGGCTATCGCCGTAAAATTAACGTTTTTCGCAAAATAAAACTTAGATGACCAAACCCGTCTAACGTAAAGTTTATAAAAGTCCTATTCTGATGTATAGGTAACTAAGACAAGTAAAAACCGATAAAACCCGAACTATAAGAAATACGGACATTTACGAGCTAATTAAGCATATTGGACTAATAATTGGACTAAATAAGAAAGAAACTTGTAAAAAAAACTTATTGGGCTTAACCCATTTGGGACCAACTTGTAAAGTTTAACTACTGATAATATAAGTGTGAAAACGATTAATAAGAGTTAAAGAACTTATAATAAGTTTATTGGACTTAAAACACGTAAATGGGTAAAACTAGTAAGCTAGTATAAAAGTTATCGATATATAACACTAAAAATGAGTAAACGAGAATATGTAAACCCACTTGATCATCATATATATATAATCATCATATGTATACATAATTGTTATTTTTATAAAGAAATTGGACATGAGTCTAAGACCGAGTATTATTTGTCTAGGTATCCGTGATTGAAGCACGTATCGTACGTCCGAATTGCCGATAACCCGCCTTCCCATATCAACGTGAGTTCATAGCCTCGCACTCTTTTAAATGTTTTTATAAATGTTTTATAAACCCGCGAGGGAGATAACATGTTAAGTTTTTATAAAATAGGACACCATTTGTCCCGATTGTTTGTTATTGATTTTGGACCCGAATGATTGAATGACCCGATTGTATGACCCGATAAATGATTAATGGACCCGATAGATGAAATAAAATGGATTATTAAAGTTAGGTTATGTCACTCAAAGTCCCATTATCATGAATTGTGAACTACCGGGAGTTGGTAGACGCTTATGCATTTAATAGTACTATTTGGGGACGATCACCCCAGTTCGCGCCTTGACGGTTGATCCCCGTCGTGCCACATTGATTGGTAAGCGAATTTATGTATGAGAAGATTTCCATAGCTTGACCTTTGTGACGACACGCTACTTTAGATGGGCAAAATTGGTATCGGGTTAGCTACCCGTTGTTGGTTTAGTAAGGTAACAATGTCATGCGGCATATAATAATCCAAAACTAACGAAATACTGCTAGACGCTCCGAATTACGATGTATTGCCTGACTAGCAATACTGGGTCATACTATTGATATGATGTTTGTGTTTTGGTTTTAATTACCATATTCATATAACGGTTTTTATTTTCATACAACGTTATAAGACGTATTGTATGATGTTTTTGCGACATTGGCTCGTATAATGATTTTTAAGGCAAATGCCTATATTATGATTTTCGATAAGGATTTGTATAAAACGACTTTGGCTATTTTATGGCCTATTAAAATGATTTGTACAAAACGATTTTCAGTAATAATTTTATACTGATATTATATTGATGGATTTTATTAAACTCTATGAATTCACTCGGCGTTATCGCTGACCTTTTCTTTTAACATGTTTTATCTCAGGTACTTGAAGGTAATTCTCGGGAAGACAACAAGAATTCATGGCCCGCACTTAAATAATATTTTTCCATTCAAATACTTTGTAAAACTTTGTATGAAATATAATGACTTGGGACCGATGTAACTTTGATGTTTATGAATGGAAATGATTTATTATTAAACGACGCGATTTTTATGCGTTGTCTATGATGTGGGTAATGTGATATCCCGTAACACCAACTAGTCTTCCGCTGTACTAAGTTGTATAAATTTGGGGGTGTTACAGTTTGGTACCAGAGCTCTCGTTATAGAGAACGAAAGATTTTTAAAACGAAGGTTTTGAATAAAACATTTCAAAATCTTTTAACTATAAACATTTTTCTAAAAATGTCTAAAAATCTTTTGACTATAACGGTGCCGAAGAATTCCCGAGTTACCGACAAGGCCAAGACTGAGAAGTGTTATTTTAATATATATATAACTTGGATTATATATATATATATGATGTAATTTTTTTACATGATTGTTTGATGATTATTTTGATTTTTATACGAGGTATTTATACGACGTCGATTGTCACAAGTAACCCTAAATCCCCTAGTAAATTAATCGAAGCTATTCTCGTAGGAATTCTAGCTATCCTCGATCTAAACCAAGTTGTGGATATTTATGAGCCCAACAAATGGTTGATATTCGTAGAAATGTAGATATTAGTTGATTGTGAAATTGAAGAAGAATTGGCGAGATTAAATCTGATATCGATGTCATGACGATCTTTCCTTAAAGAGTGGAGTTTGACAAAACGTTATCACCTGGAAAGATGTCATCTGATTCGTTGTCACCCAATTCTTAAATTGAAATCGAAAGGGTGAATGTTGCACTTGAGGCTGTCATTGGAACCATTACCCAAAGGCCTCATGCACTAGTACCTTTCCGAGAAGTCTAGTAGAATGACCAAGTCATTTCATACTAGTGACTTATTTGATAATTGTTGTTATAAGAGTTACAGGATTGGAAATTAAGTGTTGATCATATTGAGCTTTTGTTGCCTTTACAAGGCCAAAGAATAAGGTTGTAAGTATTGGAATATGAGGTAGGATATTGAATTGAGTATAAAATTGGTTGAAACTTGAATAAAGTAAAACTTAACCTGTATGGAATATGAGATTGTTAATATCAGTCATCAAGTTCTGTGATTAATTTATTAGGTTTTAATTGATTGTTGATTCGTGTTAAAGGTTGTTCCTAGGCCATTGTCCACTAATGAGGATGCCCAGTGTCCAAGAAATTAATTGAAGAAATCTTCTTCTGAATTGAGACCGATGGATCTTCTGGGACATGTGGAACACCTAATGACTCTTGTAGATTAGTATTCATTGTGGTATCTTTTAAAAATCTCTAACTTAACTGAGATATCAGTTGGTAGGATGAGTTTTGATAATTGTATGACATAGTGACACATAAAGTGTTACGATGCAATTTGACTTGTTTGCGATTAATGAAAAGACTACCTTTGATTGCTAAATTCTACATGTATCGATGGTATCTATCTTTTCTTGCTTCTTCCTAACGTTCGCATTAGTGATGCAACCATTGAGCAAGTACTCATCTTGACTTGAGTTACATTGTGGATTATTCTTTTGAGTGCCATCAAGATCATGAACCTCATGATTATTTGGCTAAGCTCATTTCCTATCATATCGTAGTTAATTCTTGGTGAACAACTCTTCGTCACTCTTTTGCAGATCACACATTGATTTTATAAAGTTAAAACGGTATCCTTTGAGAAAAATTTAATTTTCATCAAAATAAGAATTATTCAAAGTAAGATTTATAAGTGATTGATATCAAAATGAAGTTGTTTATAAGACGCTTTGGAAAGCTTAACTGTTTTCATAACAAAGAAAAATCTTTGTAAATTTATTTTGATTCTTATTTAAGAATTAAGAATGTAAATGTTTTTATTATAAACATGATGGTAAAGTTTTGACGAACTGAGTATTGCATCGTTAATCTTGAAATTGTATATAGTTGCGCGCCTACATACAATTTGGAATGGACCATGCAAGGCTGAATAGTAGTCACCATAAAACTAATAAACACTACATTTTCTTTGAAGATTGTGAAAGATTAAATTTTATGAGATCTGCAAGAAGTGAAAAATAAGGACATAATGTTAGGGACACCTACATATGTGCCTATAGCATCTATTCTTCTGAGTCGAATTTAATCATCTGTGGAACTTGTCTTAATTGACAATTGATATTCCCATTCTTGTCCAATTCTCCCGTAGTGAGATTCTTAGGAAAAGTATCTTATTACCGAGTGTTGATACCCGACTGGATGTATTGACGTTCTTATCATTTCTTATGATTTGATTTCATTTGAATGACCTGGGTAACGATCCGAGGAGCTTTCGAATGCGTACTCAAATTATGAAAACATGGGATATATTCATATTCATTAAATGTTTTTGTCTGTATCTGATTTGAAATTCTCTCGCGTAGATTATGCGTTAACCTTACTCTTTTAAAGTTAGTTATGTCTCCATATATCCTTGAATTTGTGAAGGATTATGAGTTATTATTAGTCTTTTGAGAAGTTCACATCTTATCGACGGCAATAAAACTAAAAAGTTGATAATTCCAGTTGAATGGATTGATTGATTATGACATGACGACATTGTCTTAATTGATGGGAACTCGAATAGAATTCCCCTAAATGATAAGATGTTGATTATCAAAAGTGATCTAAATAATTCTTGATGGATGACCGTATCCTGCATTTAGACTTGCAATTATACCATGAATGATTATGAATTAGTCATAGATATTATAATCTAGAAGAACTTAAAATAAATGTATTAAAAGGTGTTTATGTTATCTAAAACTTTAGGAGGTATTTGTTAATGAACTACCTAGACTTTCGTCATTAAGGCAAGTTGAATTTGGTATTGATTATATTTTCGGTGCTGCACTTGTGGCTTGTGCACTGTGCGTCAGCACCATCTGAATTTAAGGAATTACCGTACAACTGAGAGAGAGTTGTCGGAGAAAGATTTTATTCTACCAAGCCTGTCATCATGAAGAGCTATGGTGTTATCATTCCTTATATTTATAGATTACTGTGAACTGAGTAAATTGACAATCGAAAACGATATCCATAACTCGAAATGGAAGATTTGTTCGATCATTTACAAGGTTCTAGCAATTTGATCCTCAACATGGTTATCATCAACTTCGCATCTGCGAAAAAGATTATGTATTCCAATCACTACATACGGTACTTGTAATGAACATTATGAGTTTCATGTGATGTCGTTTGGATTGATCAATGCACATGTAGCATTCATAATTTGGTGAATCACGTGTGTAGGCTGTAATTTGATAAATTCATGCTCGTGATCATTAAGGACCATTTATTTGTTTGTTTATAAGAATAAGAATGAACTTAATAATTAATTATAGATTGCTCTGAATTGGCCGAACAATGAAAACATGTACCTTGAATAATTAACATGAGATTAAAGACTAAATCCTTTACGTGATTTGACCATGTGATTAATAAGATAATAGAATATATTGACTCTTTAAAAATTAAGAGCCCTTTTAAGACTTTGGCTTTACCAAAAATAAAGTGCAAGTGTGTTTTGATAAATGTTTTAACAAAGAACTTTTGAGGGATTATTCCCTTATAACCAAAACATTTAACTAAACTTCTGTTTAGGGGTAAATGTTTTTGCATACCTAAGACAACTTAAGAAGGATTGAGTAAAACCATTTATACCATAACCTGAAAACTTAAAACGACAATTTTTGCTTTTCAACTAAGAAAACTTTGACCAAAGTATAAATAAAGGATTTTCGAACATTTACGAATCCTATTAATTATTTTCGATAAATCTAAAAAAATCGTGTTAATTAAATTCAAATTTATTTTTGAAAATTTTATATAATTGGTCTAACTATGAAATTTAAAACTTTTACGTTTACGCTTCAAAAAAAAATTAACTAATAATTATTTAATTAATTATAATAATTATCGACGCTTTAGACGAAGGATTGAGTAAAACGGATAAAAATGATAGTAAAGACGAAACTAAAACATAGAAGATATGAAGAAAGAATTTTGAATAAATACGGTTGTGATATTTATTTCATCAGGAAGGTGAACGTAATTACTGACACATAATATATAAAGAATACCTGAGTGAATTATGGACACGATAATCACATCATCATGAGAAGTGAATATAAATACTGACGTATTATATAAAAAGGATAAAGAACCAATTAGGATATATTTCTTAATAATGAAGGTGCAAAATAAATTGCCGAACAATATAAAAATAAACGATGTTTGTAAAAAGGATAATATAGATAATAAATGGAGTTCGCGTCTAATGTGAACCATTAAAATAAAGAAGCCAATAGCGTTAAATGTTTTAAAGGCCACTTGTGGTTGCCTAAATATGGAGATTGTGAGATATAGTTATGTTGGAATTTGTAAGTATAAGTATTCTATTTATGTCATTTCTGACTAAAAGTATCTTTGTCTGAGGAAGTTGTACTAATGGTAAATCATGAAGGCAGGCATTGCCCCATACATTAGTAAACGTCTAGCTATTGCAAAGGTCATCATCTGAATTTGATACGATTTGGGTCATTGTCGACAGACTGACCAAATCTGCTAATATCATTCTCGTTAATGATAGAATCTTGATGAAGAAATAGACTCTTTTATTTAAAAGAAGTTATATAAACATAGTGTGCCTGTATCGATCATCTATATATCACGATCCTCGCTTCGCATCGAATTTCTAGTGATTTGCTCAGAAGTCATTGAGAACGAACCTTGATGAGAGTACCATGTACCACCCCAATCGAAGGGACGAGGTAAAGTAACGATACAAAATACTATAAGCGCTGTTCTATGTTTGAATGATTGACCTTTGGATATAGATCGTATAATCGTTTTCCTTTGGAGAGATTATCATTGATAATTATCGTATTAGGATCGAGATCGAATCTTGTTAGGATCTGAATCTTAGAGCATCTGTAAGCAAGAGTTGAGATAAAGACATCCGACATACACCCATTGTGAGTTGGACATATCTTTTAGGTTTAAGGTTTCCTATGATGGCGAACCTATCCTTTCAAAATACCCGACCCGCGAGATCTGAAATGATTGTTGAAATTAGGATCTGATTATTGACAGCCGGTAGTGGGAAAGAGGTTATGTGAATGTGAAATGAAGATCTTGAAGTGCCAAATGGGTAGCGAAGTTATGCCAAAAATTTTAACCTTGGAAAAATGAATTCATGATCTGACAAATCATGGGATATAAGTCCCCGTTGTATGGGACCATTGAGATGATGTAAAAGTTGGGATTGAAAGGCATATAAGCTGGATCTACCCTAGGACTTCAAGGACCGCGTGAATTATGTTTCGTAAATCGAACTTGATGGAATATCTATCAAGTAAAAATTTGATTGTTCTTAGTAAAGCTTAGATCGGTGAAAAGTTGCATTCATCAAAAACCCGTGAACATCATGGATAGAGAAAGTAAGTCAACATTAAGCCTGATCTTATTCCCGTAGTTATGTTTGCTGAAACTCGCGTGCTGTAATAGATTGCACTTGTGAGAAAAGACCAAATGTGGAGGAAATACCCACATGGCTTTAACTCTATAAGAGGCGAGTAGTAAGGTAAGATGATCTTTGAGGACAAAGATCCTGTTTAGGGGTAAATGCTGTGACAATCCGTCAATTTATGGTTGATATTTTATTCTTGAATATTATTTAAAAACATTCTTTTAATATTACAATATGAACTCACATATTTTTGGGAAGAAATTTGGATTTGCGTCTTGGAGTAGCATCGACTACGTCTATACCGGAGGATTCAATGTTACGTGCTTACGTTTACATACACCGTCTTTGGTGACAGTCCGACATTTCAGAAAATAAATTTATCCGTGAATATTATTTTGGAGTTTTAAATTTGAGTTGGTTCATAAACTCACAAATTTACGAGAAGAGATTAGGACTTACGATTTTATATTAACGTCCTTTACGACTAAACCGGAAACCCTAGGATTACGTATTTACGTTTTCGAACTCCGTTTTTAATGAGACAATTTTTATTAGATTCGTTTTGTGCCGTTGATTTATAATTTATAAAAACGTTTTTCGTAAAACGACCCGAGGGCACGCAAATCGAGAAAACTAGAATCGAGAAATACCCGTAAACTAGTGAGATGGGACAAAACACTTTGTCCCACCCCACTAGCAAAATGGGACGGCATAACTTGACACCACAACACAAGGTGGCATCAAGTTTAACTTACACATTCCAAGTGTAAGCACTAGCTTACATCTTAAGCTTTACCATACCACTAAACTAGCTAAACTAGCAACTTGTATTCATTTCCATCTTTCTTACATGCAATCCACTCCAAAAACTCTCTCAACTCTCTCCATTTGCCGTCCCAAATAAGCCAACAAACACCCTCTTTGATCTCTTCTAGCCATAAACCACATGTTTACTAGTTCTATTAAGGTGTTCTCTTGAAGCCTTGATCATTTGGTGGCCATATCAACAACTTTGGAGGTGATTTGCTTGTATCCTAGGGCTGATTTTCCAACATATGTTCTTGATATTTGATAGTCTTGGAGATACTTGTTGTGTTCATCAAGTTCTTGTCTTCCTAAAACAAGAAATCCACTTGGATTGGTAAAGAAGATCATCCTCTCCATTTTTCTCTTGTTATTTTGATTATGTAGACATGTATTTTATTTCCTATTGTATATGTATATGATGATTATATGATGATAAAAATGTTATGTGGGGATTTTTTGTTGATAAATATGATTAAAGTGGTGAAAAACTATAAGAAACAAGGTTAAAATCATGCTTAATTTACATGGCTGTATAAAACAGTAAAGAAACAGGTAATGGACTGATAAAATGATGAAGTAGAATGGATTTACAGTAAGCTATGGGTCTTGTACACATGTGAGAGTTGGCCATGCAATGGAATCAAAATAATGAGTGAGATATGATCAAAACAAGTTAGGTGGTCTAATCTGAATAAGCAGTTTTGTAGGGACTGTTAAGGCAACTTAAACTCAAAATGGGCAGTAGCTATAACTAAGTTAAATGTAGAACATATTATGAAGATCATGCCATCCAAAAATTAGCTTCTAATTCATTATAGAACTCTAGATATGGTAAACATGGTGAACATGAAGATAAAATTCAGATTTTTGGAAATAATGTTTATTATTATTATATAAGCACTCACATTTTAATGTATAAAATGTAAAAATAAAAACCCACTAACTTATAAAACTTATTTATATAAATATATAAAAGGTTAATTAAATGGATAAAATATATAAATGGTGGTGAAATAATATTTATAAGTAATAAAAACTATAAACTTGATTTTTACGACTTTTTCGGCTATCGCCGTAAAATTAACGTTTTTCGCAAAATAAAACTTAGATGATCAAACCCGTCTAACGTAAAGTTTATAAAAGTCCTATACTGATGTATAGGTAACTAAGACAAGTAAAAACCGATAAAACCCGAACTATAAGAAATACGGACATTTACGAGCTAATTAAGCATATTGGACTAATAATTGGACTAAATAAGATAAAAACTTGTAAAAAAAACTTATTGGGCTTAACCCATTTGGGACCAACTTGTAAAGTTTAACTACTGATAATATAAGTGTGAAAACGATTAATAAGAGTTAAAGAACTTATAATAAGTTTATTGGACTTAAAACACGTAAATGGGTAAAACTAGTAAGCTAGTATAAAAGTTATCGATATATAACACTAAAAATGAGTAAACGAGAATATGTAAACCCACTTGATCATCATATATATATAATCATCATATGTATACATAATTGTTATTTTTATAAAGTCATTGGACATGAGTCTAAGACCGAGTATTATTTGTCTAGGTATCCGTGATTGAAGCACGTATCGTACGTCCGAATTGCCGATAACCCGCCTTCCCATATCAACGTGAGTTCATAGCCTCGCACTCTTTTAAATGTTTTTATAAATGTTTTATAAACCCGCGAGGGAGATAACATGTTAAGTTTTTATAAAATAGGACACCATTTGTCCCGATTGTTTGTTATTGATTTTGGACCCGAATGATTGAATGACCCGATTGTATGACCTGATAAATGATTAATGGACCCGATAGATGAAATAAAATGGATTATTAAAGTTAGGTTATGTCACTCAAAGTCCCATTAGCATGAATTGTGAACTACCGGGAGTTGGTAGACGCTTATGCATTTAATAGTACTATTTGGGGACGATCACCCCAGTTTGCGCCTTGACTGTTGATCCCCGTCGTGCCACATTGATTGGTAAGCGAATTTATGTATGAGAAGATTTCCATAGCGTGACCTTTGTGACGACACGCTACTTTAGATGGGCAAAATTGGTATCGGGTTAGCTACCCGTTGTTGGTTTAGTAAGGTAACAATGTCATGCGGCATATAATAATCCAAAACTAACGAAATACTGCTAGACGCTCCGAATTACGATGTATTGCCTGACTAGCAATACTGGGTCATACTATTGATATGATGTTTGTGTTTTGGTTTTCATAACCATATTCATATAACGGTTTTTATTTTCATACAACGTTATAAGACGTATTGTATGACGTTTTTGCGACATTGGCTCGTATAATGATTTTTAAGGCAAATGCCTATATTATGATTTTCGATAAGGATTTGTATAAAACGACTTTGGCTATTTTATGTCCTATTAAAATGATTTGTACAAAATGATTTTCAGTAATAATTTTATACTGATATTATATTGATGGATTTTATTAAACTCTATGACTTCACTCGGTGTTATCGCTGACCTTTTCTTTTAACATGTTTTATCTCAGGTACTTGAAGGTAATTCTCGGGAAGACAACAAGAATTCATGGCCCGCACTTAAATAATATTTTTCCATTCAAATACTTTGTAAAACTTTGTATGAAATATAATGACTTGGGACCGATGTAACTTTGATGTTTATGAATGGAAATGATTTATTATTAAACGACGCGATTTTTATGCGTTGTCTATGATGTGAGTAATGTGCTATCCCGTAACACCAACTAGTCTTCCGCTGTACTAAGTTGTATAAATTTGGGGGTGTTACAGTCATGGACTGATAAAATGATGGAGTAGAATCCATTTACAGTAAGCTATATGTCTTGTACACATGTGAGAGTTGGCCATGCAATGGAATCATTGTAATGAGAGAGATATGATCAAAACAAGTTTAAGGTACAAATCTGAGTTCACTGTTTTGGACGATTTTTAGAAGATACTTAGAAGATGATTCAACAGTAGCTATAGAATAGTTAAATGTAGCACATATCATGTAGTTTATGTGATAAAAATTTGAGCTTCTATCTCCATATAGAACTCTAGATATGGCAGTTTTGGTGAAAGTGAAGATGAAAATCAGATTTTTGAAATTAAAGAATAATACTATTATATAAGCACTCAAAATTTAATAGTATAAAATATAAGTTAAAACCCACTAACTTATGGATTCTATTTATATAAATATGTAAAAGGTGAAATAAGTGGACATTTTATAAAAATGGTAACTTGTTATGTTTTATAAGTTATAAAACTATAAACACGATTTTTACGACTTTTTCGGCTATTACCGTAAAATTAACGTTTTTGTTAAATAAAACTTAGATGGTTGGACCCGTCTAATGTAAACTTTTATAAACTCATATACTGATATATAGACATGTATAACAAGTAAAAACCGATAAAAACCCGAACTATAGGACATACGGACATTAACAAGCTAAGTAAACATATTGGACTAATAATTGGACTAAATAAGTTAAACTCTTATAAAAAGAACTTATTGGGCTTAACCCATTTGGGCCCAACTTTTAAAGTTTAAGTACTGATAATATAAGTACAAAATGGATTAAAATAAGTTAAATAACTTATAATAAGCTTATTGGACTTAAGACACGTAAATGGGTAAAACTAGTAAACTAATATAAAAGTTATCGACATATAACACTAAAATGATTAAAAGAGAATATGTAAACCCACTTGATCATCATATATATATAATCATCATATGTATACATACTTGTTATTTTTATAAAGTCATTGGACAAACGTCTAAGACCGAGCATTATTTGTCTAGGTATCCGTGATTGAAGCACGTACCGTACGTCCGAATTGCCGATAACCCGCCTTCCCACATCAACGTGAGTTCATAGCCTCGCATTCTTTTAAATGTTTTATAAATGTTTTATAAACCCGCGAGGGAGATGACATGTTAGTTTTTATAAAATAGGACACCATTTGTCCCGCTTGTTTGTTTATTGATTTGGACCCGAATGATTGAATGATCCGATTGTATGACCTGATAAATGATTAAAGGACCCGATAGATGAAATTAAATGGATTATTAAAGTTAGGTTATGTCACTAAAAGTCCCATTAGCATGAATTGTGAACTACCGGGTTTTGGTAGACGCTTATGCATTTAATAGTACTATTTGGGGACGATCACCCCAGTTCGCGCCTTGACGGTTGATCCCCGTCGTGCCACATTGATTGGTAAGCGAATTTATGTATGAGAAGATTTCCATAGCGTGACCTTTGTGACGACACGCTACTTTAGATGGGCAAATTGAGTATCGGGTTAGCTACCCGTTGTTGGTTTAGTAAGGTAACAATGTCATGCGGCTTATAATAATCTAAAACTAACGAAATACTACTAGACGCTCTGAATTACGACGTATTGCCTGACTAGCAATACAGGGTCATAGTATTGATATTATGTTCGTGTTTTGGTTTTCATAACCACATTCATATAACGGTTTTTATTTGACTTTATACAACGTCATAAGACGTATTGTATGATATTTTTACGATATTGGCTCGTATAATGATTTTTAAGGCAAATGCCTATATTATGATTTTCAATAAGGATTTGTATAAAATGACTTTGGCTATTTTATGGCCTATTAAAATGATTTGTACGAAATGATTTTGAGTATCAATTTTATACTGATATTATATTGATGGATTTTATTAAACTCTATGAATTCACTCGGCGTTATCGCTGACCCTTTTCTTTTAACATGTTTTATCTCAGGTACTTGAAGGTAATTCTCAGGAAGACGACAAGAATTCATGGCCCGCACTTAAACAATATTTTTCCATTCAAATACTTTGTAAAACTTTGTATGAAATATAATGACTTGGGACCTATGTAACTTTGATATTTATGAATGGAAATGATTTATTATTAAAACGACGCGATTTTTATGCGTTGTCTATGATGTGAGTAATGTGCTATCCCGTAACACCAACTAGTCTTCCCCTGTATTGAGTTGTATAAATTTGGGGGTGTTACAGTTTGGTACCAGAGCTCTCGTTATAGAGAACGAAAGATTTTTAAAACAAGGTTTTGAATAAAACATTTCAAAATCTCTTTCCTAAAAACATTTTTCTAAAAATGTCTAAAAATCTTTTGACTATAACGGTGCCGAAGAATTCCCGAGTTACCGACAAGGCCAGACTGAGAAGTGTTATTTTAATATATATATATATATATATATATATAACTTGGATTATATATATACATATGATGTAATTTTATTACATGATTGTTTGATGATTATTTTGATATTTATACGAGGTATTTATACGACGTAGATTGTCACAAGAAACCCTAACTCCCCTAGTAAATTAATCGAAGCTATTCTCGTAGGAATTCTAGCTATCCTAGATCTAAACCAAGTTGTGGATATCTATGATCCCAACAAATGGTTGATATTCGTAGAAATGTAGATATTAGTTGATTGTGATGTTGAAAAGAATTGGCGAGATTAAATCTGATATCGATGTCATGACGATCTTTCCTTATAGAGTGGAGTTTGACAAAACGTTACCACCTAGAGAGATGTCATCTGATTCGTTGTCATCCAATTCTTAAATTGAAATCGAAAGGGGTGAATGTTGCACTTGAGGCTGTCATTGGAACCATTACCCAAAAGCCTCATGCCACTAATACCTTTCCAAGAAGTCTAATTGAATGATCGAGTCATCTCATACTAGTGACTCATTTGATAATTGTTGTTGTAAGAGCTATAGGATTGGAAATTAAGTGTTGTTCATATCGAGCTTTTATTGCCCTTTTAAGGTTTATAAATAAGATTGAAAGTATTGGAGAATGAAGTAGGATATCAAATTGAGTGTAAGATGATTGAAACTTGAGTAAAGTAAAACTTAACTTGTATGGAATATGAGATTGATAAGAGGAAATTATTAAGTCATGTGATTGAATTATAAAGTTTTAGTTGATTGTTGATTCGTGTTAAGTATTGTTCCTAGGCCATTGTCCAATGAGGAGGATGCCCAGTGTCCAAGAAATAAATTGAAGAAATCTTCTTCTGAATTAGGACCTGATGGATCTTCCGGGACAGGTGGAACACCTAATGACTCTTGTAGATTAGTATTCATTGTGGTATCTTTAAAAATCCCTAACTTAACTGAGATATCAGTTGATAGGATGAGTTCTGAGAATTGTATGACATAGTGACACGTAATGTGTTACGGTACAATTTTGACTTGTTTGTGATTAATGAAAAGACTACCTTTGATTGCTAAATTCTACATGTATCGATGTTATCTATCTTTTCTTGCTTGTCTCTAATTCTCGCATTAGTGATGCAACCATTGAACAAGTACTCATCTCGAATTGAGTTACGTTATGGATTATTCTTTTTGAGTGCCATCAAAGTCATGAACCTCATGATTATTTGACTAAGCTCATTTCCTATCATATTGTAGTTAGTTCTCGGTGAGCAACTCTTCATCACTCTTCTGCAGATCACTCATTGTTTTTATAAGATAAAACAGTATCATTTGAGGAAATTGAATTTTCATCACTAAAAGGATTATTCAAAATGAGATTTATAAGTAATCGTTATCGAATGAAGTTGTTTATGAAACACTTTGGAAAACTTAATTGTTTTCATAACAAGGAAAATCTTTGTAAATTTATTTTTGATTCTTATTTAAGAATTAAGCATGTAAATGTTTTTATTATAAACATGATGATAAAAGTTTTGACGAACTGAGTATTGCATCGTTGATCTTGAAATTGTATATAGTTGCGCGCCTACATACAATTTGGAATGGACCATGCAAGGCTGACTAGTAGTCACCATAAAACTGATTAATAAACACTACATTTTCTTTGAAGATTGTGAAAGACTAAAATTTTATGAGATCTGCAAGAAGTACAAAATAGGGACATAATGTTAGAGACATCTACATATGTGCCTATAGCATCTATTCTTCTGAGTCGAATTTATTCATCTGTGGAAATTGTCTTATTTGACAATTGACAATTCTTTCTTGTCCAATTCTCCTGTAGTGAGATTCTTAGGAAAAGTATCTGATTATCGAGTGTTGATACCCGACTGGATGTATTGACGTTCCTATCATTTCTTATGATTTGATTTCATTTGAATGACCTGGGTAACGATCCGAGGAGCTTTCGAATGCGTACTCAAATTAATGAAAACATGGGATATATTCATATTCGTTAATGTTTTCGTCTGTATCTGAATTGAAATTCTCTCGCATAGATTATGCGTTAACCTTACTCTTTTAAGGTAGTTATGTCTCCTGATATCCTTGAATTTGTGAAAGATTATGAGTTATTATTAGTCTTTTGAGAAGTTCACATCTTATCGACGGCAATAAAACTGGAAAGTTGGAAGTGCCAGTGGAATGATTGATTGATTATGACATAACGACATTGTCTAAATTAATGGGAACTCGAGTAGAATTCTCCTAAATGATAATATGTTGATTATCAAAAGTGATCTAAATAATTCTTGATGGATGACCATATCCTGCATTTAGACTTGAAATTATATTGTGATTGGTTGTGAATTAGTCATAGATATTATAATCTAGAAGAACCCAATATGAATTTATTAAAAGATGTTTATCTTATCTGAAACTTTAGGAGGTATTTGTTGGTGAATTACCTAGACTTTCGCCATTAAGGCAAGTTGAAATTGGTATTGATTATATTTCCGGTGCTGCACTTGTGACTTGTGCACTGTACGTCAGCACCATCTGAATTTAAGGAATTACCGTACAACTGAGAGAGTTGTCGGAGAAAGATTTTATTATACCAAGCCTGTCATCCTGAAGAGCTATGGTGTTATCATTCCTTATATTTATAGATTACTGTGAATTGAGTAAATTGACAATCGAAAACGAGGTCCATATCTCGAAACGGAAGATTTGTTCGATCATTTACAAGGTTCTTGCGTATGTTTTAAAGATTTGATCCACGGCATGGTTATTATCAACTTCGCATCTGCGAAAGAGATTATGTATTCCAATCACTACATCCAGTACTTGTAATGAACATTATGAGTTTCACGTGATGTCGTTTGGATTAACCAGTGCACATGTAGCATTCATAAATTTGGTGAATCACGTGTGTAGGCTGTAATTTGATAAATTCATGCTCGTGATCATTAAGGACTATATGTTTGTTTATAAGAATAAGAATGAAGTTAATAATTAATTATAAATTGCTCTGAATTGGCCGAACAATGAAAACATGTACCTTGAATAATTAACATGAGATTAAAGACTAAATCCTTTACATTATTTGACTATGTGATTAATGGATAATGGAATATAAATTGACTCTGCAAAATTTAGAAGTCATTTAAGACTTTGGGTTATACTAATAAGAAAGTGCAAATATATTTTGACAAATGTTTTAACAAAGGATTTTAAGGGATTATTCCCTTATACACTAACCATTTAACTACACTTCTGTTTAGGGGTAAATGTTCGTGTATCCCTTAAGACAACCTAAGAGGGATTGAGAAAACCATTTAAACCATGACTTAAAAAAAATTTGAAACGACACTTTTTTCTTTTCAACTAAGAAAACTTCTACCAAAGAATAAACAAAGGTTTTTTGAACATTTACGAATCTTACTAATTATTTTCGATAAATCAACAGAAATCTTGTTAGTAAAATTCAAATTTATTTTGAACATTTTTTCTATAATTAGATGAACTGAGAAATTTAAACTTTTAACGTTTACGTTTCATAAAAATTTAATAATTATTATTAATTTATTTGTAATAATTATCGACGCTTTAAAAACGTCGGATTTAGAAAAACTAATAAAAATGATAGATGAGACAAAACTGAAAGTTAGAAAATATGAAGAAAGGTGAACGTAATTACTGACACATTATGTATAAAAGATAAAGAACCAATTAGGACATGTTCCTTAATAATGAATGTGCAAAATAAATTGCCGGACAATAAAAAAAAATAAAAAATAAATAAACGATGTTTGTAAAAAGGATAATATAGATAATAATGGAGTTCGCGTCTAATGTGAACCATTAAAGTTGAGAAGCCGATGGCGTTAAATGTATAATAGGCCACTTGTAGTTGCCTAAATATGGAGATTTTGAGATATAGTTATGTTGGAGTCTTGTAAGTATAAGTATTCTATTCATGTCATTTATGATTTAATGTATCTTTATCTGAAAAAGTTGTACTAATGGCAAATCATGAAGGCAGACATCGCCTCATACATTAGTAAACGTCTAACTATTGCGAAGGTCATCATCTGAATTTGATTCGATTTGGGTCATCGTTGACAGACTGACCAAATCTACTAATATCATTCCTGTTAATGATAGATTCTTGATGAAGAAATTGACTCTTTTGTATTTAAAGGAGTTATATAAGCATGGTGTGCTTGTATCGATCATCTTTATCAAGATCCTCGCTTCGCATCGAATTTCTAGAGATTTGCTCAGAAATCATTGAGAACGAACCTTGATGAGAGTACCATGTACCACCCCAAATCGAAGGGACGAGGTAAAGTAACGATACAAAGTAATATAAGTGTTGTTTTATGTTTGAATGATTGACCTTTGGTAATAGACCGTATAATCGCTTTCCTTTGGAAGGATTATCATTGATAATCATAGTATTAGGATCGAGATCGAATCTTGTTAGGATCTAAATATTAGAGCATCTGTAAGCAGGAGTTGAGATGAAGACACCCGACATACACCCATTGTGAGTTGGACATGTCTTTTAGGTTTAAGGTTTCCTATGATGGCAAACCTAACCTTGCAAAATACCTGACCCGCGAGATCTGAAATGATTATTGAAATTAGGATCTGATTATTGACTGCCGGTAGTGGGCAAGAGGTTATGTGAATATGAAATGTAGATCTTGAAGTGCCAAATGGGTAGCGAAGTTATGCCACAATTTTAACCTTGGAAAAAAATGAATTCATGATCTGACAAATCATGGGATATAAGTCCCCGTTGTATGGGACCATTGAGATGATGTAAGAAGATTGGTTTGAAAGGCATACAAGCTGGATCTACCCTAGGACTTCAAGAACTGCGTGAATTATGTTTCGTAAATCAAACTTGATGGAATATCTATCAAGTGAAAATCTGATTGTTCTTAGTAAAGCTTAGATCGGCGAAAAGTTGCATTCATCAGAAACCCGTGAACATCATGGATAGAGAAAGTAAGTCAACATTTAGCCTGATCTTATTCCCGTAGTTATATCTGATGAAACTCGTGTATTGTAATGAATTACACTTGTGAGAAAAGACCGAATGTGGAGGAAATACCCACAGAGTAGTAAGGTAAGATGATCTTTGAGGACAAAGATCCTGTTTAGGGGTAAATGCTGTGACAATCCTTCAATTTATGGTTGATATTTTATTCTCGAATATTATTTAAAAACATTATTTTAATGTTATAATATGAACTCACATATTTTTAGGAAGAAATTTAGATTTACGTCTTGAAGTAGCGTCGACTACGTCTAAACCGGAGGATTCAACGTTACGTGCTTACGTTTACATACACCGTCTTTGGTGAAAGTCTGACAATTCAGAAAATAAATTTATCCGTGAATATTATTTTGGAGTTTTAAATTTGTGTTGGTTCATAAACTCACAAAATTACGAGAAGAGATTAGGACTTACGATTTTATTTTAACGTCTTTTACGACTAAACCGGAAACCCTAGGATTACGTATTTACGTTTTCGAACTCCGTTTTTGATGAGACAATTTTTATTGGATTCGTTTTGTGACGGTGATTCATAATTTATAAAAACGTTTTTCGTAAAACGACCCGAGGGCACGCAAATCGAAGAAACTAGAATCGAGGAGTACCCGTAAATAAATGGGGATGAGACAAGTGGGACACTTGCCCCACCACCATCAAAACCGGCCAAACTATTGCCACAACACCCTTTGAGGTGTCAAAGTGTAAACAATACACTTACACTTGTAACTAAGCTTACAAGTTAAGCTTTCCCCACTTGTTTACACAAAACCATTAGCAACTTACCACTCATCTCATTTTCTACATGCAAACCACCCAAAATTTCCTCTCTACTCTCTCTTTGAGCCGTCCCTCATCCCACTCAAAACCCTCATTTGATCAAAATCAACCACAAAATCTCATGTTATTCATATACATGTTGATGCCCTTTTGAAGCCCTATTGATTGGTGCAAGTTAAAACATCCAAGGAGGAGTTTCCATGAAGTGTTAGGGCTGATTTTCCACAAGGAGTCTATGAAGAATGGTGGTCTTGAAGATGGTCTTGGCTATGCACAAGTTTCTCCATCAAAATCCATGCCCAAATCACAACCTACATCAATTTGGTGGTATAAAGATTGTCCTCCTCATCTTCTTGTTATTTTGATTATGTAAACATGTATTTTATTTCCTATTGTATATGTATATGATGGTTATATGATGATAAAAATGTTATGTGGGGATTTGGTGTTGATAAACATGATTAAAAAGGTGAAAAACTATAAAGAACAAGGCTAAAATCTTGCTTAAAAGTGATGGCTGTATAAAACAGTAAAGAAACAGGTCATGGACTGATAAAATGATGGAGTAGAATCCATTTACGATAAGCTATATGTCTTGTACACATGTGAGAGTTGGCCATGCAATGGAATCATTGTAATGAGAGAGATATGATCAAAACAAGTTTAAGGTACAAATCTGAGTTCACTGTTTTGGACGATTTTTAGAAAATACTTAGAAGATGATTCAACAGTATCTATATAAGAGTTAAATGTAGCACATATCATGTAGTTTATGTGATAAAAATTTGAGCTTCTATCTCCATATAGAACTCTTGATATGGCAGTTTTGGTGAAAGTGAAGATAAAAATCAGATTTTTGAAATTAAAGAATAATACTATTATATAAGCACTCAAAATTTAATAGTATAAAATATAAGTTAAAACCCACTAACTGATGGATTCTATTTATATAAATATGTAAAAGGTGAAATAAGTGGACCTTTTATAAAAATGGTAACTTGTTATGTTTTATAAGTTATAAAACTATAAACACGATTTTTACGACTTTTTCGGCTATTACCGTAAAATTAACGTTTTTGTTAAATAAAACTTAGATGGTTGGACCCGTCTAATGTAAACTTTTATAAACTCATATACTGATATATAGACATGTATAACAAGTAAAAACCGATAAAAACCCGAACTATAGGACATACGGACATTAACGAGCTAAGTAAACATATTGGACTAATAATTGGACTAAATAAGTTAAACTCTTATAGAAAGAACTTATTGGGCTTAACCCATTTGGGCCCAACTTGTAAAGTTTAAGTACTGATAATAAAAGTACAAAATGGATTAAAATAAGTTAAATAACTTATAATAAGCTTATTGGACTTAAGACACGTAAATGGGTAAAACTAGTAAACTAATATAAAAGTTATCGACATATAACACTAAAATGATTAAACGAGAATATGTAAACCCACTTGATCATCATATATATATAATCATCATATGTATACATACTTGTTATTTTTATAAAGTCATTGGACAAACGTCTAAGACCGAGCATTATTTGTCTAGGTTTCCGTGATTCAAGCACGTACCGTACGTCCGAATTGCCGATAACCCGCCTTCCCACATCAACGTGAGTTCATAGCCTCGCACTCTTTTAAATGTTTTATAAATGTTTTATAAACCCACGAGGGAGATGACATGTTAGTTTTTATAAAATAGGACACCATTTGTCCCGCTTGTTTGTTTATTGATTTGGACCCGAATGATTGAATGACCCGATTGTATGACCTGATAAATGATTAAAGGACCCGATAGATGAAATTAAATGGATTATTAAAGTTAGGTTATGTCACTAAAAGTCCCATTAGCATGAATTGTGAACTATCGGGATTTGGTAGACGCTTATGCATTTAATAGTACTATTTGGGGACGATCACCCCAGTTCGCGCCTTGACGGTTGATCCCCGTCGTGCCACATTGATTGGTAAGCGAATTTATGTATGAGAAGATTTCCATAGCGTGACCTTTGTGACGACACGCTACTTTATTTGGGCAAATTGAGTATCGGGTTAGCTACCCGTTGTTGGTTTAGTAAGGTAACAATGTCATGCGGCTTATAATAATCCAAAACTAACGAAATACTACTAGACGCTCCGAATTACGACGTATTGCCTGACTAGCAATACAGGGTCATACTATTGATATTATGTTCGTGTTTTGGTTTTCATAACCACATTCATATAACGGTTTTTATTTGACTTTATACAACGTCATAAGACGTATTGTATGATATTTTTACGACATTGGCTCGTATAATGATTTTTAAGGCAAATGCCTATATTATGATTTTCAATAAGGATTTGTATAAAATGACTTTGGCTATTTTATGGCCTATTAAAATGATTTGTACGAAATGATTTTGAGTATCAATTTTATACTGATATTATATTGATGGATTTTATTAAACTCTATGAATTCACTCGGCATTATCGCTGACCCTTTTCTTTTAACATGTTTTATCTCAGGTACTTGAAGGTAATTCTCGGGAAGACGACAAGAATTCATGGCCCGCACTTAAACAATATTTTTCCATTCAAATACTTTGTAAAACTTTGTATGAAATATAATGACTTGGGACCTATGTAACTTTGATATTTATGAATGGAAATGATTTATTATTAAAACGACGCGATTTTTATGCGTTGTCTATGATGTGAGTAATGTGCTATCCCGTAACACCAACTAGTCTTCCGCTGTATTGAGTTGTATAAATTTGGGGGTGTTACAAGATCCTCCACATAGATACGTCCTACAAAACCAGTCTCCATTGCCTTTTGGGACCACTCTCCATGGACTTTTTTGTACTAGTGAAAGGATCAAGATAAAGATCACAAAAGAATGAAGGAACAAATCCATTACAAACAAGATCAAGACCAAGATACAAGACCAAAAGAAGGAAGATCACCTCCACAAGAATGTATTCACTCAATCATCTTATGCGTTTCAAGATGACCGATACATTGGGGGAGATTGTTAGCCCTATATTTTATATAGTCGAACAAGAATGTAATAGGTCATCTTAGTCGTTAATGGTCTTGTAATATAATAGATTAGTTGGGTTAACCGAGCTTGGACTTTAAGCTAATATTATATTATTTAGGGGAGTAAGCCCAAGCAAAGCTAAGCCCGACCCATGAACAAGCCCACTAAAGCCTTAGTGGAGTGGCATATAAATACCCTCTTCCATGTGTGGAAGAGGGTGTTGGTAAACATTATTCTCTCTCTCTAATTAGTGTTTAACCATACATTCTCTCTTATTTCTCTCTCTACTTTTCTTCTCTTTCTCTCTCTAAATATCTCTCTAAATATTGTGTTATGGATTAGAATGGGATTAACACTTTCCTTAATGTTATCCATTCATGTGTTCTTGATTATTGTATTTCATGATTCTTGTGTTATTATACTTGGTATTTTCATAATTAGTAACTTTCCAGAAATAGAAGGTTTCCATATATAGTAACTTTCCAAAAATAATAGGTTTCTATAAATAGTAACTTTCAAAAACAGTAGGTTTCTATAAATAGTGGCTTTTCAAAAATAGCAGGTTCTATAAATAGTAACTTTCCAAAAATAGTATGTTTCCGAAAATAGTAAGTTTCCATATTTAGTATGTTTCCATAAATAGTAATAAGCTCGTTTAATATACATATGTAATTTATCTTGTTCATCGAATAAGCTAATTTGTATAACTCATGGTTTAATAAGCATATTATATAAGCAAATTCTTATAAATCATGAAGAATTAAGCCATAGTTAATTATAAGTATTTTATTAATAAGTCACGATTTAAATAAGTCAAATAGTAGTAAGTCCCTTTTAATAAATAACTTTCATATGTCATAGTTTATGTCGACGTATAGTCGGTATAAGCCTGACCTAACGTGTGAGCGACCCAAGAGGCCCGCGACCCAATAAGCCCGTGGCCCATAGACTTTGCTTATCCTTCAAGAAACCCTAGTCCTATATAAACAGGGGTAGGAGGCTCATTCTACATTATCAAGTTATCTCTCTTAACCACACGACTTTTATCATATATCACACAGATACTAACTTGACCGTCCACGTCTAACCGGTTCTCTATTGTTTGCAGCATCACTCAGGACCGGGAAGCACGACGAGCGGCTCAGGAGAGTCGTTAAACCGGCCTAGCCAAACTATGCTTCAACAAGATGGCGCCATCCGTGGGACCCTGACTAAAACTATATTCGTGGTCTCATATTGTTACAAACGCAGATCCATGTTGAAAGTTAGTAATTCTGTTACTTTCGTACTTTATTTTTCCTGCTGCCATGCTTGCTTCTTTTTTTGATAGTTTGTCACATATACGTATTTGTGAACATCTTAAAATATGTATAACGAATCAACGATACATGCATAAAAAAACGCAACGCTATATGAGTTGTTCTATACACACTGATATAGTCATAGATATGCATGCGTTTTATATTTAGCACATACGCACTATGAGAGATTCGTAGTTTTCTTTTTATTAACTGCATTACGTATCCCATGCGCAAAACTTGATTCATTGATGCTAAACCCATAGCACTAACTCTGTCTTGACAAACATTTCCATTTGACAAGGAAATATGAGATAGGTGCCACTCCTATTAAAAGATGGTTTACTAATAAGAATGCAATACTAAAATTTATACGATACACACAATATTGATATAGTCATAGATATGCATGCATTACGCATCCCATGAGCACCAATTGATATTTTTTTATTTTTTATTTTTATCCGCGGTTATAGTATGTCTAGCCGCCCTCGTCCACATATTTTTGCATATATTTATTTATTAACTGTGGTCGTGAGCCGCACCCTTTCGCGCTAGTCCGCATGCTTGTTTATATTATTAATAAATATTGCACATATCATTTAAATAAATAGAAGATAAAAAGATATTACCTATATCTTTTAAATTGATAAGGTATATTACTCATATCTTTTAAAATTTTAGAAAATATGCTATCAATATTTTTTGTTAAAGATATTACGTTTATCTTTTAAAATTGGTAAGGAGATATTGCATATATCTTTGTTTTTAATCAAATATATTTTTTATACATATCGCGACCCGACCTCTTTATCCACGGTCATGTACGTCCGGCCGCACTCATCCGCACGTTTTAAGAATATTTTATTTTTTAAAAAATCTTGAGTTATGAGTTGCGTTCTTTCACGGTAGTCCGCCCTATTAAAAAATAATATTTTAATTTGGCCGTTGCAATCTGCGCGACCAAACATATTATTTTATTTAGTTTGGTCACTGCGAGCCGCGCGCCAAACATTTTATTTAGTTTGGTCGCTGTGAGTCGCGCGCCAAACATTTTATTTTATTTAGTTTGGTCGTTGCGATCCGCGCGCCAAACATATTATTTTATTTAGTTTGGTCGATGTGAGCCGCGCGCCAAACATTTTATTTAGTTTGGTCGCTGCAAGCCACGCGTCAAACATTTGATTTTAATTAGTTTGGTCGTTGCGAGCCGCGCGCCAAACATATTATTTTATCTAGTTTGGTCGTTGCAAGCCGCGCATCAAACGTATTATTTTATTTAGTTTGGTCGCTGCGATCCGCACGACCAAACATATTACTTTATTCGGTCGCGGCGGTCCGCCTGTCGGATGTATTATTTAGTTTGGTCGTGGCAATCTGCGCGATCAAGCGTATTACTTTTTTAAATTTCGTCGCATTGATCTGCGTGTTAAGATGAATTATTTTGGGCTGTATGTCTGAACATTTTCCATACATAACTGTACCTCGGTCATGATTATGACTTACGCATTTCTACATTTGTTGACAACATCTTATGCCTATTATTGTTTAAACCGAATTTCATACATATTCGCGATATTAATGTGCAAAGTTTAATCTTATAATAAACACACGCCTTGTGTTTTATTTTATAAATCTTCACTATATTAAGGTGGGATCCACCACCTTTCTAGTATTCCTAAGCCACGAGGGCAATGTCCCATAGGGGTAAGCGTTAAAAATTGTTCACAAATTTTTCGGATACTTTTCATATATATTTAATACTACTAGTAGATATAACACCATTAAACTTGGGGGGCTATCGGGGTATCATAATTTCATTGATATGATCTTATTTGATTGTATTTTAGCATTTATATTTTAAAGCATGTAGGATACTATTTTTTGCATGGTAAATATTATTGCGCGGATCCGTCAGGTCAGGAACCTGCTGTTGTGCACCAGGTATCCACAACTAAGTACGTAAGGGGCATTGCAAGCCCGATACTAATCTGAATCGTGCGTTCGAAAAATGACGGATCAGGTATCCACCGCAAGTTCATGCAGGACATGGCCTGCCTCCCGCGTAAGAGGGTTGCAACCCCAGAGTTATTAATGATACGCGTATCTAAGCCTCTGCGTGAGCATTAGGGTGCACTGCAGGCGCACTATAACTGCTATGTTACTACAAGATCAGGTATCTTGTGCGGTCATCCGCCACCACAAGACTCTCCGGAGCGCCATGTCAGGTACGTGTGCAAACGATACCGTATACGGTATCAATGGTGTTACATTGTACGCTAAACACTGTATTCGCACTTAGCATGCAAGAGGTCTTGCTAACCTATTGTGTACTAAAGTCGGGTATTGTATTCACACTTATCATGTAAGAGGTATCGCGAGCCATGTGTTAAGTTAATTAGCATATAGACTTGCGCTATGCCATATGAAGTGCGTCTTTTGTTGGCCTTAAGCCAAATGCAATATTCAGACTATGTTGCATCATCAGTGGGTATAAGAAGTTCGCCTTCAAAGTATTCATGATGCAACATACGGGTTCCACCTCCACCTTTACAATACCTTCTTATCATCCTCACATTAGAGAGGAATAAGAATTATACCTTGCTGATGCCAGTGTTACCCCGACTATAGAAAAGGTTTTCTTTTTACAGGGTCTTTACCGTTGCATAATGGGAAACCAAGCATTCTAGTACAACCACCCGTGTTACAAAAACTGGTTCCCCATTTCTTTTCACATGGATACGCTTACAGGTAGCGGATATGGTGTAGAGTCTAGTAACCTTGGTGAAATCCTCACATAATAGACTGGGGGACATGATGACGTATAGTGGCTACGCTCACTATTCACATAGTTTTCCCATCATCTTTTTGCTAAAGGTAGCCCACCACGAGGATGTCCTAGCAGCAAGCCATACGCGTTTATTTGGTACGCGTGACATATGAATGAGTCTAGCATAACATGGTCATGAACCATATCATACTAGACTGGGGGACATGTGGACGTATAGTAGGTATAAGCCTGACCCAACATGTGCGCAACCCAGGAGGCCCGTGACCCAATAAGTTCGTGGCCCATAGACTTTGCTTATCCTTCAAGAAACATATTCCTATATAAACAGGGGTAGGGGGCTCATTCTACATCATCAGGTTATCTCTCTTAACCACACCACTTTAATCATATATCGCACCGATACTAACTTGACCGTCGGAGGTGGACCCCAGAGCTCCGGCCGCGGGTCCACGTCTAACTAGTTCTCTATTGTTTGCAGCATCACTCAGGACCGGGAAGCACGACGAGCGGCCTAGGAGATTCGTTAAACCGGCCTAGCTAAACTATGCTTCAACAGTTGATAAATAATTATTAATTAATAATATGTCATGATTTACTAGTGATTATTAATTAATAATATGTCATGAATTATAAATAATTATAAATAATAATATGTCATGGATTATAATTAATTATAAATAATAGTATTTCATGGAATATAATTAATTATAAATTCTTAAACTTGATAATAATTTTCTAATTAAGTTAAATAATAATAAGCCCATTTTAATTAAGTCTAATTAAATAAGTCGTAAATAAGTCGAGTTAATAGGTTCATGTAATATAGCCGTCATTTAATTATGCCCATATTTAATTATTTCAATCTATTTTAATAAGCCCGAATTAATAATTAAACAAATTAAAAATAACAATCCAAACACTCCTACTGTGTCTCTCGATTTAACTGAGCCAAACAACACCACCACCGAGACCAAAAGGTCTCTACTGTTAACCAAACACACCACCACAACCCCTTGCTGCTACTTCCCATGCCGGGTTCCTATTACCAAGCCAAAGTTCCCACCGGTCTCCTTCTGTTGTGGCTGCCAGCAGAATCCTCCCACCGGCCTCGCAGCCTTGCGGCTGCCAGCAGAAATCACCTACCGGAGCCCACTGTAGCCCTTATGGGTTGAGGCTGTTAAGCTACAGCAGCCAATGTGTTGTGGTTTCTTGCCCAAAAACTCAACCGAGAGCATCTCCAATGAGTTTCTCGGTTTGCGTGTCATCAACAAAACCCAAACCCGATTTATTATGTTCTTGTTTTTATTAACATTAACATATGTTCATATCATTTAATTATATTAATTCATGATTCATTAAAATAAATAAAAAAGTAAAATTTAAGGTTTTACTAACACGAAGCAAAGATCAAGCGATGAACAAACACGAACACACCTTAAGAATCAAAGATCAAAGTCAATTTTCTTTTCTCCCCTTTTTTGTTCTTTAAAACCGGCGATACTAACACCCTTTTAGGGTTTTCTTCATTTTTTTGTTTTGTTAAAAATGAGAGAATAACATACATATGTTTTGGTTATATCCTTAGTGGACTGGGCCTTGGTCCTTTTTAACTTGTAAAGGTTTATTAATATTTATACATGGAGCCCATTTAGTATTTATTTATTTCGTGTTTTAACTTGGAATCTTGTGTGTGTCGTATATTCGTGATTAATACTTTCGTGTTATATCTTGTCGTGTAGTATAAATATAAGTAAATACTTATCGTGCATTAATTAAATATTAAACGTTTTTATTTAATGATATATTTATGCGGGTTTTACAACTCTTCCCCTCTAAAAAGGATAATTCGTCCTCGAATTATAAACATGATGTGACTGAAAGGATATACTTGGATCATGGGGAAATGAGGATAAGAAGCCTGAATCGACTCTTCGGTTTCCCAAGTGGCTTCCCGCTCGGGATAGATCCTCCAAGGAATCTTGATGGAAGGAATATTCTTTTTTCTCTTGACCCTATCTTAACGATCTAGAATGGTCTCTAGTTCCTCTACGTAAGATAGATCCTCTCGAATCTGATCGAGTGGATACGTAACGTGTAAAGGATGGTAATTGTACCTCTGAGCAATGATACGAGAGACATATTATGAACGAGATATGTGAAAAATTGTGAACGTGATACGTGAACAATTGTGAACGTGATACGTGAACATATGGTGAACGTGATACATGAAACATATCATGAACGTGTGATAACTGAGGAGGTAATGCCAAATAATACGAGACGTGACGTGAAAGTCTGTCAGAGAATGGAAAGTTGAGATAAACCTGAATCTGGTTTCCCAAGCTTTCTGTAACCCTTCCCAAAACGAGACGCAAACATGGATCGTGAGATGAAACGAGAACATGAACGTGAACAAGGTCGTGAACGCGAACGTGAGACGTAAATCGTGAGAAGGAATAAGCACATGAACGTGAACAAAGTCATGAACGTGAACGTGAACATGGACGTAAGTGTGAACATGAACGTAAATCCCTATCTGAGCTGATCGCTAATGGAGTACTGTGTAATCGTACGATCGCCGTTGAAAATTTCTCCTAATATGCTAACTGTGTAATCCTTGTGGATGGAAAAAAAACTAGCAGACTTTGTCAAACGATCGACAAAGACCCAGATAGGTGTTGGGTCGAATTATTGAGTTGATAAGTCAAAACACAAAAGACAAGGACTAAATTTGACAATGAAGAATTCTACAAGCTGGTGGACAAACTTGTAGAAGATATTATCACAGAATAATAGAAGATTTAGTTGTCTTATTATTAGCTTTCTTTGTAAGCTATGTTTTCTAGTATATAAAGAAAACATACGTAGGTTTTTATTCATATATTATTCATTCACAATGTAAACCTAAAGTGTGTGTCGCACTAGACGTGGGATTAAATGTATACACGTCTAGTGGTTGTTTGTTATTAATATAATGAGCAACCCATTTGTTTTAATTCGTGTTCTTTGTGTCCAAACACCTTGTTATGATCATTGTTCTTATTCCGCTATGTTATCATATGAATGATGATCAACCTAGATATAATGGTTCTTAACCATTGAGTCTAACGATCAATACGGAACCACAATTGGTATCAGAGCCTAAGTCTCTTGATATCTAGGTCCGACGAGGTGTTCGTGTTTCGTGAAGAAAAGAAAAATCCGTCTAGGGTTTTTCTGGACGTTTTTGTGTGCGCAGCAGTATTCAGAAGGTCATAACTTTTTATTGGACCGTTGGATCGTCACGAAATTTTATATGTGTGTTCTACATACATATATCTAAACATCCACCGGAGGGATTGTCGAGTTTTATCCCCAGGAAAAAGTTATTAAGCGTCAAAGTCAGCAGTAGGAGGTATGCAGTTTTCTGTGCACAGCCATGTTCAAAACACGATCTCTCCTTCGTTAACCGTTGGATCTTCGTGATTTTTGAACTGTAGATTCTTGGCACTTGTGTCTTGAATATCACCGAAGGGATTTTCGATCTGAGCTTTTGTCTGAAAGTTATTTAAGTTCGAAGTAGGCTGCAAAGAAGGAACGAAGTTTTCTTTTTCACATAAAATAATGAATTAGGGTTTATTACAAACCCTAGATCGAGTTTATGAACAGAAAAGAAGGAAGCAGATTCGTGTTTACGTTGCAGTTTGTGTAGGATTCCTTTCTTTGTGAATCCTAAAGTTTGGCAATGATGATTATGATGTTTAGGGTTTGTTTGAAGAAACCCTAGAAAGGCTGTGATGGAAATCAGATCGTGTTTCAATTTCACATGGGGTGTAAAGCAGAGAATGAATTAGATGTTCAAGTAGTTCATGCATACGGTAGTAGTCTTCTTATCAACACTTTCATTGTGTTCACATGGTCATCCAAGGTCTACGAAGATTGTGATGTTACAAGAAGTCACGTGAAGGAAAAAAAGGTGCTGCTGTATCATGTGATGTTTATGAAAGTGACGTAGATCTCTACTTGATCAGAAGGTACATTTGATTAAAAGCGTCTATGGTAGTTGACAAATAATGAGATATTTTTGGAAGCTAATATATTTGGACCAGGAAATCATATACGTGATTGCTTTTTGCAAAATAGTCAGCTACAATATAGGACAAGAAACGTGAAAGGTATGATTGCATGCGAGATTTATGGCTGCTACTTATTCATACATGCTGTTTTCTATTTTTCAACCATATTTTAAGGGAAACAGTCATAATCCTACGATTATTTTGGAGAAATTCTAGAAAGTGACGTGGGATTATCCAATGCATGTTTGTGCGTGAATATTGGGTGAGATATGGATTCAAATATCTTGTTTCCTTTTATATGAGATGGAGGAACGAGGATTATGGGAATTAATAAAGGCAAAGTCTATATACGCATGCTACAACAGTGTGTTATGGGTGATGTACGTGATGCAATTTTACTATAGTTGCCCAGGTACGTTTTCAGCAGATCTCATAAAAACAGGGTTCTATCTTTGGACAATATAATCCTGGTACTTAGCTTTATTTGCAAACAAATGAGGTTTGAAGAATAAGATATACGTGACACTCCTGTATTTTAGGAGTTAATCTGTTATTCTTATTTTTTTATTCTCATGATATATGCATTTACTGGGCTACAAAGATTGGGCTGTTCATATGGCAAAAAGTTAACGATTGACTACTGATTATCCTTACACAACAAGGAAATCAGTTAATTAAGGAGAAAGTGACTTTTTATGAAGATACGTTTTTTATGGGATGAGATACAAACAGACGTTGGTTTTGGGAGAGTATGATTATAAGTTGCTGATTTTTAGGGATTTATTTCTACAAGATCTTCATGTGATATTTAGCTTGATTTTTGGAAGGATAATATTTTGATGGCTAAGTTGTTTTCACATGAGGTAATATGGTGTGGCTTATTTATGGTCCCAGGCTTAAGCCAAGTCACTAAAAGAATTTAAAATATGGACGCTGATGGAATAGACGCTGACAAGAAGTATTTTGACGCTGACAGAATAAGTCAACGCTGACAGGTTGACAGTATCGTCCGATATATGAATTCCAACGCTGATAGGTATTGTCCAATATCGGACAATACAACTGATAGAGATATTGGACAGAAGAGGATATTGGACAACACAAGGAAGGCTGCTGTTTGAGAAAATTGGACGTTTTAAGCACACAAAAAGGAGTTATTTACACACAAAGGTACATGGAATCTCCGTTTTAATATAGAATATCAAATTGATATTTATGGCTCGGATATTTTTAAATGGATTAATGATTTTAAAGCGAGTTAGCAATTATTCGTGGGAATTTGATGGATATTTAAACTATGTAATCGGGATAGCCTTGTGAAAGAGTTATCCATTCAAATACTTTTACATATGGTATGAAGGTGTTATTCCATTAAAATTCGTCATGAAGAAGTGTTAGCTTAAGGGGAAGAATTCTTATGGTAAGTTTGATGATTGAAGAAGATTTTTCGCAAGTTTGTGTTCTATCATATCTTAAAGTGCCATAGACTTTAAAGGTAACTTGTTCGTGCTTTACATGGTTAGTGATGAAGACTTGTCATAACACTTGAAGGAGTTACATTATCGTGCTCAGTGTCTCACATAGGATGAGAATATTGACAAGGGATCGAGGTCTACTTATAATTGGTCTGATATAAGTTCTTAGTCACGTGGATAGTACAAGACATGGAACACAAGGTTGGGATATTTTACTTCTACATCAAAAATATTAAAGTTATTTTTCTTCAGGATCATTACATAGAGCTACTTTTGGAGAATCTTCAAGATTGCATACTTTCACATATTCCCTATTGATGTGTCAAAAAGGGGAAGAATATGTGCTATACTTAAGGGGAAGCTTCTTGGAAATCATGTACTACATACAAAGGATTCATGCTTAAGAGGAGTGTTTTGACATCATCAACTAGGGGAAGATTGTTGGGTCGAATTATTGAGTTGATAAGTCAAAACACAAAAGACAAGGACTAAATCTGACAATGAAGAATTCTACAAGCTGGTGGACAAACTTGTAGAAGATATTATCACAGAATAATAGAAGATTTAGTTGTCTTATTATTAGCTTTCTTTGTAAGCTATGTTTTCTAGTATATAAAGAAAACATACGTAGGTTTTTATTCATATATTATTCATTCACAATGTAAACCTAAAGTGTGTGTCGCACTAGACGTGGGATTAAATGTATACACGTCTAGTGGTTGTTTGTTATTAATATAATGAGCAACCCATTTGTTTTAATTCGTGTTCTTTGTGTCCAAACACCTTGTTATGATCATTGTTCTTATTCCGCTATGTTATCATATGAATGATGATCAACCTAGATATAATGGTTCTTAACCATTGAGTCTAACGATCAATAGGGAACCACAATAGGATCATGCTTCCTCTTAGTCTGTGATACTCCGGTAATGAAATCCATTGAGATCTTGTCCCACTTCCATTCAAGAATTTCTAATGGTTGTAACAAACCACTAGCATGCTGGTGTTCTATCTTAACCTGCTGGCAGGTCAGACATTTAGATACGCATGTAGTTACATCTTGTTTCATAGCGCTCCACCAAAAATGTTGTTTGAGGTTATGATACATTTTTGTGGAATCCGGATGAATAGCAAATGGAGGACTATGAACCTCGGTTAGTAAGACCTCTCTTAGCGTAGGATCCTCTGGAACACATAATATAGTGTAGGATTCTCTCCCTTACGTGTAAGCTTAGTCATGGTAAAGCTAACCGTGAGAAACTTTCAACAATACTGCAGTAGTAACCAACTAAATACAGAAAACCACGGACTTCAGTCACAGACATCAGTCTGGGGCATTTGGTGATAGCCTCCACCTTCTTCGGATCTATGTTAATCCTTTCTGCTAAAACAATGTGGCCCAGAAATGCCACTTTACTCAACCAGAATACACATTTGGAAAACTTAGCATACCATTTCTCCTGTTGTAGAATCTACAGTACTGTGTGAAGATGATCCTCGTGTTCTTCTCTATACTTTGAGAAGGGCAGGATGTCATCAATGAAACCAATAACGAACTTGTCTAAGAATTCATGGAAAACTTGATTCATCAAGTCCATAAATACAGTTGGAGCATTCGTGAGACCAAAAGGCATAACCACGAATTCACAATGACCATAACGTGTGCGAAAAGCAGTCTGGGAAATGTCTTGCTCTTTCACTCGCAATTGATGGTAGCCTGATTGTAATTCGATCTTGGAAAAGTGCTTAGCACCCAGTAGTTGATCAAACAAGTCATCAACACATGGAAGGGAATAACGATTACGAATGGTGATCTTGTTCAGTTCATGGTAGTCGATACATAATCTAATGCGACCGTAATTCTTCTTGACAAACAGAGCCGGTGCATCCTATAGTGATACACCCGGGCGAATAAAACCTTGTTCCAGCAACTCATGCAGCTGATCCTTTAACTCCTTTAACTCAATGGGAGCCATGCGTTAAGGAGCTTTGGAGACAGGTTCAGCTCTCGAAACAAGCTCAATGCCAAACTCCACCTCACGGATAGGAGGTATACTAGGAAGTTCTTTTGGAAATACGTCCAAAAACTCAGAAGCAATCGGCTGATTGTGAATAGAAGAGACTTCAAAAGTAGTGTCATGAATGGTAGCTAGAAAATCTTCGCAACCACGGAATAATAAACCACGTGCTTGTGAAGCATAAATAATCCACACAGGTTTCCTGGTAGGACACCATGATGAATGTATTCATGAGCCTGAATATCGCTGAATATGACCCGATATGAATGGCAATCAATCATAGCACGATGTGCTGCTAACCAGTCCATACCCAGAATTATATCGAACTCGCACATGTCGAAGGGAAGTACGTTAACAAGACGAATCTTGCCATCAAACTGTAAAGGAAGGTCTTTATAGACATGGGTAATATGAACAGAGTCTTTCATAGGCGTAGATATATGAAATGTGTATAGTTGAAGTTCGTTTTTCTCAGTTCTTAACAAATTAAAAGTCCTAACAAGATCGAATTTTTAATTGTTTTTGGTTGGTAAAGTATTTGGATATTCTATAGCTAATTCAAACAAAGCCTTGCTAAAATGAAAAATATCGTCTACTTATACATAAAACAAAGTGCACAAACCAAGTTTTTATTCAAGTAAAATGCTAAAATGTAAATTTTACAAACTATAAGGACTGAAATGTTGATCCCAAACTTAGATCGATTTAGCTTTGTGTTAACGAGATTAAATCAAGTTTAACACGTAGAGAAACTTTGTTGTATTGAACAAACTAAGTGTTATGCGGAATTTAACACTTAGAACAAAGAACAAAACAAAGTAAACAAAACTTTCACTTTGATTAATAATATCAATGAATGATTACAATGAAAGTGTTATGAGATATGTGGAAGAGGTGTGTGAAAAAGATGTGTCTTATGTCTAACCCTAAGGCCTCCTTTTATAGGTTTAAGGAGCCTTGTACAAAAAGCTAAGATCAACTATTTTAGGAAGAGACATAAGATAAACATAACTTATTGACTAAATCTTTTTAAACATTAAGAATATATTCTGAATTCTTATCTTCATACACCAGCTTGAAGAATTCATCATTGGCAGATTTAGTCCTTGTCTTTGTCTTTAAGATTCTTTTTGTCAACGCCTTGATAATTCTTATCAGCGTCTCATCTGTCACCGCCTCTTTTACTCTTGTCAACGTCCAAGTTCCTCTTGTCAGCGTCTAGGGACTTGGTCAATTTTATTCCCAACAATCATCCCCTAAACTTGATATCTACTCTAGTAATCAAGTTTCTGAATAAAATAAAACACACAGAGAGGATTCTCACAAAAATGCTCTATCCTTCAATTTGAGTATGAATAAACCTCAAAATGTCAACACTCAAACTTGATCTTAATCATCTTCTGCAATACATCTTATAATAGTAAGCTTCTTTATAATTTTTGTCACATAAATTCAATTTCTCCTCCCCTTTTTAAGACTCCTCTCCAAGATTAGTATCAAAGGACGATACCATGAATATCCTCCATAGCTTCATATCAGCTTCCAAAACAACAAGTCTATCAGTTCAAAACAGTGATCCTTGACAATTTGTACCAGTTCTATATTTTGCTTTTGCAAGCTAATACAGATTTTCGTCAATTCCATTAATGTAAAAGGTTTCATACTGTCCTCATCCACATTCGGGAAATGAATCCTCAATGTTGATTCATAGGACATGGGGATGGACTTACTGATGATAAGACTGAATTGACCTGCATTAAAGCTAGTGCCAATAGTCTCAACCATCTCCATAACACTATACACCCTTGTGAAAGTGATCTCTGCTGCTACTAGATGTCAATCACTAGGAACAACATCTCAATGATCATTAGGCTTCCAGATATCCAAAAATTTGAAAAATGAAAGGGTGATGAAACATTTTGGGTCTACAAAGAAGTTTATAAATGACACCTGCTAAGATGTCATAACATAAAATGGACTTGAGAATATAGAAAACTTTAGTTAGAACATAAACAAAGGTAATAATCCTAAGGAAATTAACTAGACTCTAATAAGCAAGAGTGACAAACACTGTTCATGCATACACACATGCAAAAGTATGATAGACACACATGAACTCAAGAGTCCTTTGTTTACAAATGCCCCAAAGAGAAAGTTAACTCATATAAAACCTTTGCAACTCCCCAAGTAAGCCCAAAAATATATAGCTACCCCAAGTCACCCATACGACCACACCCAATTCTAGGTCAAAAGTCTTGGCAACATGCATAGTATATCAACTTTGCATGCTACAGTGCCTCACGAATTAGAAAACTAAATCGTACTCACCAGTGGACACAATCTAGAATTGTGCAAGAGTGCTCTAGGAGTACCCAAAAACCTAAAGGTTTACCTCCCCTTAATAGAAGCATACAAATCATTATATGTGAAGACGCAAAATTTTATTTCAAGGCAGGAATGTAAACATTCCAACCATCATAAATAAATTTTGCAACTTTGTATCCATCGAAATTTAGCTTCATTTTCCTACATAGTTAGACAAAAACCACAAAAACACACACCAACAGAGGCTACCTTTCCCACGACAATGGCTAGAGATAACATGTTAGTGGATAAAAAATAATATTAGTGGAAAGACCAACAATGCACGTTCCTTGAGCATCCATTATCCCAATATCCTTGATCATTAACCTGCTTTTGGATAGGCTGCTCAAAAGAAAAACAAATTAGTTTTCTTTGGAGATCCAAGCCTTGTCAGACTTGGATCTATCTAGTTGTTCAACTAGAGTGGTCTTATTCTTTACCACAAATCCCTGTTCATCCCTTTTTTTTCCTGAGTACCCAATTTGTTCCAATGAGTCCAGTAATGACCTTCTCAAGGTATTTAAATCTATTGCAACTCATTGAAATACCATTAAAATTAGAGTTTTGCTCTTGTTTAGGTTTCCATGTTAAGTGGGATGATTCTTTAGACCCATGACCCTTACTAACCAAGTATCTTTGTTTATATGGTCTAAAATAAGATCTCATACCAAACTTGGAGCTGTCAGCGCTGCATTTGTTCCTGTCAGCGTTGAATTTGTTCCTGTCAGCGCTGAATTTGTTCCTATCAGCGCTGAATTTGTTCTTGTCAGCGCCCAAATTAGGGTTTGCTACAGGAACATATTGTCTGTTTGACCAAGTGTTGGTCTTTTGAAAGGGCCTTTGTCCATGGGTATTAGCTGCCTTAGAGAAGAAAGGAGCTGGTCTAGTAGCCTGTGGTCTAGTGTGGACAAAAGGTATATGGTTGAAATTGGATGACCTATTGTCAGCGAATGAATTGTATCCACTGACACAATTATAGGCCAAATGTAAGAAGCTCCCACATGAGTAACAAGCCTTTTTTGACACAAACTTAGGCTTAGACTGATAAAAACCTATCCCATTGTAACACCCCCAAATTCGTACAACTTAATACAGCGGAAGACTAGTTGGTGTTACGGGGATAGCACATTACTCACATCATAGACAACGCATAAAAATTGTGTCGTTTATTAATAAAGTATTTCCATTCATAAATATCAAAGTTACATCGGTCCCAAGTCATTACATTTCATACAAAGTTTTTTGAATGGAAAAATATTGTTTAAGTGCGGGCCATGAATTCTTGTCGTCTTCCCGAGAATTACCTTCAAGTACCTGAGATAAAACATGTTAAAAGAAAAAGTCAACGATAACGCCGAGTGAATTCATAGAGTTTAATAAAATCCATCAATATAATATCAGTATAAAATTATTACTGAAAATCATCTTGTACAAATCATTTTAATAGGCCATAGAATAGACAAAGTCATTTTATACAAATCTTTATCGAAAATCATAATATAGACATTTGCCTTAAAAATCGTTATACGAATCATTGTCATTAAAAACACCATACAATACGTTATTGCAACGTTGTATAGATTAAATAAAACCATTATATGAATATGGTTATAAAAAGCCTTAAAATCATTATACGAGCCAATGTCGTAAAACGTCATACAATACGTCTTACGACGTTGTATGAAAATAAAAACCGTTATATGAGTATGGTTATGAAAACCAAAACACAAACATAGTATCAATAGTATGACCCAGTATTGCTAGTCAGGCAATACATCGTAATTCTGAGCGTCTAGTATTATTTCGTTAGTTTTTGGATTATTACAAGCCGCATGACATTGTTACCTTACTAAACCAAAACGGGTAGCTAACCCGATACCAATTTTGCCCATCTAAAGTAGCGTGTCGTCACAAAGGTCACGCTATGGAAATCTTCTCATACATAAATTCGCTTACCAATCAATGTGGCACGACGGGGATCAACCGTCAAGGCGCGAACTGGGGTGATCGTCCCCAAATAGTACTATTAAATGCATAAGCGTCTACCAAATCCCGTTAGTTCACAATTCATTCTAATGGGACTTTTAGTGACATAACCTAACTTTAATAATCCATTTTTATTTCATCTATCGGGTCCTTTAATCATTCATAGGGTCATACAATCGGGTCATTCAATCATTCGGGTCCAAAATCAATAAACAAACAATCGGGACAAATGGTGTCCTAATTTTATAAAAACTAACATGTTATCTCCCTCGCGGGTTTATAAAACATTTATAAAAACATTTAAAAGAGTGCGAGGCTATGAACTCACGTTGATGTGGGAAAGCGGGTTATCGGCAACTCGGACGTACGGTACGTGCTTCAATCACGGAAACCTAGACAAATAATAATCGGTCTTAGACGTTTGTCCAATGACTTTATAAAAATAACAATTATGTATACATATGATGATTATATATATATATGATGATCAAGTGGGTTTACATATTCTTGTTTACTCATTTTAGTGTTATATGTCGATAACTTTTATACTAGTTTACTAGTTTTACCTTTTTACGTGTTTTAGGTCCAATAAGCCTATTATAAATTTATTAACTTGTATTAATCCATTTCTTACTTATATTATCAGTATTTAAACTTTCAAGTTGGGCCCAAATGGGTTAAGCCCAATAAGTTCTATTTATGAGTGTTTATCTTATTTAGTCCAATTATTAGCCCAAGTAATAGTCCAATATGTTTACTTAGCTCGTTAATGTCCGTATGCCCTATAGTTCGGGTTTTATCGGTTTTTACTTGTTGTACATGTCTATATATCAGTATATAAGTTTTATAAAGTTTTCATTAGACGGGTCCATCCATCTAAGTTTTATTTAACAAAAACGTTAATTTTACGGCAATAGCCGAAAAAGTCGTAAAAATCATGTTTAAAGTTTTATAATTTATAAAACTTAACAAGTTACCATTTTTATAATTTATACACTTATTTATCATTTTACATATTTATATAAATAGAATTCATGAGTTAGTGGGTTTTAATTTATATTTTATACTATTAAAATTTGAGTGCTTATATAATAGTATTATTCTTTAATTTCCAAAAATCTGATTTTTATCTTCACTTTCACCAAAACTGCCATATCTTGAGTTCTATATGGAGATAGAAGCTCAAATATTTATCACATGAACTACATGATATGTGCTACATTTAACTCTTCTATAGCTACTGTTGAATCATCTTCTAAATATTTTCTAAAAATCGTTCAAAACAGTGAACTCAGATTTATACCTTAAACTTGTTTTGATCATATCTCACTAATTATTTTGATTCCATTGCATGGCCAACTCTCACATGTGTACAAGACCCATAGCTTACTGTAAATCCATTTTACTTCATCATTTTATCAGTTTACCATATGGTTCTTTACTGTTTTTATACAGCCTATCATTTAAACAAGATTTACCCATTTTTACTTATAGTTTTTCATCTTTTTATCCATGATTATCAACAACAAATCCCCACATAACATTTTTATCATCATATAATCATCATAAACATATACAATAGGAAATAAAATACATGTTTACATAATCAAAATAACAAGAAGATGAGGAGGACAATCTTTATACCACCATGATGATGTAGGTTGTGATCAAAACATGGATTTTGATGGAGAAACTTGTGCTTAGCCAACACCATCTTCAAGACCATCAATCTTTATGATCACCTTGTGGAAAATCAGCCCCAAGACACCATGAATACTCCTCCTTGGATGTTATAAGTACCACCAATCAATAGGGTTTCAAAAGGGCTTCAACATGTATATGAATAACATGAGATTTTGTGGTTGATTTTGATCAAGTGATGGTGGTTTGTGGTGAGAAATGGGACGGCATTAATGGAGAGGATGAGAGAGTTTTAGCTAGTTTGCATGGTGGAAAATGAAGACAATGGTTTATGTGAGTGGTTTTGTGTTGAGGTAAGCTTAATATGTAAGCTAAATGGACAAGTGTTTACTTGTTCATGAGGTTGTGACACCTCATGGTGTATGTAGCTAACTTAAGGCCGGTTTTGGAGTGGGGTGGGACAAGTGTCCCACTTGTCTCATCCCATTTATTTACGGGTACTCCTCGATTCTAGTTTCCTCGATTTGCGTGCCCTCGGGTCGTTTTACGAAAAACGTTTTTATAAATTATGAATCAACGTCACAAAATGAATCCAATAAAAATTGTTTCATCAAAAACGGAGTTCGAAAACGTAAATACGTAATCCTAAGGTTTCCGGTTTAGTCGTAAAGGACGTTAAAATAAAATCGTAAGTCCTAATCTCTTCTCGTAAATTTTTGAGTTTATGAACCAACTCAAATTTAAAACTCCAAAATAATATTCATGGACAAATTTATATCTGAAATGTCGGACTGTCACCAAAGACGGTGTATGTAAACGTAAGCACGTAACGTTGAATCCTCCGGTTTAGACGTAGTCGATGCTACTTCAAGACGTAAATCCAAATTTCTTCCCAAAAATATGTGAGTTCATATTGTAACATTAAAATAATGTTTTTAAAATAATATTCAAGAATAAAATATCAACCATAAATTGACGGATTGTCACAACATTTACCCCTAAACAGGATCTTTGTCCTCAAAGATCATCTTACTACTCGCTTCTTATAGAGTTAAAGCCATGTGGGTATTTCCTCCACATTCGGTCTTTTTTCACAAGTGTAATCCATTATAATACGCGAGTTTCATCAAACATAACTACGGGAATAAGATCAGGCTTAATGTTGACTTACTTTTTCTATCCATGATGTTCATGGGTTTTTGATGAATGCTACTTTTCGCTGATCTAAGCTCTATTAAGAAGAATTCAGATTTTAACTTGATAGATATTCCATCAAGTTCGATATACGAAACATAATCCACGCAGTCTTTGAAGTCCTAGGGTAGATCTAGCTTATATGCCTTTCAATCCCTACTTTTACATCATCTCAATGGTCCCATACAACGGGGACTTATATCCCATGATTTGTCAGATCATGAATTCATTTTTCCAAGGTTAAAAATTGTGGCATAACTTCGCTACCCATTTGGTACTTCAAGATCTACATTTCATATTCACATAACCTCTTGCCCACTAACGGCAGTCAATAATCAGATCCTAATTTCAACAATCATTTCAGATCTCGCGGGTCGGGTATTTTTGCAAGGATAGGTTCGCCATCATAGGAAACCTTAAACCTAAGAGACATGTCCAACTCACAATGGGTGTATGTCGGATGTCTTCATCTCAACTCCTGCTTACAGATGCTCTAAGATTTAGATCCTAACAAGATTAGATCTCGATCCTAATACGATAATTATCAATGATGATCCTTCCAAAGGAAAACGATTGTACGGTCTATTATCAAAGGTCGATCATTCAAACATAAAGCAACACTTATAGTATTTTGTATCGTTACTTTACCTCGTCCCTTCGATTTGGGGTGGTAAACAGTACTCTCTTCAAGATTCGTTCTCAATGACTTCTGAGCAAATCTCTAGAAGTTCGATGCGAAGCGAGGATCTTGATAAAGATGTTCGATACAGGCACACTATGTTTACATAATTCTTTTGCATTTACCATTAACGGGAATGATATTAGCAGATTTGGTCAGTCTGTCGACGATGACCCAAATCGAATCAAATTCAGATGATGACCTTTGCAATAGCTAGACGTTTACTAATGTATGAGGCGATGTCTGCCTTCATAATTGCCATCAGTACAACTTCTTCAGACAAAGATACTTTTAGTCATAAATGACATAAATAGAATACTTATACTTACAAATTCCAACATAACTATATCTCATAATCTCCATATTTAGGCAACCACAAGTGGCCTTTTATACGTTTAACGCTATCGGCTTCTCAATTTTAATGGTTCACATTAGCCGTGAAACCTTTCACTATTTATATTATCCTTTTCACAAACATCGTTTATTTTAAATTGTTTGGCAATTTATTTTGCACGTTCATTATTAAGGAACATGTCCTAACTGGTTCTTTATCTTTTCTACATAATGCGTCGGTATCTATATTCACTTCTCATGATGATATAATTATTATGTCCACAATTCACTTAGATATTCTTTCTAAATTATGCGTCAGTAATTACGTTCACTTTCCTGATGAAATAAATATCACAACCGTATTTATTCAAAATTCTTTCTTCATATCTTCTATGTTCCAGTTTCGTCTCAACTATCATTTTTATCCGTTTTACTCAATCCGTCGTCTAAAGCGTCGATAATTATTATAATTAATTAAATAATTATTATTCAATTTTTATGAAACGTAAACGTAAAAGTTTTAAATTTCTTAGTTCGACCAATTATATAAAATGTTCAAAATAAATTTGAGTTTAATTAACAAGATTTTCGTTGATTTATCGAAAATAATTAATAAGATTCGTAAATGTTCGAAAAACTTTTGTTTATACTTTGGTCAAAATTTTCTTAGTTGAAAAGCAAAAATTTTCGTTTCAAATTTCAAGTCATAAATTATATAATTTCCTCAATTCTTCTTAAGTTGTCTAGAAGTATACACAAACATTTACCCCTAAACAGAAGTTTAGTTAAATGGTTTGTGTATAAGGGAATAATCCCTTAAAAATCTTTTGTTAAAACATTGTCAAAATATATTTCCATTTCTTTTTGGTAAAATCCAAAGTCTTAAAGGGCTCTTGATTTTTGAAGAGTCTATATGCATACATCTTACCATTATTAATCCAACGGTCATTTTATGTAAAGGATTAAGTTTTTAATCCCTAAGCGTTAATGGTTCTAATTTTTGAAAAGTCAATATAGCTCCCATTATCTATTAATCACACGGTTAAATCATATAAAGGATTAAGTCCTTAATCACATGTTAAATATTTAAGGTATAGGTTTTCATTGTTTAGCCAATTCAGGGCAATTTATAACTAATTATTAACTCATTCTTATTCTTATAAACAAACAAATGATCCTTAATGATCACAAGCATGAATTTATCAAATTACAGCCTACACATGTGATTCACCAATTTTATGAATGCTACATGTGTATTAGTCAATCCAAACGACATCACGTGAAACTCATAATGTTCATTACAATTACCGGATGTAGTGATTGGAATAGATAATCTCTTTCGCAGATGCGAAGTTTGATGATAACCATGCCGTGGATCAAATCTTAAAAACATACGCTAGAACCTTGTAAATGATCGAACAAATCTTCCATTTCGAGTTATGGATATCGTTTTCGATTGTCAATTTACTCAGTTCACAGTAATCTATAAATATAAGGAATGGTAACACCATAACTCTTCAGGATGACAGGCTTGGTATAATAAAATCTTTCTCCGACAACTCTCTCAGTTGTACGGTAATTTCTTTAATTCAGATGGTGCTGACGTATAGTGTACAAGCCACAAGTGCAACACCGGAAATATAATCAATACCAATTTCTACTTGCCTTAATGGCGAAAGTCTAGGTAATTTACCAGCAAATACCTCCTAAAGCTTCAGATAACATAAACATCTTTTAATACATTTATTTTAGGTTCTTTCTAGATTACAATATTTATGACTAATTCACAACCATTCATGGTATAATTTCAAGTCTTAATACAGGATATGGTCATCCATCAAGAATTATTTAGATCACTTTTGATAATCAACATCTTATCATTTAGGGGAATTCTACTCGAGTTCCCATCAATTAAGACAATGTCGTCATGTCATACTCAATCAATCCATTTTACCGGCACTACCAACTTTCCAGTTTTATTGCCGTCGATAAGATGTGAACTTCTCAAAAGACTAATAATAACTCATAATCCTTCCACAAATTCAAGGATATCTGGAGACACAACTAACCTTAGAAGAGTAAGGTTAACACATAATCTACGCGAGAGAATTTCAAACCAGACACAGACGAAAACATTTAATGAATATGAATATATCCCATGTTTTCATAATTTGAGTACGCATTCGAAAGCTCCTCGGATCGTTACCCAGGTCATTCAAATGAAATCGAATCAAAAGAAATGATAGGAATGTCGATACATCCAGTCGGGTATCAACACTCGGTAATCAGATACTTTTCCTAAGAATCTCACTACGGGAGAATTGGACAAGAAAGAATTGTCAATTGTCAAATAAGACAATTTCCACAGATGAGTAAATTCGACTCAGAAGAATAGATGCTACAGGCACATATGTAGGTGTCCCTAACATTATGTCCTTATTTTTCACTTCTTGCAGATCTCATAAAATTTAATTTTTCACAATCTTCAAAGAAAATGTAGTGTTTATTCATTAGTTTTATGGTGACTACTAATCAGCCTTGCATGGTCCATCCCAAATTGTATGTAGGCGCGCAACTATATACAATTTCAAGATCAACGATGCAATACTCAGTTCGCCAAAATGTTATCATCATGTTTAAAATAAAAACATTTTCAGGCTTAATTCTTAAATAAGAATCAAAAATAAATTTACGAAGATTTTCCTTGTTATGGAAATAATTAAGTTTCCAAAGCGTCTCATAAACAACTTTATTTTGATATCAATCACTTATAAATCTCACTTTGAATAATCCTTATAGTGATGAAAATTCAATTTCCTCAAATAATACTGTTTTATCTTATAAAAACAATGATCTGCAAAAGAGTGATGAAAGCTTGTTTACCAAGAATTAACTACAATATGATAGGAAATGAGCTTAGCCAATTAATCATGAGGTTCATGACTTCGATGGCACTGATGAAGAATGATTCACAACGTAACTCAAATTAAGATGAGTACGTGTTCAATGGTTGCATCACTAATGCGAACATTAGGATGAAGCAATAAAGGATAGATAACATTGATACACGTAGAATTTAGCAATCAAAGGTAGTCTTTTTTCATTAATCACAAACAAGTCAAAATTGTACCGTAACACATTACGTGTCACTATGTCATACAATTCTCAGAACTCATCCTACCAACTGATGTCACAGTTAAATTAGGGATTATTTTTAAAAGATACCACAATGAATACTAATCTACAAGAGTCATTAGGTGTTCCACATGTCCCAGAAGATCCATCGGTCTCAATTCAGAAGAAGATTTCTTCAATTTATTTCTTGGACACTGGGCATCCTCGTTATTGGACAATGGTATAGGAACAACCCTTAACACTAATCAACAATCAAGTAAAACCTTATAATTCAATCATAAAACTTAACGACTTCCTCTTAACAATTTCTTATTCCACACAAGTTAAATTTTACTTTTATTCAAGTTTTAATCAACTTATACTCAATTCGATATCCTACATCATTCTTCAATACTTCAACTTTATTATTAGGCCTTAATAGGGAAATAAAAGCTCAATATGAACAATACTTAATTTTTAATCCTATTGCTCTTACAACAATAATTATCAAATGAGTCACTAGTATGAAATGACTTGATCATTCAACTAGACTTCTCGGAAAGGTATTAGTGGCATGAGGCTTTTGGGTAATGGTTCCAATAACAGCCTCAAGTGCAACATTCCCCCTTTCGATTTCAATTTAAGAATTGGATGACAACGAATCAGATGACATCTTTCTAGGTGGTAACGTTTTGTCAAACTCCACTCTATAAGGAAAGATCGTCATGACATCGATATCAGATTTAATCTCTCCAATTCTTTTTCAATATCACAATCAACTAATATCTACATTTCTACGAATATCAACCATTTGCCGGGATCATAAATATCCACAACTTAGTTTAGATCTAGGATAGCTAGAATTCCTACGAGAATAGCTTCGATTAATTTACTAGGGAATTTAGGGTTCCTTGTGACAATCTACGTCGTATAAATACCTCGTATAAATATCTAAATAATCATCAAACAATCATGTAATAAAATTACATCATATATATATATATATATATATATATATATATATATATATATATATATATATATATATATATATATATATATATATATATATATATAATCCAAGTTATATATATATTAAAATAACACTTCTCAGTCTGGCCTTGTCGGTAACTCGGGAATTCTTTAGCACCGTTATAGTCAAAAGATTTTTAGACATTTTTAGAAAAATGTTTTTAGTTAAAAGATCTTGAAATGTTTTATTCAAAACCTTGGTTTTAAAAATCTTTCGTTCTCTATAACGAGAGCTCTGATACCAAACTGTAACACCCCCAAATTCGTACAACTTAATACAGCGGAAGACTAGTTGGTGTTACGGGATAGCACATTACTCACATCATAGACAACGCATAAAAATTGCGTCTTTTATTAATAAAGTATTTCCATTCATAAATATCAAAGTTACATCGGTCCCAAGTCATTACATTTCATACAAAGTTTTTTGAATGGAAAAATATTGTTTAAGTGCGGGCCATGAATTCTTGTCGTCTTCCCGAGAATTACCTTCAAGTAAACATGTTAAAAGAAAAGGTCAGCGATAACGCCGAGTGAATTCATAGAGTTTAATAAAATCCATCAATATAATATCAGTATAAAATTATTACTGAAAATCATCTTGTACAAATCATCTTAAAAATCGTTATACGAATCATTGTCGTTAAAAATACCATACAATACGTTTTTGCAACGTTGTATAGATTAAATAAAACCATTATATGAATATGGTTATAAAAAGCCTTAAAATCATTATACGGGCCAATGTCGTAAAAACGTCATACAATACGTATTACGACGTTGTATGAAAATAAAAACCGTTATATGAGTATGGTTATGAAAACCAAAACACAAACATAGTATCAATAGTATGACCCAGTATTGCTAGTCAGGCAATACATCGTAATTCTGAGCGTCTACTACTATTTCGTTAGTTTTTGGATTATTACAAGCCGCATGACATTGTTACCTTACTAAACCAAAACGGGTAGCTAACCCGATACCAATTTTGCCCATCTAAAGTAGCTTGTCGTCACAAAGGTCACGCTATGGAAATCTTCTCATACATAAATTCGCTTACCAATCAATGTGGCACGACGGGGATCAACCGTCAAGGCGCGAACTGGGGTGATCGTCCCCAAATAGTACTATTAAATGCATAAGCGTCTACCAAATCCCGGTAGTTCACAATTCATGCTAATGGGACTTTTAGTGACATAACCTAACTTTAATAATCCTATTTTATTTCATCTATCGGGTCCTTTAATCATTCATAGGGTCATACAATCGGGTCATTCAATCATTCGGGTCCAAAATCAATAAACAAACAATCGGGACAAATGGTGTCCTAATTTTATAAAAACTAACATATTATCTCCCTCGCGGGTTTATAAAACATTTATAAAAACATTTCAAAGAGTGTGAGGCTATGAACTCACGTTGAAGTGGGAAAGCGGGTTATCGGCAACTCGAACGTACGGTACGTGCTTCAATCACGGAAACCTAGACAAATAATAATCGGTCTTAGACGTTTGTCCAATGACTTTATAAAAATAACAATTATGTATACATATGATGATTATATATATATGATGATCAAGTGGATTTACATATTCTTGTTTACTCATTTTAGTGTTATATGTCGATAACTTTTATACTAGTTTACTAGTTTTACCTTTTTACGTGTTTTAGGTCCAATAAGCCTATTATAAGTTTATTAACTTGTATTAATCCATTTCTTACTTATATTATCAGTATTTAAACTTTCAAGTTGGGCCCAAATGGGTTAAGCCCAATAAGTTCTTTTTATGAGTGTTTATCTTATTTAGTCCAATTATTAGCCCAAGTATTAGTCCAATATGTTTACTTAGCTCGTTAATGTCCGTATGCCCTATAGTTCGGGTTTTATCGGTTTTTACTTGTTGTACATGTCTATATATCAGTATATAAGTTTTATAAAGTTTTCATTAGACGGGTCCAACCATCTAAGTTTTATTTAACAAAAACGTTAATTTTACGGCAATAGCAGAAAAAGTCGTAAAAATCATGTTTAAAGTTTTATAACTTATAAAACTTAACAAGTTACCATTTTTATAATTTATACACTTATTTATCATTTTACATATTTATATAAATAGAATTCATGAGTTAGTGGGTTTTAATTTATATTTTATACTATTAAAATTTGAGTGCTTATATAATAGTATTATTCTTTAATTTCCAAAAATCTGATTTTTATCTTCACTTTCACCAAAGCTGCCATATCTTGAGTTATATATGGAGATAGAAGCTCAAATTTTTATCACATAAACTACATGATATGTGCTACATTTAACTCTTCTATAGCTATTGTTTAATCATCTTCTAAATATTTTCTAAAAATCGTCCAAAACAGTGAACTCAGATTTATACCTTAAACTTGTTTTGATCATAACTCACTCATTATTTTGATTCCATTGCATGGCCAACTCTCACATGTGTACAAGACCCATAGCTTACTGTAAATCCATTTTACTTCATCATTTTATCAGTTTACCATATGGTTCTTTACTGTTTTTATACAGCCTATCATTTAAACAAGATTTACCCATTTTTACTTATAGTTTTTCATCTTTTTATCCATGATTATCAACAACAAATCCCCACATAACATTTTTATCATCATATAATCATCATAAACATATACAATAGGAAATAAAATACATGTTTACATAATCAAAATAACAAGAAGATGAGGAGGACAATCTTTATACCACCATGATGATGTAGGTTGTGATCAAAACATGGATTTTGATGGAGAAACTTGTGCTTAGCCAACACCATCTTCAAGACCATCAATCTTTATGATCACCTTGTGGAAAATCAGCCCCAAGACACCATGAATACTCCTCCTTGGATGTTATAAGTACCACCAATCAATAGGGTTTCAAAAGGGCTTCAACATGTATATGAATAACATGAGATTTTGTGGTTGATTTTGATCAAGTGATGGTGGTTTGTGGTGAGAAATGGGACGGCATTAATGGAGAGGATGAGAGAGTTTTAGCTAGTTTGCATGGTGGAAAGTGAAGACAATGGTTTATGTGAGTGGTTTTGTGTTGAGGTACGCTTAATATGTAAGCTAAATGGACAAGTGTTTACTTGTTCATGAGGTTGTGACACCTCATGGTGTATGTAGCTAACTTAAGGCCGGTTTTGGAGTGGGGTGGGACAGTGTCCCTGATTGTAGGATAAAATACAACTCTTGTTTAGGAAAACAAAAGAACGTATATGAGCGGTAAGTATTAACGAGTGATTTAGGAAAACCACAAGTAATGACCCTTAATCAAATAAAGAGAAGAGAAAGTTCGTTTCCCAAGGAGGTATATGTGTGTGAATTAACTTGTAGTTGTTTGAGATTAATATTGAGAAGAATGGGGATGAGAGGATGAAAAGACGGATACGTTAAAATTAAACTACGACGAAAAAGACGTAAACGTAAAGCCGTAAAAAACTACCCAAATTAAAATTTTTATACTAAGACCAAAAATAAAATCAATAATTAAGAAGACTAAAAAGAAGTCTAAAATAATATAAATAAAGACAAAAATCCAACAAAGATATTTTAAAACCTTTTATTAATTAAATATTTAATTTTAAATGCTAATTAAAGCCCTAAAATTAAATATAACTAATTCAAATGTCTAAAATATGATTTTATTGAATAGTTACTTAACTTATATTATTAGAAGACTAAAAAGTAATTTCCTAAAAATTAAAAGCTATTAAAACTATTTTTAAAACTCTAAAAATGATTAAAAATGATTAAAACCTAATTAAACTTAAAATAATTATAAAAATAAATCTAAAAGCTATAAAAATATTCTAAAAATGGAAATAGTCCTAATTAATGGTAAGGAACCTAGGAAAAATAAAAATAAAACTTTGAAATTTAATTAATAAAATAATATTAAAATATTCCTAAAAATTAAAAGTTCTCAAATAAATTCTAAAAAATTCTCAAAAATCCTAAATATTATAACTAAGAGAAAAACACAAATTAGAGCTCCTAAAACCTTTTTAATAATTTTATAAAAATGTTTAAAGTTTATAAAAAACCTTAAAATAATATAAAATTAAAAATTAAAGATTTTAAAACCAAAACTTAATGTAAACCTCAAAATATTTATTAAAAAGCTAAAAACTATTTTTCCTAAAAATTAAAAATCTTTTTTCTATTTTTTAATGACTTAATAAAAAACGTATAATAAATAAATCCTAGAAAATAATAAAATAAAAGGAAAATATAAAAATTAGCTAGAAAAATCTATAACCCTATAATGACCCTAGGAAAAATCAAATAAGCCAAAAACTCAAAGCAAATAAGCTGGAAATGGGGAAATAAGCCACGGCTTTTTAAATAAGCACAAGATGAAAAAGTGGTTAAGTAAATAACCTTTGCAACCTTGGTCAGTAAAAGACCCAAGGGCGCAACGGTTAAGGATGATGTGTGTGAGTGTGATGACCAGGGTTCGAGGCTGAGCAACCCCTTTTTGCACTTCTTATTTATTTATTTTTTTAACTTTTTCAAACCAATACTGTGACAACTAGCAAGCTTATTAACACTCTCCAATTTCCTTTTTTATCCAAGATTAAACAAGAATCAAGACCAAAAACGTTGCCAGTTGGGCTATTGTTGCTGATGCACAAGTATGAGTGCACACTTGAGCACTTTGGATGCCAAGAGGACTTGGCTATGCTTATTTGGTGGTTGCTTCCTTTGGACAAAGGCACCCTTGTGCTTATTGAAGCACAAGGAGTCTGTAACAAGCAATAATAAGCTAAAATAAGCACCTTGCACACACCTATGATCACAAATCAATCACACAAAGGCTTAGCAAGTTTCTGAGACAAATGGACTAGGTCTGGTGGCTTATGAACCAATAACTAGCACCCTAGTGATCTTTAACCTACCAAATTAGGCACACAAAGTCACCAAATGGTACACAATCAAACTGCAAACCTTAAACACCCTAAGTCTAAACAGATTTCAAGAATCAAGGCTCACAAATTCATGACATACAAGCAGAAAGTGGAAATGCAGTTTTTGCTTACTTGTTTCACTTTTTCACCACACAAACTAGCTCACAACTTGTTCTAAAATTACTTACTACTAACTAACAACCTATCTTAATCCTTTTATCAACCTTCTAACACCTTATGAAAGCTCAAATCAAGAATCTACCCTACTAAATCACTTAGCCAAACACCCTTTAATATTTTGAAAACCAATTTTTTTCAAATCAAAACCTAATAACACCTATGAAAACTGAACAAATGATCATCCAACATTCATACCAACTCATAAGAACACAAATCCAACAATCTAAACACACTTATGCAGCTTAATCCAACAAATCACATAAACCTCATATTTCTGAAATTTTTCAAGAGTAAAAAGAAATTACCTCAAGGGCTTACATCCAAGCCCTTGGTGGATGAAAATCCACTTCCTTATGTACCCGGGTGCATGCAGATCAATATCAACAACCTTCAATACCTGCTTAAATCAAAACAAAAGAAGAACACACAAAAACAAGCAATAATATATTTTTCTGATTTTTTTTTCTTTCTTAAAACTCTTCCAAAAACTTTTAAAACCTCTTAACACGTTTTAATAACCTCTAAATCACCAACAAGTGAGACCTCTTAACATCAAAACCTTAGAACAGATTATACCAAATAATCTCTAATTTCAGAAACTTTGAAACAATTTTGAACCACAAAATTCTTTCACCAATTAAAAGATGGAACTCAGAATCAAGCTTCACACTACACACAACTTTTAAAAACAATAAAAAGGCATTACACTTGATTAAATCAAAAACCAAACTTTTATTTCTTTAAAAAGGAATTACAAGTGAGAGCTTGAAAACTGGAACAAGGGGTCATCACAGGTTGATGCCTCCTTTTATACTAGTCTAATGAACATACTAGAAGGCTAAAAGCAAAACCCTAATCACTAGAAATTCTCCAAAATGCCCTTGACGTTTTTGAGGTATGAGTTGTCCAAATTTGATCTAAGCCGTTCCTTTTGGCGTTGTGAGTAAGCAATAAACCTTGGTGGTTGATTTGGGACACGTCACATGCCTTGGAGGACAAGGTGTGATGTGATTGGTTGAGAGGGGAATTGGGGGTAGGGTCTACAGTGAGTGGGAGGAGAGTTTTGTGCGTGGGTTTTATTTCTGCATGTGTGAATCATGCGTGTGCAAGGTTAATTGCATTTTAACCTTGTTTAAGTAAAGGTAAATTCTAGGAGTGGTGAAATGTGAATAGTTACTCCTTTGATCCGATTTTGGGGGAACAGGTAGTGTTAGGCGCCCTTTTTGGATTTGAATGTTTCATTTGGCAACTTCAGTCCTTGTCCTTTGATTTTTTTTGCATATAAGGTTTCAGCCCTAGAAAACGTATCTTCCTTTGTTAATATCTTTCATCACTTGACACTTTTGGCACAACCTTTTGGAAAAAGGTTTCAAAGGGTTATTTTTAACATTTTGTGATATTTCAAGGGCTGTTCTTGGACAATGTTGATCTTCAAAGGTCTTCAATGTGTCTTTCACTTCATGAGGGACCATTATTGGCACTTTGAAATTGTTGAGGGACTAATCTTGCCATTTCTTCAAAGTTGAAGGACCTTTTTGCAATTTTGACAAACTTAAGGGACCAAACTTGTAATTATTAATATACAAGGGTTTTAAGTGTCATTTCTTCATTAATGGAGGATCAATCTTGTTTGTCTTCAAATCTTCAAGGTATTTTGTTGAATATTCCATGATTAGGGCCCGGTTCATTGTGCGTCTTCGTTTCTCGTGTCCGTTTTTCCTTGTAATTTGTGATCTTTTGTCTTTTTCACGATATCCATACCTAAAATACACAAGTAAACAAACACAAGCATATATATGGTATTTTATGACATTTTTGTGCATTTAAAGCTCGAAAAGAACGATGAGATCATGTATAAATGCCATCTCATCACTCCCCCATACTAAGCCATTGCCGTGCCCTCACGCAATGCTAGAATAAAGTATCTAAGCATCACCAAAGTTCAATTTTATTAACCTTTATTGAAGAGTAAAAGACTTGCAACATACCACGAGAATGTGTAAAGACATAATGTATGATTTTCATCACCAAAAGGTGACTTTTAGGGTCAAAGAATAGAAACAAGTTAATGTCCCATAGAGTAAACTTCGTCATCCTCGATTGTCATACATTCCATGCTAAGTGAAAAAACAAGATCATTGTTGGTACAAGTCACAATGCTAACACTACTCATACGTCCAAATTGTGTAATACTTTTTCTCCCCGCAATCCTAGTTATTATAAAAGGAAATGGGTTACTAGCATTTTTTTATCTATTTGTCATGGATCACAAGTGATTCATATTGACTTATTTGAGTAGTTATTAGTCCGAAAGCAAAGTAGCACGATTTGATCAATAGTTAGCCGAAGGACAAAATCTTTTAAAACGGCTTCTCGTGTATCTCCTTAAGTTCATATCTTGGCATAACTCGTTTCACGATTTGAGACCTTTCTCGGACCGATATTTGGCATGTACTTCATACTTCAAATCTTGGGAAGACGTTCTTGAAATAATGGTCTTCTCTTCATATATTTGGAATTTCTTCACTTGACGTTTTTGAGAGATTCTTCATATAGGACCACGACTTCATCATTTTTCTTCAATCTTTATTTTGGATTTTGATATACAACGATCCGCCTCCTTTTCGGACTTGGATATATTTATCCTCATACCTTGTTAGGGTCTTTTTGGATAGACTTTCTCCATTCTTTAGGGGAGTAATAGCTTCTCGTCGTGTGTCTCGATCCTTCATATTGATTTTGGAATAATGATACTTCACATCATCTTTGGATCTTTAGCAAAAATAGAGCTCCTCATGCCTTGTTAGGGCCTTTTTGGATGATCGCCAATCTTCGCGTCCCGCTTCAATAAGTTATGCCTTGGCTATGAACTCTATTCAACCCCGAGCAACTTTTAAACGATCTTGCGCTAGAGGCTAAGTAACTTTTCAAATCGTACGACCTTACTTATTGCAATTATGATTTATTCCTAATGCATTGATCTTATGGGAAGAAAAAGCCACAATTAAAAACATATGAGTTTTTGAAAGAACACTTTCATGTTCTACGTTTAGCATGATCACTTGTCTAACTCTATCATTTCTCGTTCTTCACTATATAAAGACCTCTAATTAAAGAGACTCGTGAATACTTAGCCATGCAAGTCAAAATTAAGCCAAATTTGGATTAGCTTTCATTAAGACTATATCAAATCAAAGTTTTGGGTTTTCAAGCCACCTATAGGATCTTGCACTTTCTTGGACTTTTTCAAGTTTAGAGAATGCGTTTTATAGTTCCCTTGATAAGTGACTTTCTAGAATCAATTATAGGAACTTGCGAAAAGTTCTTGTTCTTAACCCGAATGAATTAAGACTTTCGCGTTTTAAAGCTCCCTATATAAAAGTCTAGCAAAACTTGAATTGAGCGGGTTAAGGAATGTAAATGGCTCCAAATGCCCATCAAGTCAAAAATTAACTCTTATTCTACCCATCGGAAAATATACATTCGTGTCTTAAAAACACTTATGAAAACTAAGAAAAATTTTAAAATTTGGCCATTTTTAGCCTTATTATCAAAACAAAACATTGAAAGTTGGAAAACGTGAGGGCGTAGCAAAGCAAGTATCTATTCACCCCCCCATACTATAAGTAAACATTGTCCTCAATGTTTCGAGTCTAAAGGTGGAGCACCCCCATACTAGAGACGAAGAATCGAATGCTTAGGATCTAGCATGGAAAGGGTGATCAACAATATATCTAAAGCCGTTTATTAATTATGCTAAAAGATAATTGTTAGAACAATAAAGGATATGTCATGGATTCGTGAAAAACTTCTTCAAACGAACGATGGAGGCTCACGTAAACGAACACGAGAGTCTTCAATCGTAGACGATGATGATGATCTAGATAACACAATCACAAACAACCACAAGACAACGAGTTGGAAGGGTACAAGTCCCCTTATTAGTGAATAGAAAGCATAAAGATAAGCATGGGATCTCCCCCACGAGGCACCTCGTTTTTGATTACCGAGTCATGAGCTCGACTCGATCCCCTCAAAATGTGAACATTTAGGGAAATTCATGGTGTGGTCAATGGGGCTTACATGATTAACAAGGCCCAAAAAGCAACCGGTATAAAGGACTAAGTCCTTAAATGATACAAAATACCGGGGTCGAAGATGACGTTCTCGTTTCCATTGGAAAAACAATTTAACACCACTCCAACATGTGCCATAAACTCAAAGAGTTTGAAGAAAATAGATGAGAAGTAGAAGGGTGAGACAATTGGTAAGACAAACGTTTGAGCTACTCGAGGTAGACTCGCACCAAGCAAATAGATAAAGTTTCCATTTATTGCATCGGTGGAAGACCGAGATTTCCCTTTACATGAAATTCCGGGATCGAATATCTCGTCCTCGGTGGACAAGGATGAGGGAACATAAGGGGCTTCCCCCATACTAGAACCACACAAAACATCGTCAAAAGGAGTAGACGAGTTTGTAGCACTCAAAACACGTGGTGATGACGGAGTTAGATTTGTAGAAAAATCAATTAAATCACATTTAAGATCTTTTCCTTTATCTTTTAAACTCTCCTTATGAAAACCCTTTTTGATTATGTCGAAAATATTCGGTGTTTCTAAGACGATGTTAGTCACACTAAAAATTCTCACATTTTGAAACCGTTTTGGTTTTGGTGGTGGCAAGTTCTCAAAACGTTTATCGACGAAGAAAACCTCCCCATCGGGGTCTACATATTCATCATCCGAAAGATCTTCCGTAGAAGCCGGCAACTTATCAACACTTTTCAAGAATGAATGTTCGAGGTGAGGCGAAGGATTTTTCGATTCAAGTATTGACGGTTTCTTCTTTGTAGGCTTAGCACTCATAACCTCCACCGGCGGAGGAAATGGTAAATTGTTTTTGGAGATATTCCCTAAAACTCTTGGTGAAAATTCTTTGCAAATGACATTGGTCGAGTCACCATGGTTTAAAGTTGCAATAGAATAGACATGAGAAAGATTGGAGTTTTGTGTTGCATTGATGACAAGTTCTTCTTCATTGAAACGAAGGGTGATTTTCCGAGCATGAACATCGATAAGTGCTCTAGATGTATCCAAAAATGAACGACCCAAAATGAGAGGAACTTTTCGATCGATGGGAATGTTTACAACGATAAAGTCAACGGGATAGTAAAACTTTCCGACTTTAACGAAAACGTCCTCGGCTACTCCACATGCCATGATCGTAGAATGATCGGCCATCTCGATGGACATGTTCGAAGGAGTAAGAGCCGGAAGCGAAAGCGATTTGAAAATCTCGAGAGGCATTAAATTAATACTAGCACCAAGATCGGCCAAGGCGTAGCATTCCTCCATATCTTGAATTGCACACGGAATCAAAAATTTACCGGGATCACCGACTTTTTGTGGTATGCGGCTTAGAAAAACCGATGAACAACTAGACGATTGTTGTAACTTCTATTTGTTGTTTAGCATACTTTTGAAGTTTGCGGCGAATCGAGGCATCATGATTAAAGCATCGGCAAAACTTATGTTAAAATGTAGATCACGAAACATTTTCATAAATAGCTCAAATTGATAATTGTTCCTTTCTTGTGCTTTCTCTTTGTTTCGTCTCGAAGGGTAGGGTAAAGGTGGTGTGGGTTGGTCATTAGGCAACGGCCTTGGAAACTCGGGTTCCACAATTGGTATTGGTTCAACCGTAGGTGTGGTTTGAGCGGTACTTCGTGGGATTGTAATATGCTCCTTTTCGACCATCACCTCGGGTTCTTTCTCGATTTCCTTCTCCTTAGAAGTACTTGGACGAGAGATTGGTTCCTTGAAAGTTTTACCACTTCGTGTAGCAACAACCTTCAATTCTCCCCTCGGGTTGTTAATGGTATCACTAGGAAGACCACCCGAAGAAGAGGGCTTACACATGATTGCTTCAAACATCTTAGCCATTCGGTCCTCAAATTTTGATTGCCTAGCATCCGCTTTCAATAACTCTTGCTTAATCTCATGTTGTCCTAATTCCATCTTTTGTTGGTTTTGTTGAAGACGTTGGACATTTCCTTCCATTTTGTTTGCATGAGTTTTAAGTTCATTAGCAAGTTCGTTTTTAAGCTCGTTTTTCAACTCGGATCTTAAGCTAATCATCTCACGTTGCATATTATCAAATTTAGCATCATTTGCTTTTGCGTAATCCAAAAATTCTCCTTGCAAATTTTTCGTGTGAGCATTTTGAAAACCTTGTGTAGTGTTTTGAAAATCACGGTTTTGGTTTTGATTAGAGATTTGTCCATTCCCACTTTGATAATTCCCTTTGTTGTAATTGCGTGTGTTACCTTGGTAATTACCTTGGTTGTTGTTTCGATAATTGTTAACATTTTGGTTTGGTGGAGCTTGATTTGGACGAGAACCTTGGCCGTTTTGGTTGTAAGTTCCCGTTGCTACATAAGCACTCGAAGTGTTACCATCCGCGGTAATGCACTCATGAGCTCCCCCACAAGATAAACAACTCTTAGCAACCGCTTTAACCGAAGCGGAATTGGAAGCTTCTTGAGCCTTCCAATGGGACATTAGATTAGCAAATCTATCAAAAAACCGATTTTCCCTCATTAGCTTCATCATGTAAGGCATTAATGCTACGAGACGATTGTGACGAAGATGACGAACCCATATTGGCAACACTCGGTGTGTTACGAGGGCTATAAACCTTAGATCGATTTTCAATGATTTGTAAAGCTTCATTTGTCGTCTTGCACAAAAAAATTACCACCCGCGGCGGTATTCAAATAATCTCGTTCATGATCATTAAGCCCATTATAAAAAAGTATCAATTTGATGCAATTCCGAAAAATCATGGTGAGGACATTCATGTAACATCTCTTTAAATCGTTCCCATGCCATTGAAAAACTTTCATTGTTACGTTGCACAAATCGTGAAATCTCATTTTTTAAGTGTGTTGTTTTAGATGGTGGAAAAAACTTGTTCACAAACTTAGAAACGAGATCGGCCCATGTCAAAATCGAATTTGGCGGTTCTTTCTCGAGCCCAAATTTTTGCGGGTCCATCCAACGAATATGGAAACAACATCATCTTAATGGCGTCATGTGGAACATCCTTAAATTTGCTAGTAGCGGTGAGACGGTTGAAATTCCTAATGTGGTAATGCGGGTTGTCTTTCTCGTGACCTCTAAACTTATTTGCTTGCAACATAGACATTAAACCCGTCTTAATCTCGAAATTCTCCGCAAGGATGGCGGGAATAACAATGGCCTCTCCAAAACCCTCGGTGGGTGCTTGTAGCAACTCCATCATAGTACGATTAGCCATGACGACTTCTTGTTCTACAATAGGTTCAACAATTGGAGGTTCTTCAACAATCAACGATCCTTGATTTGCTTGCTTTTGAAGACGTTTACGAGCTCGTTTAGCTTGATTACGAGTGATCATAAACTACACGAAGAATGGGAGGTGAGCAAAGAAGATTCTTTTTGGTTGTTTTGTGGATTTTTAATTTTTTTGTGTTTTGATGATATTTAATTTTTTTGGATTTTGGTGTATCTTCGTAGACAACAATCTACAAAATCTCTCCTCGAATCAAACTCTTGATTAAAGAAGCCTCAAAGGAATGAAAACGATCACGTGGAGTGAACGTCTTCGAATGACTTTAGAACTTTGGTGAAAACCAAATTGTTCACGAGGGTTTAATCACAAAGAAAACCAAGCAAATATAGTATACGTAATAATACTTTGGGCGGCAAAACCCTCGATTAGCCTTCAATCTCAAAATACTCACAAGCAAGCGGGGAAACGAGGCGGCGCGAAGCACTTAAGAGCCTTTTTCCTTAGGGTATATTTTATAATACCCGCCTTATACCCACCTTATAGTTTGTATTTTTCAAAATCGAGCTTCACGAAAGTATTTATCTATTTTTGCCTTTTCCTTTTGTTTGAGATTCGAATACAATAATAGGAGATCAAATCCCAATTAAGGTTGTGTTTTTCACACTTTTGGAGATATTGTATTTTGATTGTGATACTTAATACAATATATTAATAATATTTGTACAAGAAAAACCAAGAAAACCGATAATACGTGTTAAGGGAGTTCCACTTAACACAAATACTTATTATGGATAATATCAAAAACAAAAGCTTCCAAATTAAAGCACAACACACCTCCCCGGCAGCGGCGCCAAAATGATTGTAGGATAAAATACAACTCTTGTTTAGGGAAAACAAAAGAACGTATATGAGCGGTAAGTATTAACGAGTGATTTAGGAAAACCACAAGTAATGACCCTTAATCAAATAAAGAGGAGAGAAAGTTCGTTTCCCAAGGAGGTATATGTGTGTGAATTAACTTGTAGTTGTTTGAGATTAATATTGAGAAGAATGGGGATGAGAGGATGAAAAGACGGATACGTTAAAATTAAACTACGACGAAAAAGACGTAAACGTAAAGCCGTAAAAAACTACCCAAATTAAAAATTTTATACTAAGACCAAAAATAAAATCAATAATTAAGAAGACTAAAAAGAAGTCTAAAATAATATAAATAAAGACAAAAATCCAACAAAGATATTTTAAAACCTTTTATTAATTAAATATTTAATTTTAAATGCTAATTAAAGCCCTAAAATTAAATATAACTAATTCAAATGTCTAAAATATGATTTTATTGAATAGTTACTTAAATTATATTATTAGAAGACTAAAAAGTAATTTCCTAAAAATTAAAAGCTATTAAAACTATTTTTAAAACTCTAAAAATGATTAAAAATGATTAAAACCTAATTAAACTTAAAATAATTATAAAAATAAATCTAAAAGCTATAAAAATATTCTAAAAATGGAAATAGTCCTAATTAATGGTAAGGAACCTAGGAAAAATAAAAATAAAACTTTGAAATTTAATTAATAAAATAATATTAAAATATTCCTAAAAATTAAAAGTTCTCAAATAAATTCTAAAAAATTCTCAAAAATCCTAAATATTATAACTAAGAGAAAAACACAAATTAGAGCTCCTAAAACCTTTTTAATAATTTTATAAAAATGTTTAAAGTTTATAAAAAACCTTAAAATAATATAAAATTAAAAATTAAGATTTTAAAACCAAAACTTAATGTAAACCTCAAAATATTTATTAAAAAGCTAAAAACTATTTTTCCTAAAAATTAAAAATCTTTTTTCTATTTTTTAATGATTAATAAAAAAACGTATAATAAATAAATCCTAGAAAATAATAAAATAAAAGGAAAATATAAAAATTAGCTAGAAAAATCTATAACCCTATAATGACCCTAGGAAAAATCAAATAAGCCAAAAACTCAAAGCAAATAAGCTGGAAATGGGGAAATAAGCCACGGCTTTTTAAATAAGCACAAGATGAAAAAGTGGTTAAGTAAATAACCTTTGCAACCTTGGTCAGTAAAAGACCCAAGGGCGCAACGGTTAAGGATGATGTGTGTGAGTGTGATGACCAGGGTTCGAGGCTGAGCAACCCGTTTTTGCACTTCTTATTTATTTTATTTTTTAACTTTTTCAAACCAATACTGTGACAAATAGCAAGCTTATTAACACTCTCCAATTTCCTTTTTTATCCAAGATTAAACAAGAATCAAGACCAAAAACGTTGCCAGTTGGGCTATTGTTGCTGATGCACAAGTATGAGTGCACACTTGAGCACTTTGGATGCCAAGAGGACTTGGCTATGCTTATTTGGTGGTTGCTTCCTTTGGACAAAGGCACCCTTGTGCTTATTGAAGCACAAGGAGTCTGTAACAAGCAATAATAAGCTAAAATAAGCACCTTGCACACACCTATGATCACAAATCAATCACACAAAGGCTTAGCAAGTTTCTGAGACAAATGGACTAGGTCTGGTGGCTTATGAACCAATAACTAGCACCCTAGTGATCTTTAACCTACCAAATTAGGCACACAAAGTCACCAAATGGTACACAATCAAACTGCAAACCTTAAACACCCTAAGTCTAAACAGATTTCAAGAATCAAGGCTCACAAATTCATGACATACAAGCAGAAAGTGGAAATGCAGTTTTTTGCTTACTTGTTTCACTTTTTCACCACACAAACTAGCTCACAACTTGTTCTAAAATTACTTACTACTAACTAACAACCTATCTTAATCCTTTTATCAACCTTCTAACACCTTATGAAAGCTCAAATCAAGAATCTACCCTGCTAAATCACTTAGCCAAACACCCTTTAATATTTTGAAAACCAATTTTTTTCAAATCAAAACCTAATAACACCTATGAAAACTGAACAAATGATCATCCAACATTCATACCAACTCATAAGAACACAAATCCAACAATCTAAACACACTTATGCAGCTTAATCCAACAAATCACATAAACCTCATATTTCTGAAATTTTTCAAGAGTAAAAAGAAATTACCTCAAGGGCTTACATCCAAGCCCGTGGTGGATGAAAATCCACTTCCTTATGCACCCGGGTGCATGCAGATCAATATCAACAACCTTCAATACCTGCTTAAATCAAAACAAAAGAAGAACACACAAAAACAAGCAATAATATATTTTTCTGATTTTTTTTTCTTTCTTAAAACTCTTCCAAAAACTTTTAAAACCTCTTAACACGTTTTAATAACCTCTAAATCACCAACAAGTGAGACCTCTTAACATCAAAACCTTAGAACAGATTATACCAAATAATCTCTAATTTCAGAAACTTTGAAACAATTTTGAACCACAAAATTCTTTCACCAATTAAAAGATGGAACTCAGAATCAAGCTTCACACTACACACAACTTTTAAAAACAATAAAAAGGCATTACACTTGATTAAATCAAAAACCAAACTTTTATTTCTTTAAAAAGGAATTACAAGTGAGAGCTTGAAAACTGGAACAAGGGGTCATCACAGGTTGATGCCTCCTTTTATACTAGTCTAATGAACATACTAGAAGGCTAAAAGCAAAACCCTAATCACTAGAAATTCTCCAAAATGCCCTTGACGTTTTTGAGGTATGAGTTGTCCAAATTTGATCTAAGCCGTTCCTTTTGGCGTTGTGAGTAAGCAATAAACCTTGGTGGTTGATTTGGGACACGTCACATGCCTTGGAGGACAAGGTGTGATGTGATTGGTTGAGAGGGGAATTGGGGGTAGGGTCTACAGTGAGTGGGAGGAGAGTTTTGTGCGTGGCTTTTGTTTCTGCATGTGTGAATCATGCGTGTGCAAGGTTAATTGCATTTTAACCTTGTTTAAGTAAAGGTAAATTCTAGGAGTGGTGAAATGTGAATAGTTACTCCTTTGATCCGATTTTGGGGGAACAGGTAGTGTTAGGCGCCCTTTTTGGATTTGAATGTTTCATTTGGCAACTTCAGTCCTTGTCCTTTGATTTTTTTTTGCATATAAGGTTTCATCCCTAGAAAACGTATCTTCCTTTGTTAATATCTTTCATCACTTGACACTTTTGGCACAACCTTTTGGAAAAAGGTTTCAAAGGGTTATTTTTGACATTTTGTGATATTTCAAGGGCTGTTCTTGGACAATGTTGATCTTCAAAGGTCTTCAATGTGTCTTTCACTTCATGAGGGACCATTATTGGCACTTTGAAATTGTTGAGGGACTAATCTTGCCATTTCTTCAAAGTTGAAGGACCTTTTTGCAATTTTGACAAACTTAAGGGACCAAACTTGTAATTATTAATATACAAGGGTTTTAAGTGTCATTTCTTCATTAATGGAGGATCAATCTTGTTTGTCTCCAAATCTTCAAGGTATTTTGTTGAATATTCCATGATTAGGGCCCGGTTCATTGTGCGTCTTCGTTTCTCGTGTCCGTTTTTCCTTGTAATTTGTGACATTTTTGTGCATTTAAAGCTCGAAAAGAACGATGAGATCATGTATAAATGCCATCTCATCAGTCCCACTTGTCTCATCCCATTTATTTACGGGTACTCCTCGATTCTAGTTTCCTCGATTTGCGTGCCCTCGGGTCATTTTACGAAAAACGTTTTTATAAATTATGAATTAACGTCACAAAATGAATCCAATAAAAATTGTTTCATCAAAAACGGAGTTCGAAAACGTAAATACGTAATCCTAAGGTTTCCGGTTTAGTCGTAAAGGACGTTAAAATAAAATCGTAAGTCCTAATCTCTTCTCGTAAATTTTTTAGTTTATGAACCAACTCAAATTTAAAACTCCAAAATAATATTCATGGACAAATTTATTTTCTGAAATGTCGGACTGTCACCAAAGACGGTGTATGTAAACGTAAGCACGTAACGTTGAATCCTCCGGTTTAGACGTAGTCGATGCTACTTCAAGACGTAAATCAAAATTTCTTCCCTAAAATATGTGAGTTCATATTGTAACATTAAAATAATGTTTTTAAATAATATTCAAGAATAAAATATCAACCATAAATTGATGGATTGTCACACCCATTACCACTTGCTTGGCTTTGGGGTGACCTAGGTTTCCTATACATTTCAGCATATTTAACACTAGGTTGTTTCTTAATTGGGGAGCCAAGATTAACAGCTTTTCTAGTGATGGGATTTGTCACAGTTATAGGTGTAGATACAACTGGACTCTCAATGGGTGTAGGCACAAATGGACTCTCACTAAGTATCCCACCTTTAACAAATAAAGTGGGGTTGGCCTTTTTCCACTCTTCTAGATCAATAACCTTTTGTTGATATTCCTCAACTAGGGAAAGAACTCTAGGTGGAGGAATAAATTCCTCTTCTTGGAGTTCTGGAATACCAGTCCAAGAGAGATCCTTTCTATGGACACCATAGAAGTCCCTAGCAGGTGGTGGAACGGCAACATATTCTTTCAACCCAATCCCAGACATATCCCTAGAATCCCTTTGTTCACTAACACATTTTTCTAGGGTTTGTGAGGCTTTATCAAATCTCTGAATTTTAAGGTCTACATTATCCTTATTTTTGATAGCCTAATCTAACTTAGCTTGTAATTCAGCATTGACTCTCTCCATGATGTTTCTAATATCCATACTAGCATTTAACTCATGTTTTAAGATATTTATTTTATCTTTTAAGTCAAATTCCATTTTCTTGTACTCAGAAACTGTCTTCTCAGTTTGAGTGAGAGCAATTTGATAGTTAGACAGTTTGCATCTTTCAGTACTCACATCATCTAACAACCTTAACACCTCTTTGTTAAGTCTCTCAGTATTTAACCTACAAGAAGAGTCATTACATACATCATTATCAGATGACGAAGATGAGTTGGAACTTGAAGTAGACTTGGCCTTGACTGAAAACATCATCAGATTCTTCTTCACCTTCTTCCTTAGCCTGGTTCACCTCACGGTATTGGATCTCGTTCTTCAAATCCAAGTTTCTCAACAAGCTCTGATACCACTTGTTGATCCCAAACTTAGATCGATTTAGCTTTGTGTTAACGAGATTAAATCAAGTTTAACACGTAGAGAAACTTTGTTGTATTGAACAAACTAAGTGTTATGCGGAATTTAACACTTTGAACAAAGAACAAAACAAAGTAAACAAAACTTTCACTTTGATTAATAATATCAATGAATGATTACAATGAAAGTGTTATGAGATATGTGGAAGAGGTGTATGAAAAAGATGTGTCTTATGTCTAACCCTAAGGCCTCCTTTTATAGGTTTAAGGAGCCTTGTACAAAAAGCTAAGATCAACTATTTTAGGAAGAGACATAAGATAAACATAACTTATTGACTAAATCTTTTTAAACATTAAGAATATATTCTGAATTCTTATCTTCATACACCAGCTTGAAGAATTCCTCATTGGCAGATTTAGTCCTTGTCTTTGTCTTTAAGATTCTTTTTGTCAACGCCTTGATAATTCTTATCAGCGTCTCATCTGTCAGCACCTCTTTTACTCTTGTCAACGTCCAAGTTCCTCTTGTCAGCGTCTAGGGACTTGGTCAATTTTATTCCCAACATGAAAATGTAAATTTAATGAAAATTAAATGCTAAAAATGTAAAGTCAAAAAGTCAAAGGACTAACTATGCAAAATCAGTAAACTAAATGGACTCAAAATGAAAATTCAACAAACAAAGTAACTAATTCTTAACTAATTTGAAACTAACTAACCACTTTTAAACAACTTTGAAAATCTGAGGACTAAACTTTTGCAAAACCTAAAAAGTTAGAAGATTAGCTTGTATTAGAAACTAATTAATTCCAGAAGGACCAAAGTGCAATTTTTAAGACTTTTTCAACAAAAACGGGTTCAAGACTAAAATAAGCTCGTTTGAGCTTATTTCTTGACCAAATTAGCTCAAACCAATTTCAAATGTCTTAAAATAAAAAATAAGCTAGACCTATCCAAGGAATTAAGCTGAAACTATCTAGAACTCTGATAAGCAAATTCTAATAAGCTCAAAATAAGCAAACTGATAAGCTACACATGCACTACTTGATTTAATTAAAGAAACTTGTTAAACAACTCAAAAGAAGAATGGGAAATCTAGTTTCAAAGAAAATGATCAAGTAATAAGCTCTAAAATTGAAAATAAGCTAAAATGTGCTTAAGTTGACTTTTGTTGACCAGATTTTTCAAAAAGCTCAAATTTTCAAAACCTACTCAGGAAAACTTTCTAAATGGAAATGTAAAAGAAAATTAACAAGTTTCTGAAGTAGAAATGGAGATATAAGAAATCAGTCCATGTTTTATCACAGGGAATTGCAATTGCTCTTATGCTTATTCAAATGCTTATTTCTCACTCAAAACTATAAACTGTATAATTTCCTTCTACACACTAAAAGTTCATATGTTGAATGAAAAATGAGAACTGGTTTCAAAGGATTTCATCAAGAAACAAAGAATTGCTAAGCAAATGAAAATCACAACTTTCTGAAAACTTTCTTAACAAAAACTGACCCAAACTTTTTGTGTACCAATTGCCTGTTTGACCAAATCCTTGACTAGAAAATGACTGAAAGCTTTATATTATGACTAAATGACTTGAAATGAACCAGAATTTGCCAAAAACTAAGACTTGAACACTACTTGAAAACCAGTCCCAAACACTACTTATCTGAGATTTTACAAACTTTTATGAAGAGATTTTAAGTAATTGGTTACACTGAGTGAAAAGCAATATCAAACTGAATTCAATAACTAGAATGAAGTGCAAATGAACTGGTTACAAACAGTTTAAAAGGCTAGAACTCAAAATGACTTGTTAAGCTAATTTGACTGATAAATTTTGAAAACAGGACAAGGACAAGAGTAATCAGCAAGTAATAAGCTACAATAAAGCTACTCAAACACTGAAATCATATCAAATACAAGCTAAACACCTTTTATCATGCATTCAAACAAGGATTAACTAGGAATGAAGCATGCAAGCAACAATTCAGTGGAATAAGAACTCAGAATGTGAAACCTTCTAGCTTAGGCCTCCATTGGGGAGTAGAGAAGCGCTGAGATTTCTAAGCTAGTGCTAACCACCACCTTAGCACTAGAATTCACCAAACAACTACAAATCAACAGCTAAAATCATCTAAATCTCCATTATTGAACAGGAAAGCTTTAAATCTACTCAAACTGCAACTGAAATGAACTGAATAGGATCAACAGCTACAATCTACTTAATCAGCTAATCATGATCAAATGGTGATCATAACTAGCTAATAACAGCAACAAAGTAACAATATGCAGAGTATGAACAGTGATGAAGGGAAATGAAAGTGAATTTTTATTGATTGAATTGAAAAGGTAGTTACAAGGCTGGTAAATTTGTTACAACTAATAACAGACTCAAGAGTTTGTCAGACTCTTGAGTTGTTAAGCTAAAACTAACTGAGATGGGAGAAAACTAAAAGTGTGTGTGTTTTCACACTTTTCTACATTACAAGAAATGAAGGCTAATCTAGGGTATTTATAGACTAGAAATGTAAAGTGGTTGGGGATTGTGACGTGTCAGAACCAATCAAAAGCTTCCACATGGAAAATTCTGCATAACTGAATTTTGCAGGTGAATAACAATTTTGGGTTTTTTTGATTGAGATGGATTCATGTTATTTGATTGTGTCCATTGTATTCGTCTCTAAAAAACGATCACTTTTGATGTTTATAACATCTTCTAAAACGCATCCTAGCTCAAACCCGCTCCTGGCAAATTTGTTGAAGAAGATGACACGTGGCACATTGTTATTGGTCAAGGGAGAAGCACACAGATCATTATCCAAAGTGGATAAAAGGAATTATTGCATGGCTTAATATGATTGGTGGAGAGCTGGTGAGTGCGCAACACTGTTAAGATTGAGTTATTTAATGCTGGCGGCGCTAGTGGCCAGGTGGCACTAAGTTGGCAATCCTTGTTTATTTATTCCTTGCTTCCCATTGGTTGAAGGCATTTCACACGGATCAAGCACAACTTGACTTTCTAAAAATGGTAGAAATGACCCTTGTACTTGGCAGTTTTGTGATTTAAGCTATAATCTTCATTTCTTTGGCATAAATGGTCCTTCAAACTTCATTCTTGAACACAATTGATCCCTTTGACTTAGTTAACTAAGAGTTGACCAGATTTGACTTTGATATTGACTTTGTCATATTTACACTTTTGGTCCTTCATCTTTGGCAGGTTGTCAAGATAGGTCTTGTGTCTTTAAAGTCTTGTCACTTTTAATCCTTCTTTGTCTTTTTCATCCAATTAAGCTTGATTTTTCCTTTATTTGCTTGAAATTGCATCCTTCTAACCTATTTGCACACAAACACAAAACATACCACATAGTTCCGCTTTATAGCACAAAGTTTAGGTATTTTTCTTGTGTTTTAGGGTGATTTGTTGTTAAATTGATATGAGTTTTTGCTCATATCAAATCCCCTACACTTGAACATTGTCATGTCCTCATGCAATGTTGTATTTTAAAGCACAAGTTTACATTCTCCTCATAATTAATCCACCTTCGCCATTATGGAATGCATCTAAACTACTCTACGCTATATGATGCATGATTTTTGATTTTGATAATGCAATGAACAAAATACAGTTCTATCTATATCTTTTTGTATTTTCTTGAAATAGGTTTGATGGAAATAACTCATAAAGAATTCAATGACTTTGATTAGGGCTTGGGTACCATGGACATTTATCACCCTCAAGTTTCACTTTTCCCATACCAAGCTTAAAAATGGGATCATTGTATTCACAAGTAAAAAGTGCTTCAACTTATTCATGACAATTAAATGTGGAACCGGTTATTATTTGAGCAAATTTCTTGTGGGCAAATTTGTCATTTATTTCAAGTGTGAAGTATAAGAAATGCAAAATCCATAAATAAGGAAGCACGGTTTTAATCCTACGTAATCCTCTCATCCATTACTTGAAAAACCGCTCACAATTAATATAAGTCCGTTTCAAGAGTAATAAGTCATTCGCCTTATGTGTAAAATCCTCATGTCATGCTTTCATAAGTAGCTACACACTCGCTAAGGAAAGAAAAATAGAACTCACGCAATAATTTACATCCGCCATCTTTTTGAGACTTTGGATCTTCAACCCCGCAACCCGTCAAGGCAATATTGGATTGGAGCAATCTATTGAATCCCCGCAACCCATCAAGGTAATATTGGAACTCAATAGTCACTATAATTAACACCACACTGCCCCTCTTGGGAGTCTTGTATATATATATATTTTTTTTTCTTTTCTTTTCTTTTTTTTTCTTTTTTTTTTTCTAGCCACTCATTTTTTTCATAAGCCGCTCTTATTTTTCTCTATTCCTCACAAAGAAAATTAAAAAGAATAAAAGGAAAAACACCCGCTAGATATTAAGCATGACATAAGTCTTGTACACATAAAATGTTCTAACTTAGAATCTTAAGACGTACTTATACCAACCATGAATGATTAGACAAAATGCATAAGAGATTACAAACCGATTAAAACCGTTCTTGATTATTTATTAATATATATACATGCGAAGAAAATAGAGGTTAAGAAGAGAAGGGTTTAGCCACAAGTAATTATCATGAAGTTTATCTAGCCCTTTTATACTTGCTTCAACTCTATCATTTCCCATTCTCCACAAATTTAAAATCTCAAATAATGAGAGTGGTGGATGCTTAGCCTAATAGACCAATGGAGGACTACATGGTTAAGGATACTAGCTAGAGAATGCTTGATAAGCAAACTCGGGTTGAGTCAAAATATCCATGGCAGGCCTAATATGTCAAAGAAGTCTAAATTTGTTAAACCATGTTTTTATTATATATTTTTTTTTTCCTTTTTATATCTTTTTGATGAAAAATAAAAGAAAAGATATATACAATGCAAATGTGTTATGCAAATGAAAAATGATTAATGCAAAAATTATGAATGCATATTTTTGGTGGCCAAAGTAAATCAAAATTTTGAAAAATGTTTGAAAAATTAATTTTCCAAGTTATCATGAAGGACAATGACAAGTTCTAGGTAAGGTCACTTCAATAGAAGACCCCCTACACTTAAGCTAAACATTGTCCTTAATGTTTAAGAGCATGGAAGTATAAAAACTTCCCCTACACTTATGACAATGAATAGACTTTTCTTAACCCTAGTTAAGGAAAGGACAACTATTGGTGAATTCATGTTTAAGCACAAGGTGTCAATGAAAGATCACAATAGTAACGAAGTGAACCGGATATAAGGTCCTCCTCCATAAGCTCCAAAGCATGAAATGAGTGAGCAACCCTACAAACAACATGAAGACAAAAGAAGGTCTCCCCTACACTTATCTCCAATTCAATACCCTTATTTCTAACCTACAACACTCTAAACCTAGTTATACGATGCTTGAGTTAATGAGTCTCTAGCTCGAATCGTCCCACACATTAAAAGTGTCTAAAACCTATCATGGAGAAGAAATTTTTTGCCCTTTTTAAGAAAAATCTCCATGATGAGGTAAAACAAGTTTTCAATGATCAAAACTCCATAAATATCCCCCAGGATCAAATACATAATTACCATCCCACTTATAACACAAATCCACAACTAACTTTCCAAGCAATGGTGAAAAGAGTGAGGTGTTGTTCTCCAAAATAGTTTCCCATATGTTCTTCACAAGGTGATAGGGTAAAACTCTCAAATCTTTCACAAGTTTTCCTTTTGTTGCATCAGGCGGATACTGAGATGGTTTAGCAAGCTCTATGCCAGGATCAAAAATCCGTTCCTTGATGGGAAAACAGCAAGTGTTGGTTGCCTTAGAAGATTCTCCTTTGTAGTTCACATGGTAAGAGAAAGGTTGTGGAGGCATGTGTAACAACAAGCTCTTGGAAGGAACCATCATGACTTGTTTTCCTTTATCACTTGAAAGGGTTGAAGTGGACAAGGAATTAGGTAAAGGAGCTTCATGCAAAAGAGATTCTAAATATAGGATATCCCCTTCCTCATCAAGATAACCAAGAGTGTACTCAAAAGATATATCCTCCTCTAAAAACTCATCAATCTCATCCATGATAGAATCCGCCTTATCACCATAAACATCATAGATTGGGCTATCAAAGATTGGTGATTCTTCAAAACCAAAGGAAGTATGATCATCAACAAATGGAGAGTCACAAGTAGAAAGCTCATCATCACTATAGTCATCATATGTTGGTGTATCACAAAGAAGAGATTCTCCATCACTAAAGTCCTCATGAATATGGTTATCATTGTGGAAAAGTGGATTATCATATGAGGTTTCAAAGAGAGGATTAGAATAGATCACAAAATCACCAAAGTTAAGCTCTTGAGATTCATGAAAATCCAAGGATGAAGTATTGGAAGCAATGGTCTCAACATGAGGTAAATCATAATCTCCACTTGAGCAAGCGTCATAAAAATATTCATCACATATTTCATCAAGGATATCATCATGATTTTCCTCCTCATTCACAACATCAATATGTTTTACCGCTTCGGGCTCATTAGACTTCTTTGAGAACTTCCCCATGTTAAACACAACTCTCTCATCTCCTACCCGCATTGTAAGTTCACCTTCCGCCACATCTATTAGAGTTCGACCCGTTCTCAAAAATGGCCTACCAACAATCAAAGGTACTCTAGGATCCATATCATAATCTACTACCACAAAATCCGCGGGAAAAGCAAATCTATCAACCCCAACAAAAACATCCTCCGCAATTCCCACCGGATATGCTATAGTACGGTTCGCCAACTCAAGAGTCATCTTAGTAGGAGTGAGCTCGGGAAGTGAAAGTCTCTTCCAAACCGATAATGGCATGAGATTTATGCTAGCACCAAGGTCCGCAAGAGCCATACAACTTTCCACCCCCGGGAAATTGCAAGGAATCAAAAACCTCCCCGGATCTCCAAGCTTAATAGGCAACTTCTTAAGCAAAACCGCGGAGCAATTTTCATTCAACAAAGCATTAGGCAAATCCACCAATCTCTCCTTGTTAGAAAGTAAGTCCTTAATCATCTTAGCAAACTTAGGCATATTGGCTAAAGCTTCCGCAAAGGAGATATTGATGTTAAGTTGCTTGAACATCCTCAAAAAGTTTGAAACTTGGATATCATCCTTGGTCTTAAGCTTTTCTTTTCTCAATCTTGATGGATAAGGGAGACTTGGTTTTGGTTGTGGTTGAGTGGTTGATGAAGGATTTTCCTTATTGATTTCTTCATGAGTAGGTGTAGAAGTGGGAGAAATAGGAGAACTTGAGGATGGTGAACTAGATGTAGAAGGCTTGTCACATGTAGGAACAAAAGTGGGTTTAACCATTGAAGGTGTAGAAGGTGAAGGTTCTTGAGTTGTCTTTCCACTTCTTGTTGTGATAGCATTAACATTGGCCCTTGGATTTGTTTGTGTGTTAGAAGGTAGAGCCTCTTGTGGTCTTTGATTATAAAGCATCATAAACTTCTTATTTGTTTCTTCATGCATTTCTCTCATTCTTTTCTCATTAGCTTCATGCATCTCTCTCATTCTTTTCTCATTAGCTTGGAACCTCCTTTCATTCTCTTGATTCATTTTGTGAAGAAGCTCAATTGTGTTATAATCTTGTGGCACATTTCCTTGAAAACCTTGGGGTTGGAAAGGTGGAGGTTGATTATAAAACCCTTGATTGTTACCTTGAAAGGTATTTGGTGGTCTATAGTTATTCCCTTGGTAAGGTGGTCTTTGACCTTGATTCCTTTGTAACACTTGAGGAGGATTTTGTTGAAGTTGGGTGGGTGGTTGGGGTGGGAATCCCGGTGGAGTAAGGTAATTTTAGGACTTGTAAGAAAGGTTATTGGGATTGATATTTGGCTTGAAGTTTTCACGATGTTCCTCTTGGTAAGCATAACATTCCCCTTGATAACCTTGCACCTTATCACATTGTTCATAGGAATGGGGACCTCCACAAGTCACACAAGAAAGAGTAATGGCATGCACATCATTTAAGGAATAATTTTCCAAAGAAAGCTTCATCAAGTCATTCATCATTGTTTCTTGTATCTTTTGAGAATTTTGCATGAATGTTTGACTTTCCTTTTGAGCTTGAGTAAATGCTTGCATGCATGAAATGATTTGAGTCTCTAATAGGTTAGAACTTCCTTCTTGAATGACATGGACTCTTTCATCAAATTGTGTGTTTGTTTGAACCATTGCTTTGGTCTCAATGATGTCCCAAGTCTCTTGAATGGATTTAAGAAGAATATTCCCTCCCGCGGAAGCATTGAGTGAGTCTTGGTGATGAGGTTTAAGGCCATTGTAGAAAGTATTGATTTGGTGAACTTCATCCTATCCATGGTTAGGGCATCTCCTCAATAACTCTCTAAACTCCTCCCAAGCATCACTAAAGCTTTGACTAGGTTATTGTTGAAAGCCTATAATTAAGTTCCTCAAAGCCGTGGTCTTAGATGGAGGAAAGAACTTGTTCAAAAACTTAGTGGTGAAACCATCCCATGTGGTGATACTATCGGGTGGTTGTGTGTCTAACCAATGCTTAGCGGGTCCCTCTAGTGAAAATTGCACCAGTATCAATTTAATGGTGAAGGTCTACGCAATCATTGGCCTATTCTACATGATTGATTAGATGGATTAAGTGGGTAGATTGATTAATAAATATAAAAAAGATGAAGGAAGGAGATGAAGGAGTAGAGAGAGAAAGGAGAGAAGGGAGAGAAGTAGAGAGAGAAAATAAAGATGAATTATGAAAAAGTGTGAAATGAATAACCAACCCCTCCTAACATGCTAGGAGGGGTATATATATAGCCCACCCTACATGTGGGCTATATGGGCTATACTTGGATCACGAGCCTAATACATTAATATATCGTTGGAGCGACCGATCCTTCATAAATACGTAAAAACGTATTTCCAACAATCTCCCCCTAAGGGAGGTCGCTCCAAGTTACAAAGCTCTAAATATTCTATATCTCGTGATCTATGCTAACTAAGATGTGACCGAGACTTTATTGGGAAAAACGTATTTCCAACAATCTCCCCCTAAGGGAGGTTACATCTTTTTACAAAATCTTAGACCTAGCATCTATGCTTGAGTCTTCGATCTTGTTCTTGTGAATATGCTTGATGTGATCTTTGACTTAAGTCTTGAGCATGTTTTCTTGCCTTGACCTTGTGCATTCGTCACTTGTGATATTAGCCTCTTCGTGACTTCATGTTCCACATACTTATACTTTTAAATTCTTGAAAACTTCAGAGTTTAATACAGCGGAAGACTTGACCTTCGGGCTTTCTCGAATTTGTTGACGTACTAATTGTATGTAGTATAAGCATGTGGTGACGACTTCTTCTGGATTGTACACCGCAATGCCACCTTCTTGTTACGCTGCATAAGACAGTTAGCAACAAACAATATACACGGATGAAATGGCTTTGAACATTTCATTCTAATTCGGTAGCATTTTACCTCCGGTCGGTGAAGACCGTTGGACATATTAAATATCGTACTTGTGGCAGGTAGTTTCAATAAAGAACCTCCTTGACAAGATTTCGCGGGTAAACCCGTTCTCTTTACTCGACCGTCCAAAGCTGACTGCGAACATAAAGAGTGAATCATTTGGATAATCTTATCCGCATGATTTGAAGCCGTCAATTCATGTTCCTGGAACAAGTGAAATTCAATTAAGAACCGCACCGTCGTTGCTTTCCAGTTGTCACTAGCTTGATTCATATAGAATCTTGCAAGTTACCTACCAAGTGTTGTTTGATGTTAACACTAGAAGGATTTCCATTCGTCACTGTAAATACTTAATAGTATTACTCTGAATGTTCTGGCAAGATCACTAAGATATTGCGTAGAGGCCTGGAACGTGTTTAAATTCATTTAAGAATTAAACCACTGTTGCTTTCCAGTTATCACAAGTTTGAATCATAAAGAATCGCACAAGTCACCTACCATGAGCTTTTTGATATTCGCTCAAGAAGGATTTCCATCTTCATTGTAAATACTTTCGTATTACTCGGATGTTCAGGCAAGATCATGAAGATTTTGCGTAGGACTCTTAAGATCTATCTTACTTTTCACCGTGTGTGAAGAAGCAAGGAAATATGAAATTGTGTCCTAATGAGATATTTGATGATCTCAAATGGCTCTAGACTCGATCGTGCATTTTGGATTTTTAGTGATCGGAGGCTGGAGAGGAGTGCCACCTTTTCAATACCAATTTATTCGGAGTGAATAAATCAATAGATAATGTGTTCTCTCCGTGTGATTAAAACAAATATCTTTTGAGAGATATCTGAGTTAGCTGGGATGGGTTGTGCATTGCATCACTGGGTCCATGATGTCTGTCTTCAATATTAAGAATCATTAAACAATGATCTTAATAGCATATGTATTGACCCGGTTTCTGCCTAAGTTGTAAGGAGGGCTTCTTTCTTTACACCCTTTATCTTTACAATTCTTTTTCATTCTTCAACCCCTTCAATGCTTACCAATACGTCATAACTAGCACCTTGTTGTGATTGTTCCAGTGCTAGCATAAGTACTTGGTCGGCATTCAGCTACGTTCACAATCTTTCTCCAACTTTCCTAGGACTTCTAATTCTAGCTATGGAATGTCCTTGGGAAGATTCCTCCGGTTCTAGAGAAATCATTGGACTTTAACCTATCCTACCATCCTTATGTCACCACAATCTTCACCGTCGTGAATAGAGATGATTTGGGTAAGTGTATGTCACCATGAAATCCATTTTGAAGTGCAAATCCATTTTGCTCCCCCTTAACATATGCCACGATATCCGAAAACATTTCGCACATGTCGGGATGAGCTAGCACGTTAAGTCAAACCATTTTTGATTAATCATTTCCCATATTAAATCACATTTTCTCCCCCATATTAAAAATATTAACCCAATCGATGTTTTTAATATCAATTGATTTAATAGCATTTTAAGAAAATTTGGGAAGAAAAATGCAAATCCAATTATCTTCATGAGTTACACAAGCTCCCCCTCAAATTAATGAGGGTGTGCTGAAACGTAAATTAAATACCTTTTAAACACAAGTGTAAGGTATTTATCACGTGCAAAGAACATATATGATAATGAATTCACAAGATTAACAATTTACGAGGTAGGACCTGAATGATGGAGAACATCATATGAAAGATTCACATGGTTCTTGTTCACGAATGTTGGTCACCTCGTCACGTCCCCGAGAAAATTAATTCCCGTTGTTGAGTCAAAGCTTTCCGGTGAAATGCTTGACTTGATTATGAAAAGCGGGTTGCTATCTAAAATAATAGCAAACCATATGGAGCATGTTTTAAATCTTTTAAACTTCTGCTCGAACTTTATTTACAACCCCGTGTCATTATTGAACGACATTTCTAGGTTCGTAAATATTATCGATTCCAGAAGACATGCTCTTTTTATCAAAACGTTTTTGAACACACAATTTTGAAAGATTTAGAAAAACCTTTTGAGAAATTCTTGAAAAATTGTGTTCAAAGTTTTGAAAACTAATTACTTGAGCTTAAGATTTGGAATATCTTAGGAAAGCTCAAGTCCGAGAAGTTGTAAACTTCTTGTTGTAAGGATAAGTTACCATCGGCGATAACCTTTCCGTTTATCTGAAGAACGAGTCCCAAGCTGACATTTACTTAGAAGTCGTTTTCATGAGCTTGAAAACTTTGACTGTTTTAACGGAAAGCTCATGACCGAGAAAGGTTAATTTCTCGTTATGAGGAAAAGTTTTCTTATTTAAAAGATACACTTTCCTTTCTGAGCTTAAAACTTCGAATATTTTAATACAAGCTCATGACCGAGAAAGGTGAATTTCTCGTTAAGAGGATAAGTTATCATAAAAGATAATCCTTCCTTTATATAAAGTTCGAGTTACAGTCTGACATTTAACTGTAAGTCATTGTGCATGAGCTTAAAAACCTCGAATGTTTTTAATTTTAGCTCATGCCCGAGAAAACTTAATTTCTCGTTGTTAGGATAAGTTTATCATCGGCGATAAACTTTCCTTTCTTTGATGCACGGGTTACCATCTGATATTTAATGATAAACCATATACACGAGCTTAAAACCTTTGAATGGTTTTAGTATAAGCTCGTGTCCAAGAAAACTTAATTTCTTGTTAAGAGGGTAAGTTATCGTTGCATAGATAAACTTCCCTGTCTCTGAAGTCCGGGTCGTCGTCTGTCATTTAACGAGGAGCCATAGTGCATGAGCTTAAAAACTTGGAATGTTTTAATATAAGCTCATGCCCGAGAAATGTTAATTTCTCGTTGTTAGGATAAGTTTACCATCAGCGATAAACTTTCCTTTCTTTGAAGAGCGAGTTATAGTCTGTGATGTGACTATAAGTCCTTGTGCATGAGCTTAAAAACATGGAATGTTTTTAACATAAGCTCATGCCCGAGAAAAATGAATTTCTCGTTTTTAGGATAAGTCATCATCGGGATGAACTTTCCTGTCTTTTGAGATCGAGTTACAGTCTGTTATGTGACTGTAAGTCCTTGTAGGCTTAGCCATGAATCCCCTGAGAAACTTGTTTCTCCGATATCTGCTTCTTCAGCAACCAAACTCTAAGAGTGTCCTTAGTTGAACGGTATACAACGATTGGACCGCTTCGTTCTTTTGGAACATCAACTTTGGTACCTGCATTCTCATTAGAAGTTTGTATACTTTTGCACGGTTTAGAGTTATCTATTTTAGAAGCATGTGGGGGTTCACAGTTTTCTTTTCTTGTGTCAGAGGTGGCCTGAGGGGATGATTCACTTGTCTTAGTTGGCAAACGTTTCCTTTTATAGAAAACCTTAAGTTCAGGCTTAAGTGATGTATCATCCTTTGCCAATTCCTCCCTAGTAGTCTTCGTAGAATCAGAGACTATCCTAGTTAAAGGGCACTCGTTTCCTACAAGAGTGAAAGTTCTACCAGTGGGGTGCCACATTTTACCAATGGGTTTGATTTTAGCAACCCACTGGGATTTAAGTCTAGCACGGGAGTTCACCTCATTAAGTAGTTTCTTGATACAGGAATCATGATTTGCCGTAAAGACACATTTTCTACATGTTTTACAGGTAGCATATTTAATGTCCGAGTAAGATATAGAATTCCTAGATGATTGATTGATGCTCCTAGGATGTGACATGCTACGGTTAGCAGTGTTGGGTAAACTAGAAGGCATCTGACTAGGTTTGAAATTCATATCTCTTACTTGTGTCTTTTGCTTAGCTTCCCTTTGACCAAAATCCTGGCGCACATCAGTTGAACTAGTTCTAGACGTGTTCATTGAGCTATTCTTAGAGAAACTAGAGGCAATCATGTGATGAGGTCTTGCCAAAACTGATTTAGTCACATTAGGCCTAGTTGGTGGAGTGACTGTTCTAGAAATATGACCCAAATCAACTTGGGAGGCAAACCGCGGTCTCGAGGATTGTGGTCGCTCGGATCTAAATGCAGTAGGTTGTCTGACAATCGGTTGTCTGACGAACTGATTTGTAGGCGGTTTCCCCAAGATTGATGGTTTTTCAAGCTTAGTGTCCACACTAGGTCCTCTATTTTTCCTTAACTCGTTTTTCAACGCAGCTATAGCAAACACCTTTTCTTGAACTTGGGCTTTTAACGTCTCATTTTCTTTGAGCAATTCATCTTGGGATGCCAATTTAGACTCTAGTAACTGAATTTGTTTCAAAAGATTATCCTTTTCAGCTTTAGAATCTGAAACTTTTTGATCCAATTTTCTTTCAAGAACAACGTTAGACTTTTCAAGTTTTTCAAAGTATGTTTCAAATTTGTTCGTTTTCTTTGAAAATTCAAGTTTGGCATCCTCAAGATCTTTTGATTGCCGAGCTACGATCGTTTCGAGCTCTTTAATCTTGGAATCAGAATCAGTTAACGAGGCAGTTATAAAGCATTTATCATGATGTACTATAGCATTTTGAACACTTTCTCCCCCATTATGACTCACATCGGATGAATCAGAAGTGGTATTTCTATCACTCTTTTCCATCCCATGTTTGTCATAATTAGGTTCAGAATGCCCAATATGCGGTATTTCATCAGCATATACATCATAAACAACATTACATTGTACCATGTTTGCAGGCTCTTCGTCATAAACGGGTAAGGCGTCATCTAGAAGGATCTCGTGAACATTCCCTGACGTGCCACTGGTATCATGTTGACCTTCCGATTCCGTGCTCTTGCCATCGTTATGCTCCAAGTTTTCAACCGTATAACCAGTTTCCTCTTGCATCGAAGAGTCTTGCACTCCATTATCATACCCTTGCTGAAGTCGAGATCTTTCATAAATTGAAGACGAGACTGATGTCATGAGTTTCAAAATTGTATCACGTAAGACTCGAAGCTCGGTATGTGTATCTCGAAGAAATGATTGGCAAATCACTGAACTTTCAGGCTTGATGATATTGAATTGGAGGAAAGGCGTGAGTTGTGTCACAAGAGCCTTATATGCAAGTGCCGATGCAGAGTGATTAAAGTTTCCATGGTTGAGTTGCTCGGCGAGTTGGGTCAAAGTGGTGAAGATAGAGTCGAAGAATATATGACGATCTTGACCAAAGATTGTCATAAATTCGCTCCCTCCTTGAAGCCGTGAAAGATTAACGAGATGATACTGAAGCATTCGAAATGAAGTTATTCCACTTTCCCTAGCGTTGGCTTGCACTTGATGCGATTCTCCCTCTTGAAACGTTGAATTCAAAGACTCCATTTAATTATGATGAAAAATGATCTTGATTGTAGTTGTTTTCGGAATTTACCAAGTCGTGAAGGAACTTCGAAGGATCCGTAAATAACTTTTAAAAATCAACGATGGATGATATAAATCTTGTCTCGGTTCAAAAATGTTGTCGGCTCAAGCGATGATAAAATAAACCGGAGATCAAAGCAAAGTCGGCTCACTTCAAAAATAAAACCCGTCAACAAATAAAACCAAGCTACGATAAATAATAATCGGGCCATCAAATATTTTACCACTTTAGTTTTTTTCGGAATACCCGCCTCAATACTATGTACCAAATTCAAATGTATAAATAGACAAAATATATAAAATAAACTTAATAAAAAATAATTTTAAAAAATATAGAAATATAAAAAAAATAAAGAAATAAACTTAACTTAAAGAAAATAAAATATAAAAAAAATTTACTTAACAAAAATTGACTTGAAAGAAAAATTAATGAAGCGTTTTGTAGACAAGAAAAAATCAGACTCAAACTAAATTGCTAAATAAAAGAGATAACTTAAAATTAGAAAATAAAAATAAAAGTAAAACAAAAAATTTAAAAAATAAAAATATCTGATATGTGTGAAAGAAAAACGTCTTTTTTTTTTTTAAGATGAAACGTGTCCCAACATGATCCCTTGTTTTCTCCGTCTCAATATAAAAAACGTGGCCCTCCTACCTTGTTTCTTCCGCCCATATTAAACACTCCAATCCCTATCTCACAAAGATAATAACTCCGTCCTTTTCTCTTTCTTTGTGCAGATCTCACCACCTTCAAAAAAAAAACTAAAACGAATCCTTTATCTAATCTCGATCTAAGATATCGAAGTGAGGTTCAATCTTCTTAAAACACACGAATCCCACAAAGAGCTTCAAGATCTTTTAGGATCTCAGGTAGGTATTTTTAATTTGATTGCATGTTGTTGAGTCTGTCTTCTATCATCTGTCGTGTCATTCTGTCGAGTGTCTTGATTGAGTCTTTGGTGAGGTCTTTGTTACGAGAGGGTTGTGTTAAAAGAGTGTGAGGGTCTTGGTTTGTGAAGGTATGTGGGTGCAGTCGGGTGGAAAAAGATGTTGAGGTTTGTTGTGGAAAAAAAAAGTGTCGGTGAGGTCTAGGGTTGGTTGAGATGAGACGAGGGTGTTTGTTTGAGTAAAAGAAAATGTTTTTGAGTCGATATTTGTGTAGATTGTGTCGAAAAAGAACAAAAATGAGAGTCTTTGGTTTGAGTCTGTAAATGAGTCTTTGAATTTTGACCGAGTGTTGTTGTCTGTTGGAGTTTTGTGTGTCGAGTATATGTCGAGAGGTTTGGGTTTGATGTTCTGGGTGTGATGGGCTTTGAGTCTTGATTGTTGAAGAATGGGTGTCGAGGGTTATGAAGGATTATTTGATTGTTGAAGAATGGGTGTCGAGGGTTGTGAGGGAGTGTTTGAGTGTTGTGTTTGATGGATTAGAGTGGATGTTTGAGTCGAGAGTGTTACGGGGTGTGGTTGAGTCGAGAGACTGGTTTGGTTTAGGGGGAGTGAGTCTGGTTTGGTTGTTGATGTGTTGAGTGTAGGTGTCGAGAGAGGTGATGATGTCGAGTGTATGAGTCTGTTGTTCGTGAGTTGGTTTTACCGAGAGAGAGGTGAGGGTGTCGTTATGGGTGTCCGAGAGAGTTAAGGTGAGACGAGGGTGAGTTGGTGAGAGACGAGAGTTGGGGTGGGAGTCCGAGTGTTTGTCGAGAGTGGGGAGTTTGGGTTATGGATTTTTTGAAAAAACAAAACAGTTTTTGGATTGTATTTCGAGTCTGTCCCGTTATGTTTGAAATGGTTCATTCGGAAGAATTTATTCATTCGGAACTTTTCATTCATTCGGAAGTGTCATTCATTCGGAAGTTTCGTTCATCCGGAACTATTCGTTCATCCGGAACTTTTCGTTCATCCGGAACTTTTCTTCACCCGGAACTTTTCTTCACCCGGAACTTTTCTTCACCCGGAACTTTCTTCGTCCGGAACTTTTTCGTCCGGAACTTTGAGTGGAAGAACAGTAATGATGGGACAAATTTTGGACAGTTATGATGGAACTTTGGACAGTTTGACAGTTGACCAACCCAAAAAATGATAAAACTGATAAACGAAAAGACTGATTAAAAAAGTTATATAAAAACTGATTATATATAAAAAAAAAAAAAAAAAAAAAAAAAAAAAAAAACTGATAAAAGAAAAAACTAATAATAAAAAAAAAAAAAAATTAAAGTGGAAATTGATTAAAAAAAAGAATAAAAAAAGGATAAAATTAAATGTTCAATTTAAGGAACTCAAACAAAAAGGCAATCAAAATAGAAAGGATTTAATCAAAAAAAATACAAAATTAAAAAGAGAAAAACACAAACTTTTTAAGATTTGATAATAAAATTTTTGATTTTTGTATAAAAATTTGTGATTTTTATCTAAAAAGTAGTAAATCTAAAGATGTGACATGATTTAACACATAAAAACACAAACTTTTTAATATTTAAGCATGATTAAATCAAAACCCACCAAAATCAAAAAGAAATAAAAGCAAGAATAAACCAATCAAACCTTGGCTCTTGATACCAATTGAAGGTCTACGCAATCATTGGCCTATTCTACATGATTGATTAGATGGATTAAGTGGGTAGATTGATTAATAAATATAAAAAAGATGAAGGAAGGAGATGAAGGAGTAGAGAGAGAAAGGAGAGAAGGGAGAGAAGTAGAGAGAGAAAATAAAGATGAATTATGAAAAAGTGTGAAATGAATAACCAACCCCTCCTAACATGCTAGGAGGGGTATATATATAGCCCACCCTACATGTGGGCTATATGGGCTATACTTGGATCACGAGCCTAATACATTAATATATCGTTGGAGCGACCGATCCTTCATAAATACGTAAAAACGTATTTCCAACAATCTCCCCCTAAGGGAGGTCGCTCCAAGTTACAAAGCTCTAAATATTCTATATCTCGTGATCTATGCTAACTAAGATATGACCGAGACTTTATTGGGAAAAACGTATTTCCAACAAATGGCATCATGGGGAACTCCATTGTACTTATTGGTATTGCAAAGAGCAAGGAATCTCTTAAGGTGGTCATGAGGATTATCATTCTTGTTACAATAGAAAGGTGTGTTTGAAACCAAGTTAATCATAGCCGTTTTTAGCTCAAATGAATTTGTGGGAATATCGGGAAACTTGATAGCATCGGCATATCCGTGAACATTGGATTGCAAACGTTCCATCAAAGAACGAGTATCCACTCCAGCCATGGCTTCGTGTTGTGGATGAATCAAAGCACGATTCTCGTGATCGGCTTGATGGACGGTGGTGTTCCTACTCTTTCTCTTTTTCTTCCTTTTCGGAGGAAGGGGTTGTACACCAATCGGTATTTGTGCACGCCCGCGAGTGAGCATGCAACTCAATACGAGGAATTAGAGAGAAGCTCTCGTGTGACTTTGAAGAGAAAAGGATTATCCTCTTCGAGTTTCAATATGAAATATCCACAAGAAAATAATAATATATGTATGTACTACTTGGGTGCAAGACCCCCAATGAAGCCTTCCTTCTTAGAATACGCACAAGTGAACGGGGGGTTAGGTGGCGCGAAGCACTTAAGTACCTATTGACCCTTAGATGGCATTTTATAGCACATTGCCTTTCTATTCACTTAATTGTTTGTATTCTTCGAATTGTTGCTTATTGGAAGTATTTATCTATTCTTGATTTATTTTGTTTGATCGATACACGTGTCAAGGACCGGAACGCCCCCTAACACGGTATATTGCCTTGCCAATACTTATGGAGAATATATGAATTGGTTGTTCTTATACGTACACGTATTTACTTATAATAATATATGGAAAATATTTTTGTATTTATGAGTTTTTAAGAGAAAATACTATATGTACATAAAAACCGAGAGAATCCAATAATATATATTTTTGGGTGCAATCTCTTAGGAAAAAGATTGCTTTTTGGATTTTTTAATTTGTTTGGTCAATTCTTTAGGAAAAGAATTGTTTTGTTAATTTTTTAGTTTTTATATATTTTTATATTTTTTATTTTTTTTATTTGTTTTTTATTTATGATACGTAAAAAAAATAACGTTCACTAGGTGAACGGATCCCAAAAGCCAATAAAAACCGTCAATCGATAGTCTCTCGTAAAGTCAAAGAACCGGCAGCGGCGCCATTTGAAATGTGTGTAGATTTGTAAATCTATGCTTATGTTTTTAGAGAGAGAAAGAGATAGAAAGATGGTGGATTTCACACTTCTAGAGAGAGAAAGTTAAGAACAACTATGTGTAATTAATGAAAACCACACCCTCTCCATCAAAGGAGAGGGTTTATATACCCAAGCCCTTGTCATGGGCTTGGGCTTACATTTGGCCGCCGGCCCATACATTTCATGGGCTCGGTTTTGGGCTTTGGTTAAGTAAATGCAAATGACTAAACTACGAGCTATTACACGAACTAATGTCGGAGTGACCGATCCTTCCTAATACGTAAAACGTATTTCCAACAATCTCCCCCTAAGGGAGGTCACTCCAAACAAGGGCGTTACCCAAGTTACAATAATAAGAAAAACCTAGCATACTATGCTTGTCTTGAGCTCGTAGTCTTCGTCTTTATTTTTCTTCTTTTTCTTTTCTAGTGAACATGCTGATGTGATCTTTGATATCAATCTTTGATCATCAATCTCTTGCCTTGATCTCGTGCATCCATCACTTGTGATCTTCGCCTCTTCGTGACACCATGTCCCACATACTTATACCTTCGTAATTCTTGAAAGCTTCAGAGTTTGAAACAGCGGAAGACTTAACTTTTAGGCTTTCTTGAATTAGATGAGATATTAAGTGCATAAAGTATAAGCATGCAGGGACGACTTCTTCTTGGATCCCGCAACGCCACCGTCTTCAAATGCCGCAACATAAGTAGACACGAACGAAATGGCTTTGAACATTTCATTCTAAATCGGTAGCATTTTACCTCCGGTCGGTGAAGACCGTTGGACGATATTAGATATCGTACCCGTGACGGATAGTTTCAATAAAGTAACTTCCTGACAGGATTTCGCGGGTAAACCCGTTCTCTTTATTCGACCGTCCAAAGCTGACTGGGAACATAAAGAGTGAATCATTTGGATTATAATATCCGCATGATTTGAAGCCGTCAATTCATGTTCCTGGAACAAGTGAAATTCAATTAAGAACCGCACCATCGTTGCTTTCCAGTTGTCACGAGCTTGATTCGTATAGAATCTTGCAAGTTACCTACCAAGTGCTGTTTGAGGTTAACACTAGAAGGATTTCCACTCATCACCGTGAACACTAAGGTATCACTCTGAGTGTTCTGGCAAGATCACTGAGATATTGCGTAGAGGCCTGGAACGTGTTTAAATTCAGTTAAGAATTAAACAGCTGTTGCTTTCCAGTTATCACAAGTTTGATTCATAAAGAATCGCACAAGTCACCTACCATGAGCTTTTTGATATTCGCTCAAGAAGGATTTCCATCTTCATTGTAAATACTTTCGTATTACTCGGATGTTCAGGCAAGATCATGAAGATTTTGCGTAGGACTCTTAAAATCTTTCTTACTTTTCACAGTGTGTGAAGAAGCAAGGAAATATGGAAGTGTGTCCTAATGAGATATTTGATGATCTCAAATGGCTCTAGACTCGATCGTGCATTTTGGATTTTAGTGATCGGAGGCTGGAGAGGAGTGCCACCTTTTCAATACCAATTTATTCGGAGTGAATAAATCAATAGATAATGTGTTGTCTCCGTGTGATTAAAACAAATACCTTTTGAGAGATATCTGAGTTAGCTGGGATGGGTTGTGCATTGCATCACTGGGTCCATGATGTCTGTCTTCAATATCAAGAATCATTAACAATGATCTCAATAGCATATCTATTGACCCGGTTTCTGCCTAAGTTGTAAGGAGGGCTTCTTTCTTTACACCCTTTATCTTTACAATTCTTTTTCATTCTTCAACCCCTTCAATGCTTACCAATACGTCATAACTAGCACCTTGTTGTGATTGTTCCAGTGCTAACTTAAGTACTTGGTCGGCATTCAGCTACGTTCACAATCTTTCTCCATCTTTCCTAAGGACTACTATTTCTAGCTATGGAATGTCCTTGGGAAGATTCCTCCGGTTCTGGAAGAATCATAGGACTTAACCTATCCTACCATCCTTATGTCACCACAATCTTCATCGTCGTGAAATAAATGGGTTTTGGGTAAGTAAATGTCACCATGAAAATACAAAAATGTGATTTAATATGGGATATTATCACAAATGGTTTGACTTAATGTGCTGGCTCATCCCGACATGTGCGAAATGTTTTCGAATATCGTGGCATATGTTAAGGGGGAGCAAAATGGATTTGCTATATCAAAATGGGTTTTGGGTAAGTAAATGTCACCATGAAAATCCATTTTGATATAGCAAATCCATTTTGCTCCCCCTTAACATATGCCACGATATTCGAAAACATTTCGCACATGTCGGGATGAGCCAGCACATTAAGTCAAACCATTTGTGATAATATCCCATATTAAATCACATTTTCTCCCCCATATTAAAAATATTAACCCAACTGATGTTTTTAATATCAATTGATTTAATGAAGTTTTAACAAAGGTTTTGGGAAGAAAAATGCAAGTCCATTTTGTCTTCATGATATCAAACGTATGAGATATGATATCGATTTGTAGCCTGATCACATATTCACCATATTAAAAAAAGAATTGACAAGGTTGGACCTGATAGATGAGAACATCATATGATAAGATCAAATGGTTCTTGTCAGCATATGTTGGTCGCCTCGTCACGTCTGAAGTCATCTCTTGACACCACATGTACGATTGGTATTGTTGTCTTGACACCAACTTGTGAACTTGGCACGTTCGGCATCGAAGATTCTGAATGCTTGACAATTGCTCCCCCTTAATTGTTGACCCGTGTTCTATCGAAAGAGCTGTAGTCGTCGGTTGAGTAGTCGCATCGTCGAGTATGTAGATACCAATTGTAGATAGCATGGTTGTAGAGATGATAGCTTCATAAAAACAAGACTTCTCTTGTTTTAACAAATAAATGCACTGAGGCGTACATAGATTTGTGTTAGACCAAGTTATAAAGTAAACTTGATCCCTTACAAGGTTTTAAAGTAAACCTTGCCCGAGAAAATTAATTCCCGTTGTGAGCCAAAGCTTTCATAAGAAATACTTGACTTTAATGTGAAAACCGGGTTGCAGTCTGAAATAACTACAAGCCATTTTGGCATGTTTTATGAAATATTTACAACTTTTGTACGAACTCTATTTATGGCGTCGTGTCAATATTAATCAACATTTCTAAGGCCGTAAATATTATCGTACCAAAAGACATGCCTTTGAAAAGTAAAGTAAAAATATTTTTGGATTTTTCTAGATTTTTCAATTTTTATGGTTTTTATATGGTTTTATATTTTTGTATTTTGCTTTTGAGGATAAAAATATAAACAATATATACAAATGATCACCAAGGATACGGAGAATAGTTTTACCACCACTATTCTTTCGCTTCATCTGCTAGTTCCTTTAAAGTCTCAGGCGAAAAAGTTCTCATTCCTAGCTTGTCGGCCAAAAATTCAATTCGAGCGCGATCTAAAGCCTTCGTGAAAATATCCGCCAATTGATACTCAGATCGGACAAAGTAAAGCTCGATTACTCCATTTTCCACTTGCTCCTTGATGAAATGGTAGCGAATGTCAATATGCTTCGACCGGGAGAATTGAACGTTGTTGCAGCATAAGGCAATTGCACTCTTGTTGTCACAGTACATCGGAATCTTGTTGAAACCTAGACCATAGTCGGTTAATTGTGATCTCATCCAAAGAATTTGAGCACAGCAACCGGACATAGCTATGTATTCTGCTTCTGTACTTGAAATTGCAGCGCTTTTCTGCCTTTTCGATGCCCAACTGATTAGTCGATCTCCTAGTAGTTGCAAAGTTCCACTCGTGCTACGCCTGGTATCTTGACAACCCGCGTGATCCGCATCTGCATATGCCATTAGTGCAATAGAAGAGTCCTTCGAATACCAAAGTCCCCGATTAATGGTTCCTTTAAGATATCGAAAGATCCTTTTAACAGTAGCTAAGTGTAACTCAGTAGGCCTAGTTTGATACCTGGCACACATACATATAGCAAACTGAAGATCAGGTCGACTGGCTGTGATATACAGAAGAGTACCGATCATTCCACGATAAAGTGTCAGATCAACGGCAACTCCATGTGGATCTGCATCAAGCTTAGTTTTCTCCACCATTGGAGTGTCCACGGGGTCGCAAGATTCCATCTTATATTTCTTAAGCGATTCAAGGGCATACTTGGATTGATTGATAAAGATGCCTCTGGGACTCTGAGATATTTGAAGACCTAAGAAGAATGATACCTTGCCCATCATTGACATCTTAAACTTGGAAGACATGAGTGTCCCAAATTCATCCGATAAGGTTTGGGTCGAGGCTGCAAATATAATATCATCAACATATATTTGTACCATAATCATATCTTTACCTCGTTTCTGAATGAACAGCGTGGGATCCACCTTGCCTTTTGCGAAGCCTTGAGTAATGAGGAATTGTGACAATAGATCATACCATGCGCGTGAAGCTTGCTTCAACCCATAGAGAGCCTTCTTAAGCTTATACACATGATTAGGGTAATTAGGATTCACAAAACCATCCGGCTGTTGAACATAGACTTCTTCCTTGATTTCACCATTAAGAAATGCCGTCTTCACATCCATCTGATAGACGATCATATTCATATGGGCTGCATAAGCGAGGAATAGTCTAATAGATTCCAAACGGGCAACAGGTGCAAAGGATTCCATAAAGTCGACGCCCAATAATTGCTTGTATCCACGAGCTACTAGTCGAGCTTTGTTTTTCAATATTCCGCCTAACTCATCGAGTTTCACCTTGTAAACCCATTTCAAAGTGAGTAACTGCACTTGATCCGGGCATGGGACAAGTTCCCAAACATCAAGACGTATGAATTCGTTAAGTTCTTCTTGCATAGCTTCTATCCAACAGGATTGAGTAAAAGCTTGTTGCCATGTCTTAGGTTCAACTTCAGTGAGAAAAGCATCAAAGTGACAAAACAGTGCACTTTCTTGTAACTGACTTCGTGTGGATACTGGACGATTAGGGTCACCAATAATAGAATCTATAGGATGATCCTTTGTCCACTTGCTGTCATGTTCACGAATCCGTGGATTGGAGTAAACCGTACTAGGAGCTTCCTCTGAGGTGGACGACCCGGCTTGATTAGGGTCGGGAATAGTTACACCAAAGAATGGAAGTTCACGCATTTGAGCGAATTCCAAATCGTGATCATCATCATCCTCTTCATCATCAATGGGCATGACGTGGGTAGTTGTTACATGTGTTGGTTGAGAATTACTCGTTGAAGGTATATCTTGACCAATTGTAGGTGCAGATGTATCTGATTGTGCTTCGGTTGCTGGAGCGACAACTTCGGTTACCGGAGCTATTACCTCAGGTTCTGGAGCAACAATAGTTGGAGGAGTAAAGAATTCATCAAAGAACGGTTGGAACAACGTATCCCATTCATTCCTAGTAGGTGGTATAAATGATGATGAAGTAGGGTTGTTTGGGACAAGACCAGAGCTAATGTTACTGGGTCCCATTTCATGAAGTGCGGGTTCAGAGCTGCTTTGCTCAGAAGCCATTGCTGTCAGCTCATCAAAATCAACATTCATAGTTTCGAGGATCTTGCGAGAGTTACGGTTGTAGATTCGGTATGCCTTCTTTGCGGGGGCGTAACCAATGAAAATACCAATATCAGCCTTTGGTTGAAGTTTTCCCAAATTGTCACCATCATTATTTGGATAGCAAAGAGAACCAAATACATGAAGATATGATAAATCTGGTACTTTTCCATGGAGAAGCTCATAGGGTGTTTTACCATGGCGTTTACGAATTAGTGACCGGTTTTGGGTGTACACTGCTGTAGATACTGCTTCTGCCCATAAAAACAATGGAGCCTTTGCGTAAATTAACATCGTTCGAGCAGCTTCCATAAGTGTGCGATTTCGCCTTTCAACGACACCGTTTTGTTGTGGAGTGCGTGCAACGGATGTTTCATGAGATATGCCAACTTCTTCATAATAATCACGCAAAATTTGATTCACAAATTCGGTTCCATTATCTGTACGAATGCGTCGGACAGTAGTGTTGAGACGCACTTGAATCATCTTGAGAAATCTGATGATGAATTTAGGTGCCTCATTTTTTGCTTTAAGAAATTTCACCCATGTAAACCGAGAGTAATCATCGACAATGACGAGGATGTACTTTTTGCCACTAAGACTTTCAACACGCATTGGCCCACAAAGATCCATATGAAACAGATAAAGTTTCTCTTGGTTGGTGTCTTCCGTCTTGGGTTTGTAAGATTTCTTAGTGCTTTTCCCCATTGTACACGCGGAACATAAATGATCCTTGTGAAATGATAATTTAGGAAGACCACGAACAAGTTCGTTTTTCGCCAAGTGGTTAATAGCGTCAAAGTTAAGATGAGATAACCGTCGATGCCATAACCATGACTTAGTCTTCGATGCTTTGGAGAGAAGACATACGGGAGAAGCGGCCATCATGTCTTGTAGAGACAAAGTATACAAATTATTCCCTCGAGTACCTTTCAATAAATCAACCCCTTCCAAATTACGAATGAAGCAGGTATGCTCTCGAAAAGCAACTTCTAGGTTTGCATCACAAAATTGTCCCACAGAAAATAAGTTGTGACCGAGACCTTCCACGTAATACACTCTTGAAATTATAACATTCCCAATATGATATTCACCATATCCCATTATCTTTGCAATATGATCATTTCCAAATCGAACCGTACCAAGAAACTTGCTGACGAAATTTCTGAGCTGAGAGCGATCTCCGGTCATATGCTTGGAGCAACCAGAGTCCAAATACCAGAGAACAATTTGGACCACCTGTTTTCAACAACAACAGTAGACAATGCATTGGAAACTATTGGTTCCGGAGTGTTAGCAGATACAGATATAGAATTATCAGAATTGCTAACATTTTTGAGACCCTTAGATTTCCTGCGTTTTCTAATGATAGTTTTAGCACTAACAGGTTTTACTGTTCCAACTTTCTTAGGTTTTGGATTATTCGCGGGCACTACAGTGGGAGTAGACCTAGTTAAAGGGCACTTGGTTCCTACAGTAGTGTCGGTGTTCCTAGTGAAAGGACACGCTTGTGTTTTGGTAGCCTTGGTACTCCTAGTTAAAGGGCACGCTTTCTTCACTTCAGTGGGAGTGATCCTAGTTAAAGGGCACATATTTCCTACTATAGTGAAAGTTCTACCAGTGGGACGCCACATCCAGCCAACTTGGGTTAACACTTTCCCAGTCAGTTTCCATTCTAATCCATTTTTCCGGGCATGCATCTCATTCACATGGTCAATAAGGTAAGAATCATGATGACTAGAAAACATACATTCATTGCAATTCCAACATTTTAAATTAGAATTCACAGTAGGCTTAGAACGCTGCACAACCGCAGAGCCTTTAGGTTTAGCTACATGATTCTTTTTATTCAAAACGGAAATAACATTCCTAGGATGTGCTTCTACTTTCTTCTTCACTTGACTACTAGATGGGGGCAAGATCCTAACATTCTTCTTGTTTCTTTTAAGCTTAGATCTTTGAGCCTTAGTAGTGGTGCTTACTCCTGTAGAAGGCAACACGGGAATATTAGAAGCTGGTTTTGATTCCGCCTTATCTTTAGTGACCAAAGTTTGAGATGGTTTAGTCTTAGGGCCCTTGTTAAGTGGTGTGACGGCTATAAGGGTTCTTTTGATTGCACTAGAGGACGATGCTGAGATAGTGGCTGCGTTATCCACAACATTCTTACCTTTTAGAGTTCGAAGTGTTTCCTTTAACTCAGCCAAGACCAGGTTCTTATCACAAATTTGTTCCCTCAAATCAGATATTTCCACCGACTTTCGATTCAATTGTTCAATCAATGATTGATTATGTGCAGTGGTATGAGCACATGCTGGCTGTACTGAATCGAAAAGTCGTGTATTTTTCTGTTTTAAGTTATCAACTTTGGACAAAATCTTGGAAACTCGATTATCTAGATCAAGTTTAAAATTCTCAGCAGCCTCAAGTACGTTCACACAGTTAAGCTCCTCAGATTTCTCTATTTCTATCGGCAAATATTTAGCAACTTTGTCACTTGGCTGACGCTGTTTTGATTGTAAATTCAATCGAAAATTCTTTTCAAAATTTACATCATCGATATTAACACCTTCGAATGACGTTTCAAAGATTTCTTGAATAAATTGTTGCTTGCATTCAAGCGAAATACAATGTGTTTGAATCTCATCAAAACGTTTTGAAAGTGAAGAATATGAATCTTGAAGCTTTAAAAATTCAGCGTCAGATTCGTGACAAGTACTATCTATCACAGTATCCACAGATTCAACATTATGCACAATAGAATCATTATCAACACTTGTATTCACACAGACAGAAACTATATCATGAGACATCACTTGATTCAGAAGCATATCATTATGGCGTGAAACCCGTTCTATTTCAAGTAAACTGTTTTCATAAGCATCTTCCATTTCATTGAAAACACGTCGAACTTCTTCTATTTCCAAAAACAAATCTTGATCAATATTACGAAGACAAGCCTTAACATTGTTTACAAACGGAACAATTTCATCTCGAAACGCAGCTCTAGTGTGCTCAAAGTTCCATTCACCTTCCGTTATGGCCGTGGCCGTCGTACGTTCCAAAATGACCTTGTCAAAATTGGCTAAGTGTTGGTGAACCGTATTTAAGTTAACGGACGCCTTACTTACCGGTGGAATTAACTTCGTTAAATCCTTTTTGACGAGTGTAGGAGACGTACTAGGAAGGTTTTCATTTGACAAACTTTGGGGCACAAGAACTGTTAATTCTGCTAATTCCTTTTGTAAGCGAATGCGTGTCTTTTTCGAAAATTGATCTTTGTTATGTTGATCATAATCAATTGTATGGAATTTTGAAAGCATTTTAGAATGAGTTTCATCCCCAAGTGATTGTGTCTCCTCAGTACTACGAACAAAAGGTGCTTCTTTCGATTTGCCAATTATGGTCATGTCATAAAGGCCGGGAATATATTCCTGAGCTTGTTTTGCATAACCGGGATTAGGTGGTAAATCTTGAAGACGCTTAAGTTCGAATTCTTTAAATGATTTAGTTAAAAGATGAACCTTTTCTGTGGAAGCGTATTGTTTTAAAAGCTGTTGTTCTTTGAATTTAAGAAGTTTGGTAGCATTAATTTCCGATTCAACCTTTTTAGACTCGAGAGTTTCGAAATCCATTTTAAGTTTCTGAAAATCATTGACAACCGACTCTTTTTCTTTTAATTCATTGGAGAGATTAGCTTTTAATGATTCTATTTCTTTCAAGTGTTCAATCTTTTCAAAACGAAATTGGTCAAATTCAGAACATGTTATTTTCTCTTCTTGAGGGACCATTTCAAAAGTTTTGACCTTTTCTTTATGCAATGCAAGCTCAGCAGTTAGGGTGGAATTCGTATCTACGGATTGTCTGAGGGCCATATGCATTTGATCAATAATATGTTTAGGCACCATGACCAAATCATGTTGAGCATAAGATTCCATACCCGTCGTAGCATTTGGTTGAGGTTCACTCAAATGTGTAGGATTGGGTACCACATCATTTGAGTTACTAGTTCCCGAATGCTGTTCGAGGTTGTCATTTTCATGCCCAACTTGATGTTGGTTATCATCAATATTATTAGATGTGGTTGGTACCTCACTGATGACATCAGAACCGTAGTGAGAAAGATTAGCAACGAGAGCAGCTTGGGCAGAGTGAATGTCATCACAATCTGAATCATAAGCATCAAGATCATCTGCTTGATAAGCTGCATTAGAGGTAGAAACGACTGCAATGCCTTCAGTATCTGCTGCCCCTGGGTCTGCAAGAAATGCTAACTCCTCTGAATCCAAAATCTTCCCCTTAGACTGAGCATCAACCAAATACATCTTCTCACGAAACCATGCATCATCCCTTCTCCTTTTCGGCTGAGTGCATTCCCTAGCCATATGACCTTGTCCTCGGCAATTGTAGCAAGTCACAACCTTCTTAGGACCCATAGGACTCCCATTTCCACTAGCTTGAGCATTCACAGCTTGATTGTTCCCAGTCCTTGTAGGAGGTCCATATGAATTTTGCCTTCCCTGAATAGGTTGTACCGTCACTTGACCATCTTGAACAGTGGCTTGTTGTCGAGGATTTGATGAGGTGTGGAGCTGATTGTTTGTTGGTGGAAATCCTCTAGTTGCAACAAGTTTTGACAAGTAAGCGGTGAGATGGTTTAGTACATCAGCCGGCGTATCATTTGGAGTAAAGACCGGTGCTTGGATTGGTGGAAGTTCATTAGAGTAGAAAGCTTGTGCTGGTTGTGCTTCTATTGGAAAATATCCTTGCTGAGGAGTATAGCCCAATGGAGAAGTGTTGGCTTGTGATGGTGTTGATTGATATGGTGGTTGCTGTTGAAAAGATTGTTGATGAACACTTTGTTGATATTCTTGCTGTGGCATCATTGGTGGTTGATAAGATGGTTGTTGTGGTTGCTGATAGATGTGTTGTGGTGGCTGCTGCAAGTATGATGGTTGTTGATAAGTAAAAGCCATGTTTTGTTGAGAAGCATACATTGCAAGTGGATCATGAACTTGAGGTGTAGACAACCGAGCCTCGATCACATGGCATTCGTGTTGTTGAAGAAAAGCTTGCAATTGATCCACATTGGTGTTATGCAAATCCTTAGCCAATTTAACATCCGTCACGTATTTTTTCCATTCTGGAGGAAGAGTGTTCAAATACTTGGTGTTCAATTGAAAGGTAGGAATTGCCATGCCATAAATATTTAGCTCATTCAACAATAGGGTAAATCTCAGATAGTAGTCATTGAGAGTCTCCCCTGGCACATAGGCAAACTTATCAAAAGTATCATAAAGCTTACACTCTCGTTCTTGTTTAGTTAACGAGGTGCCTTGCATTAGAACACGAATTCTATCCCATAACTCTTTGGCAACTTTATGTTTGCTGACGAGTTTGTAGACATCTGGAGGAAGAGCTTGGAGAATGATGTTTGTAGCATACTTATCACATTTATCTTGAATCTTCATATCTCCAGTCAACTCACCCGTTGTGCGAGGACGAGTGGTCGTACCTTCCGTCACAGTACCATAATCTAATGGTCCATTGAGCACCGATGCCCAAATTAGATGTCCATTCTCCTTGTTCAACATATAAAGTTCCATTCGGGAAGCCCATTCCTCATACATAGTCTTCACCAACATTGGTGGACGATTATCCGTACCCGAGAGGATGGACTTATCCGTAAGAGATGTATACTCCATTTCAATAAGTTAAGATTTACAAAGTTGATCGAACAATGAAATAAGGTTAAGTATTTTTGTGTTGTTGTGAGTTAAAACCGAGAAACAATGTTAAAATCCCCTAAAATATGTTCTCGATAAACCGAAATTTTTTATGGAAAAAATTGTGATTATCGGAATGCCAGATCGGAATGTCAGATCGTAATACTTGATCGGAATGTCAGATCGTAAAAACCAGATCGGAATGTCAGATCGTAACACCAGATCGGAATGTCAGATCGTAATACCAGATCGGAATATAGCCCTATCGAAATGTTGTTGGTATCGGAATGTTCAGATCGCAAAGTGGCTGACAAAATTCGAGCAGAGTAACGACTTAAAATACTTCCTTATACCCGTCGGAATCTCAGATCGCAATAGCTATCGGAATGATTCAGATCGGAATAAGTGATAAAAATCCCACGATCGCAATGTAGAAACCAAACCCTTTCCGATGGAAGGTTATTGCGATGGAAGCCCAAGTACAATTTGTACTTTCCGATGGATGTTTCTGCTTAAATTTCGGAATGATAGAACACAACCTTTTTGCACTTTTGATCCAAAAAATTGATGTTTTAATGAAAAACCAAGATACCAAGAACACTTTTAAGCACAAAATCCTATGTTGCACTACTTGATACTACGATCAAAGCAAAAAATTTTGAAGATTTCGGCAAAACACACTTATACTATACGAATTGTTTAGAAAACAATACGCAACACAAACACAAACCTATATTTCATCCCAAGCTCTTGATACCATTTGTAGATTTGTAAATCTATGCTTATGTTTTTAGAGAGAGAAAGAGATAGAAAGATGGTGGATTTCACACTTCTAAAGAGATAAAGTTAAGAACAACTATGTGTAAATTAATGAAAACCACACCCTCTCCATCAAAGGAGAGGGTTTATATACCCAAGCCCTTGTCATGGGCTTGGGCTTACATTTGGCCGCCGGCCCATACATTTCATGGGCTCGGTTTTGGGCTTTGGTTAAGTAAATGCAAATGACTAAACTACGAGCTATTACACGAACTAATGTCGGAGTGACCGATCCTTCCTAATACGTAAAACGTATTTCCAACAATGTGTATAGTTGAAGTTCGTTTTTCTCAGTTCTTAACAAATTGAAAGTCCTAACAAGATCGAGTTTTTAATTGTTTTTGGTTGGTAAAGTATTTGGATATTCTATAGCTAATTCAAACAAAGCCTTGCTAAAATGAAAAATATCGTCTACTTATACATAAAACAAAGTGCACAAACCAAGTTTTTATTCAAGTAAAATGCTAAAATGTAAATTCTACAAACTATAAGGACTGAAAATGTAAATTTAATGAAAATTAAATGCTAAAAATGTAAAGTCAAAAAGTCAAAGGACTAACTATGCAAAATCAGTAAACTAAATGGAATCAAAATGAAAATTCAACAAACAAAGTAACTAATTCTTAACTAATTTGAAACTAACTAACCACTTTTAAACAACTTTGAAAATCTGAGGACTAAACTTTTGCAAAACCTAAAAAGTAGCTTGTATTAGAAACTAATTAATTCCAGAAGGACCAAAGTGCAATTTTCAAGACTTCTTCAACAAAAACGGGTTCAAGACTAAAATAAGCTCGTTTGAGCTTATTTCTTGACCAAATTAGCTCAAACCAATTTCAAACGTCTTAAAATAAAAAATAAGCTAGACCTATCCAAGGAATTAAGCTGAAACTATCTAGAACTATGATAAGCAAATTCTAATAAGCTCAAAATAAGCTAACTGATAAGCTACACATGCACTACTTGATTTAATTAAAGAAACTTGTTAAACAGCTCAAAAGAAGAATGGGAAATCTAGTTTCAAAGAAAATGATCAAGTAATAAGCTCTAAAATTGAAAATAAGCTAAAATGAGCTTAAGTTGACTTTTGTTGACCAGATTTTTCAAAAAACTCAAATTTTCAAAACCTACTCAGTAACACTTTCTAAATGGAAATGTATAAGAAAATTAACAAGTTTCTGAAGTAGAAATGGAGATATAAGAAATCAATCCATGTTTTATCACAAGGAATTGCAATTGCTCTTATGCTTATTCAAATGCTTATTTCTCACTCAAAACTATAAACTGTATAATTTCCTTCTACACACTAAAAGTTCATATGTTGAATGAAAAATGAGAACTGGTTTCAAAGGATTTCATCAAGAAACAAAGAATTGCTAAGCAAATGAAAATCACAACTTTCTAAAAACTTTCTTAACAAAAACTGACCCAAACCTTTGTGTACCAATTGTCTGTTTGACCAAATCCTTGATTAGAAAATGACTGAAAGCTTTATATTATGACTAAATGACTTGAAATGAACCAGAATTTGCCAAAAACTAAGACTTGAACACTACTTGAAAACCAGTCCCAAACACTACTTATCTGAGATTTTACAAACTTTTATGAAGAGATTTTAAGTAATTGGTTACACTGAGTGAAAAGCAATATCAAACTGAATTCAATAACTAGAATGAAGTGCAAATGAACTGGTTACAAACAGTTTAAAAGGCTAGAACTCAAAATGACTTGTTAAGCTAATTTGACTGATAAATTTTGAAAACAGGACAAGGACAAGAGTAATCAGCAAGTAATAAGCTACAATAAAGCTACTCAAACACAGAAATCATATCAAATACAAGCTAAACACCTTTTATCATGCATTCAAACAAGTATTAACTAGGAATGAAGCATGCAAGCAACAATTCAGTGGAATAAGAACTCAGAATGTGAAACCTTCTAGCTTAGGCCTCCATTGGGGAGTAGAGAAGCGCTGAGCTTTCTAAGCTAGTGCTAACCACCACCTTAACACTAGAATTCACCAAACATTTACAAATCAACAGCAAAAATCATCTAAATCTCCATTGTTGAACAGGAAAGCTTTAAATCTACTCAAACTGCAACTGAAATGAACTGAACAGGATCAACAGCTACAATCTTCTTAATCAGCTAATCATGATCAAATGGTGATCATAACTAGCTAATAACAGCAACAAAGTAACAATATGCAGAGTATGAACAGTGATGAAGGGAAATGAAAGTGAATTTTTATTGATTGAATTGAAAAGGTAGTTACAAGGCTGGTAAATTTGTTACAACTAATAACAGACTCAAGAGTTTGTCAGACTCTTGAGTTGTTAAGCTAAAACTAACTGAGATGGGAGAAAACTAAAAGTGTGTGTGTTTTCACACTTTTCGACATTACAAGAAATGAAGGCTAATCTAGGGTATTTATAGACTAGAAATGTAAAGTGGTTGGGGATTGTGACGTGTCAGAACCAATCAAAAGCTTCCACGTGGACAATTCTGCATAACTGAATTTTGCAGGTGAAGAACAATTTTGGGTTTTTTTTATTGAGATGGATTCATGTTACTTGATTGTGTCCATTGTATTCGTCTCTAAAAACGATCACTTTTGATGTTTATAACATCCTCTGAAACGCATCCTAGCTCAAACCCGCTCCTGGCAAATTTGTTGAAGAAGATGACACGTGGCACATTGTTATTGGTTAAGGGAGAAGCACACAGATCATTATCCAAAGTGGATAAAAGGAATTATTGCATGGCTTAATATGAATGGTGGAGAGCTGGTGAGTGCGCGGCATTGTTAAGATTGAGTTATTTAATGCTGGCGGCGCTAGTGGCCAGGTGGCACTGAGTTGGCAATCCTTGTTTAATTATTCCTTGCTTCCCATTGGTTGAAGGCATTTCACATGGATCAGGCACAACTTGACTTTCCAAAAATGGAAGAAATGACCCTTGTACTTGGTAGTTTTGTGATTTAAGCTATAATCTTCATTTCTTTGGCATAAATGGTCCTTCAAACTTCATTCTTGAACACAATTGATCCCTTTGACTTAGTTGACTGAGAGTTGACCAGATTTGACTTTGATCTTGACTTTGTCATATTTACACTTTTGGTCCTTCATCTTTGGCAGGTTGTCAAGATAGGTCCTTTGTCTTTAAAGTCTTGTCACTTTTAATCCTTCTTTGTCTTTTTCATCCAATTAAGCTTGATTTTTCCTTTATTTGCTTGAAATTGCATCCTTCTTACCTATTTGCACACAAACACAAAACATACCACATAATTCCGCTTTTTAGCACAAAGTTTAGGTATTTTTTTGTGTTTTAGGGTGATTTGTTGATAAATTGATCTGCGTTTTTGCTCATATCAATATACATAATAACATTATCAAGTAAGGTAGGTGCCATATCAATACGGGAAGAAAACGTGGCAGATATTACTGAATGGGTCGCACCCGTATAAAACAGAACGCATGAAACATGTCCAAACACGAATAATATGCCAGTAATGGTACCTGGAGTCTTGGTGGCCTGGTCCCGTGTAGTTGCAAACACACGACCGGATGCAACTGGATTCTGTGGAGCATGAACATATGTACCAGCAGTAGTGCCCTTCTTGTAGTCTCGGTGAATGTGACCAGTCTGTCCACACTTGAAGAAAGCACCGATAGCATGACGACACTCTCCTGGGTGTCTTCGTCCACAAGAGGTACAAATAGGATTCGTATACCCCTGGGAGGTTACCCTGGATGGCTGAGAACCTGATTTAGAAGATATACGTGAGACATGGTTATCGGGACATAAACATGAATAAAGTTGAATTTTTTGGTTATAATACCAGAATTGGCGGATCGGTTGGATTGCTGACACTTGTATTTTAGTCACGTCCATTACTAGAGTTTCTATTCTTATTTTCAGAGTAGTTGTTATGACGGTAGTTGTCATTATCTCCTTTCCTGTCAGCTTCATGACGGTCATTATTCTGACCATGATTCATGTAACTATTCTGTTGAGTGGCCGGCTGGTACCGGTTCTCACTCTTATGACTGAAAAGACAACTGAGTGACGCGTAACATGTAACTGAGAAGGTAAGTACATGGAGTGGGATGGTAAAGTCTGGTGGATGAAGTATATTTCTTGTATGTCGCTCCAGTCCATCATACTCATCTATGTTCTGTAGAATATCCTATCTGCGAGCGACATCATTAACTTGATCAACCTTGGTAAAGGAATGCACATGAGACGATCGAAAGTCGACTTGCGAATACACATGGAATATTATCAATGGAATACACATGGAACACGGTAAATGAAATACACATGAGATGATTGGTACAAGCGTTACCCATCTGACATGATCAAAGGAAAATAATTGATTAAACGGTTATAAGACTACACTGAAGAGAACAACATGGTAGTCTAGCTAATCCAACGTAGACATAACTCTGCTTACATAAATAATCACGAAAGCATGTTTAAACGAAATCCAACAATGACTAGCATGAAAACATAATCAACATGAAGAAGCATGAACGCATAATCAACATAAGGAAACATGAAAACATAATCTGTATGAAAACATAATCAACATGAAAAGTATGAAAGAATAATTGACATATAGAAAACATGAAAGTATAATCAACCGATATCGAACAATGACTAGTGTGGACGACTATGGTTCAACCCGCACTAGTAAAAAATTTTAAAAGTAAACATGTGACTTAGTATGGACGACTATGGTTCAACCGATACTAGTCTAAAATGTGAAAAGAAGAACTATGTGACTAAGTATGGACGAATATGGTTCAATCCATACTAGTCAAAATTCAAAAGAAAACATCATGGATAGGAATCAACAACACGTGACTAAGTATGGACGACTATGGTTCAATCCATACTAGTAAAAATTCACGAGAAAACATCATGAATAAAGACTAACAACATGTGACTGTGTACGAACAACTATGGTTCAATCCATACTAGTCAAAATTCATGAGGAAACATCATGAATAAAAACAACGACATGTGACTAAGTATGGATGACTATGGTGCAATCCATACTAGTAAAAATTTCAAGAGGGAACATCATGATTAAGAATCCAACAAAGTTTTGAAAAGATTAATACATGGAAGATAACAAACGTCAGTTTAGGAAGATCCTGGTGACTACCCACTAGTCACAAGTCAAGTTTTCGAGGCTACAGGTCGAAGCCTTAGCTCTGATACCATAATTGTAACGACCCATTTTCACAAGAAGGTTGTTATGTCATAATCATGGCGTGTCATCAAATCATAATAAAGGCATAACATCATAAAGACATAAAAGACCAATAAGAAAGTCGGAATCAAACATCGGCTCCCAAAATAAGCTCAACATGGAAGAAATAAAGGAAGTATAAAGGACAAAATATGTGTCCAACATAGCATTGGATTAAAATGCATAGATGAAAGGAGTATAAGGTAGCTCTCATCCTAAGCACATACTCTCAATGCCCAAATCTCATCATGCGGTAGCTGTCGTATGAGACATGAAAAGAAGATACGGCTAAGCAATAGCTCAGTGAACGGATATAAAGACATGATAAGAATAAATATAACATGAATGATGAATAAAAGTAGCGGAGTGAATATATGTCCTAAGGAAAACCTGAGAGATAATCTATGAAACATAAAGGATAACTAAAATGGCATAAGTTGTATATGTGATATAAATAAATGCCCACGAGCTCATATAATTCATAACATGTCAACAAAGTGTGCATTAATAAATAGAGGGGCTGCCTAGTCATGCAATTGGAGGGGTGACCTCTTATAATAGTAACATGGGTGGAGGGATCAGCTCCAATGTGATGGGTTGTAGAGCATACACTAAACCAATCACCCTATACGTGTAAACATGTAAACTTGTAAACTATGATGCACCCATTCACCATATAATAATAATAAAAATGGCTAACATGTAGCGTGAAGGGACGCCACGAGAAATCACTCTCGTCGCAGGAGAGTCATGACACAAGTGCCTCATATGTCATGGTTATGGTACCTCCATAACTAGGTGATCATGCATGTATATAACTTGGGCAAATAAAATAATATGAAAACTGGAAAACAGATGGCATAAATAAGTTGTCCTTACTGAAGGACGGAATATTCGTACCTTGTGTCGAGTAAGCAGTGTAAGAGATGAAAAACGGAAAGGTACTACTCTAACTTCACGTGAGCTACATGATAAAGGACGTGTATGAGTTTTTTGTTCATAAATAAGTTACTTGTTCTTAGTTTTGAGTTACTTGTTCATGACTTGAGTTACTTGTTCATGATTTATCGTGTCTTTCCTTAATGTTATCCGTTCATGTATTCTTGATTAATGTATTTCATGATTCTTGCGTTATTATACTTGGTATTTCCATAATTAGTAACTTTCCATAAATAGCAGGTTTCCATATATACATTAACTTTACAAAAATAGCAGCTTTTTTAAATAGTAACTTTCCTAAAAAAACAGGTTTCTATAAATAGTAACTTTCCATAAATAAAAGGTTCTATAAATAGTAACTTTCCAAAAATAGTAAGTTTCCAAAAATAGTAAGTTTCTAAAAATAGTAAGTTTCCATATTTAGTAAGTTTCCATAAATAGTAATAAGCTCGTTCAATATACATAAGTAATTTATCTTGTTCATCGAATAAGCTAATTTCTATAAGTTATCGTTTAAGAAGTATATTTAATAAGCATTCTTATAAGTCATGAAGTATTAAGCCATGGTTAATTATAAGTATTTTATTAATAACTCATGCTTTAAATAAGTCAAATATAAGTAAGTCCCTTTTAATAAATAACTTTCATATGTCATAGTTTATAAATAATTATTAATTAATAATATGTCATGATTTATAATTGATTATTAATTAATAATATGTCATGAATTATAAATAATCTTATATAATATAAGATTGAGTTGTCATGTCATTAACTGTGAGTCTTAATGATAGAAAACTCATACATTTGGAAACTTCTTCTCACGACATTCAACATACTATCATACAACATCCAAGACACTATCATACCAGATTAATAATAGCATTGTAGGTTACATCAATTAAGGTACTAGAAAGTTTGTAAATTAAATAAAATTCATTGTTGTTTAATAAGCTTTTCTTCTTCCTCTTTCAGTTTATTTTTTGCATCAGGTTACAATCGTCCTTATAAATTTCATGGTGAATTGCCTCCATTTGTACCAGCTTCAACTTTACCTACAAGATACATGCAACTAATCTTGATATGAATTCGTCTCTAGCACACTCACAGTCAGATTTGAAATCTAAAAAGGCTGTCCATGTTGATCTTACACAGGTCCAAACTTAAAGCAAGATGAAAAAATGTTTATGCTGACCATGCTCATACACCTTCTACAATCAGAATGCGTTCTTCTACTCGAACAAAGAAAGATGTAGTGATTGATCCTGAGGAGTCCGAACTTGATAGCCAACTTGATTATGCCACGGATATGACAAATGTGCAACTCCAAAAGGTGGCTGCTGTTCAGGCTAAGGGCGAGTTATTCTTGAATGACCTTAATGTTGGTGTTACTAGCACAATAGTAGTGATGCTATGTAGGTCATGGGATGTAAATTCTCCAAATGGTCGTACCTATGTACCGATTTCATAGTTTATGATGCCAAGGTATGCCTGTTATTTATGATTCTATGAACTGAAATAAAAAAAGAAAAAAGAGATAGCCTACATCCTTACCCGTTTTTTTGGCAGGGTAATGTTATGTACTACACAGCTAAATCAAATGTGACTCACTATTTTCTGAAGCTCAAAGAGGGATCAGTTTATTCAGTCAGAAACTGATGTCCAACCTAACAAGGACGAATTTCGTGTCATAAAAAATCGAGCTTTCATTTTGGAGTTTGATGGTGAGACGATAATGAGGAAGGCAGTTGTCAAATCCAATGGATTTGTCAGATATCCTTTTGAAATGGTGGAGATTCCTAACCTTGAAAACACGCACAACAAATACATGATAGGTTAGCATACATTTATTTATGATGACTAATATAATGTAATTTATTTGCAATGTATAGTAACATATGTTTTCGTGTTGATGGTATACAGATATCACTGGATATGTGCAGCATGTTGGGAAGATGGTTACCCAACGGTGAAGCTCAAGAACCCTCAGTTTCAAATTGGCTAATCGCATGTATGTTTCAATATTTAAATGATGGTGCTTTAGCTTATATCTGTGTATGCAAGGGACAGTCGGTGAGAGTTACCTTATGGGGGGCTTTGGGTGAACGCTTGCTTGAGAAACGAACCCGCCGGGCTGGAGTATATGTTGTTGTTTTGACGTGGATGATCCCTAGATCTTATAACAGTAAGGGTTCTATCCTACATAGCAAGTCACGTGTTAAAAAATATAATAAATGACCGATCAACGAAACCATAAAAATTCCCATATCTTATGCTTACATTGTAGGTAAATTGTATATATCTCAAGCTCCTCATCCACGTTAATTCTTGATGATGACGCCATTCCTGCGGTACGAGATTTGATGGGGGGAAACAGGTCAATGTGTATATGGTATTTATCTTGAGTATAAAATAATTATAGTATTATAACCGGTGTTCCATTATTTAACACAGCGGTGTGGAAGGCGGTAGGGAAATGTTTCCCATAGATCACACTGAACCAAAAGATGGGACCCTGGAAAACTTACTTTTGTGGACATGGAATTGTGCACAAGAAGTAAATCATTTTTGTATTACATAATTTGTACATGTGATTCCCTTACCCCATGTATAAATGTGATTCATTTCTCTATATACAGAGTGCAACCTTCCACTGCCAAGTACGCATAAAAAATATCAGGAAAAAAAGAGGTTGGAACTACCCGCATTGTGGTGGAGACGAGTGCAAGAAGGGTTGTGGTCGGAAAGAGGGGAGGTTTTATTGTGGTTCATGTGAAAAGCCGGTTGAGTATCCAGTGTTGCGGTATATGCATTTTTATGTGTGCACTATTTTATACACCTACTTTCTTCCTATTAGGGTGGTGATGTACTATATATGTGTTGTTTCAGGTTTAGGTTGGAACTTGAGGTATTGGACCCGACTGCGTTGGTCATAATTATGTGATTTGATGAGACAGCGAGGGAGTTAGTTAAATGCTCAGCTGATTCGATAGTACAAGCTGATGAGAATGTATGTGTTCATTAATTTATACAATTATTGCTTACAATGGTTATAATTACCTTGGTCATGCAGGTTGCTAAAGACAGTAGAGAACTGCCTCGCGCGTTGACAAACATCATTGGTACTTCCCCAACATTGGAGCTCAAAAGCAAGTCATATTTCGAGCACTCCAATTTTGAGAGTTTCACATGCGGGAGAATCATTTCGGCTTCGGACGTTGCTGAACATGCATAATCTGCTACGAGCACACCTCCACTGTCAAAGCCTGCTTCGATGAAACGTTTGAGCAAGGAACCAACTCTTACTACTCCGTCCAAACCTGTTGAGGACAACATACCCATCAGGTTATTTATATTTTTATGGTTGTTTACCACATGCGTTTAAAAATTTGTGCCTCTCATAAAGCGTTACCTAACCTATTGTAATGGTTGGATGCTTGCAGGAACGAGCTTGATGATTCTAAAACTAAGGAGGTAACTTCAGTTGCATCTGGAAAGAAGAAACCAAGGAGGTTTAATCATTATTTGTTGTTGAATACCGCGTTTACATGTCACATGTCGCTAACATAATTTACCTCCAATCTTAATCTTTCGTTTTTGTCGAGTCCGACTCTGCTTTCGAGTAAATGTCCATCCGTAAAGCCATGGGACCAGCAATAAGGCCATAACTCAATTGTTTGGCACAACAAAAACCAATGTCCAGAGTTAGACATGAAAAAAAACATTTTGTTGTGGTTAATTTTATGACATTTGAATAGTTTGCTTGGTTGTTTGTATGTTTGGACAAATGGTTTGGTATTGGAAATTCTAGCATACAAGCTTCCACTTTAGATTTTTTTGTTAGAATATTATTTGTATATGACTGATGTGTAGGTAATGATTAATTAGGAAGTCCATTTGCGGAAACATGTAGCCCGCAAGAAAAGCATAAAGGTTTTTACATCCTTAACCACACACATTGTTATATGATATGTAATTTAGTATACTTTACCAAAACCATGGTGCGTTTTGTAGAACAAACAAAGCATTTCCCATCGGATGATGCTTTTTGTTTGGTAGACGAGCTAACCATTACAAAGAGAAAGGTGACTGACAAACCAATCGAAGCATAAAGGTGCTCCACGAGAATTTAGTTTTCAAATCTAGACGATTGTGTACAACATATGTTTGTAAATAGATTAATGTAATAGTAATGTTGATTTACCCTAAATTAATGTACATAATTTTGATTTTTTCCTATCTCTTTTTAGCAACCTACTGGCTATTATATTCATACAAATTCATGCGTTATATTGCACAAACACACAAATGTACATGCTAATGCATTACTAATACATATTGTGAGCTAATATTTCATAGGCCCATTGAAACACTTAAGTGACTTGAATGTTATAGTTAAATGGAGTACAATCACAGTCACACCATGCACATTATAACAATATAGTTGATTTAATCAGTCAACTTACATATTGGCAGTATAAAACATTATACCTATAACTATAAGTAGTGGTTTGTTTGGATGTGAATGCATCAACAATGCCATATAAGCTCACATAATATCCATTGCTTATTAAGGCTTATTAAGTTTATAAGTTATAATTTGCCATTTAATTGATTTGAAAATGATGAAAATAAAACTAACAACAGCCTTTTTGGTAAACTTACTATTTGTTAAGTTTATTGACATTAATTTATGTATTTATTTATAATAATCATGATGACTATATAACTGATGGCCTTTTGGTAGACTCAACATTTATAATAAATCATATTGGCTATATAATTAATGACCTTTTGGTCGGATCAACATTAATAAAAGTAAAAACCTATATAACTCTCTACATCCTAATGAATATCTTCACCTTTTTCTTCCTTGAAAATATATTCCATCTACTAAAATGATTTTTTTATGGATAATAATCAGTATGGCTTTACCTCTACGAATCCATTGAATAATCCTACAAGTGTTCCTTTTCTATCCAACATTTAACCTAACTCTATTGTCATCCATTCACGTACGATTATTGAGAATGGAAGAGTACAGAGCTCTAGTGGCTTAAAATTGGCAGAACTGCCTACGTTTTTACCACGTAATGTTAAAGTATATGCTTATGATTCATATGTTGTACATATATATATATATATATATATATATATATATATATATATATATATATATATATATATATATATATATATATATATATATATATATATATATATATATATATATATATATATATATATATATATATATATATATATATATATATATATATATATATATATATATATATATATATATATATATATATATATATATATGTATATATATATATATATATATATATATATATATATATATATATATATATATATATATATATATATATATATATATATATATATATATGTATATATATATGTATATATATATACTAGCGTCGTAACCCGCCCAACGGGCGGGGTTGTTTCGCAAATCTCTTTTGAAAATACGTTCGAATATTAGTTGTATGTGTTTGAAGTGTGACTTATTTTTATTAAAAGAAAAGTTAAGCAAATCTCCTTTTTATAGTTTAGGGCTTGGTTACGCAACGGGCGTGTTTTGTACCATTTTGATATTTCGTTTTATTAAAATCGGCTTTTTAGCGCGTGGTGTTCTTTTTGTTGTTTTTGTTTTTTTACATGGTTTTTTTGTGATGTTGTGAATTTTGAGTATATATTGTTTTTCTGTTGTGTCAATTGCATTTTTTGTTTACATTACTATATTTCCGATGAGAATGTTTATAATTTTCTTTTGTTTTTTTTTCGTTTTGTTTTTCCTTTTAAGAATTCGTAATTAGATCAGATTGTGTGTAGCTATGGTGGGTGTTTTTTAATAATGGTTTTTAACGTTGTTGAATATGATTTTTGTACGTTATTTACGCATATAGTAGTGTATTATATGTTTTTTTTAAAGTGTTTTTTTACTGCAACTAAATGATATATGAGAAATTATTTTTGAAATTATTTTGAAATGTTTTTTATGTATTTAAATTTAAGCTTTTAAACTTTTACTAAAGTAGTTATTAAATGGGATTAATGTTAAAATAAAAATGAACTTTTTAAAATATACCAATTTGGTACGTGTACTATTAAAAGTTGTACAATAGCGACGAATTTTTCATATGAGTTCTAATCGACACATTTTGATGACATGTGACGTTAACGTAGGTGTTTATTTTTGTGACGGTGGTAGTAGTTTAAAAGTAGTTTTTAATAAAATTCCGTTCAAAAAAAAAGTTTAAAAGTAGTTTTGTTTTGTTTATTAATTTGAGTAAGTTTAATAGTTGACGGTAGTTTTGTAAATTGTAAAATTTTATACGTTTTATAAAGGAACGGCTTTTTTTATTCTTTCCTTATTTTTTAGGTGGCGTTATCTTCGAAGTAGTGTCAGTGTTTATGATCTAATATTTGTTCTATTTTTTGAAGTATCGATTATTACATAATATTTTCTAATAATGAATGTTAATATCATTTGTTTTTTTTCGTTATATTGGTGTTTATGTTTGATTATTTCGAATGGTATTGGTTTTGTTATATTTGTTTTTGTATTTGATTTGTGTTCGGTTTTTCTTTGGGTCAGTTGTTTGAATAGATTGCTTGATTTTGTTGAATTGATTATGTGTAATTGAATATTGAGTATTTGTAAATAAAGTTGAGCAATAGGTCCGGATCGGACAAGACCGACCATGATCGAACCGGACTGAGGACTAAAATGGTCCAAAATCCCGGATCGAGACCGGACTGAAATGGCCTGGTTCGGTCCGGATCGGCCTGGTTCTATTAAGCATAATCGACAGGATTTTGGTAAGATCGAACCGGATCGGACTGGACCGATGAGCGAAATGGTCCAAAACCTTTTACAGTATAAAATAAATAATACGTAATTAGAGTTAATGAATATTTTTTTTAGTTATTAATTTCAAGAAGTAATATTGTAAAACAATTAATAAATAGTTAAATAATGGGGAGTATTTTTAAAAGTTTATAGTAATAAAAAGTTTTTTTTTTAAACTTGTTTTTATTTGTAGTTGGTGGTTTAAATGGTATCTATGTAATCCGTTTTTTATGAGTTCAACTCATTAGTCACCCTACTAATAACTGATTAATTTGAAAAATATTTGTATAAAATAATAAAAAAATTACATTAATTATTTTTTGTATTTTAAAGTTATATTTTTTTAAAAATAGAATAATATATTACTAATACAGAGTACTTTAAAAAGTTTATAATGATAAAAAGTTGTACCTATTGTTTTTTGTTTTTAGTTTAGGGTTTAAATGGTATCTATGCAATTCGTTTTTAAATTTTTTTATAAGTTTGACTTGATAGTCACTATACCAATAATGGATTAATTTTATAATTTCTTGTAAAAAATAATAATAAAACTACATGAATTAATTTTGTATTTTATAGTTAAACTTTTTTAAAAGTATTTTTTTTTGTAAGTAGTATTGAGTATTTAAGTTTGTAATAATATATCATATAAAATTGTTTTCCGACAATATTCCTTTGTAGTGATCGTTAATAAAAAGAATTACTTTTAAATCACCTGGATTTGTATGTGCGTAATTCATGTGAAAACAACAAAACGTTAGTAATATACCAAAAGGGTAGGAACGTAATTTTAGAGTGGATCTAAATTCAAGAGTATGCATCCTTGTTATAACATCTAATAAAGCGTACTCTTTGTTTTAAAACATATCCTAAACTCCTACTTATGTGAAAACTTTGTGTCGACCTTCGTGTGTAATTCCTATTTCGCTATCTTTTAGTTTTAAAAACGCTAACATATGATGTAACTTTCAATTAATTTTAGCAAGAATGATCATACTGGGAATTTTATATATAGGATAGCTTACTTTGTGTGTTTGTTTACAGATGTTAGAATATAGTATTAAGAAAGTTCATTTTCATATGTGCATAGTTATTTGGGCAACCTATTTGTTCTAATTAAATGGTTTTTATTGTACAGGCTTTGACAAAGCTACTCTAAAGAGCACGGGTCATGTTGAAAGCTAAGTTGCCTCTTACAACTGAACACCTAATCTTTTTTCCCTTGTTTTTTATTAAGTTATAACTGATATTAGTTTTTTCATATATGGCAGGATGAAATTATTTGTTGGAGATATTACGGAATGGTTGGTTGGGCTTTATCTATACTATCAAGCAACTTATTATACACATTTACAAGAAGCTACTTCATATTTAAGATTCATAATAACAAAACATCACTTATTACTGTCTTCCTGATATGTTTTTGTGCCACAAACATTACCTTGATTATGTCAAATAAATAATCCCCTCCTCTTTTACACTCAATTATTTTGAGGCCCTGCTACAAAATAATTCCTATATAATTTACACTCATGTTCATAATTTGACAAATGCAGAAATTAAGGAAAACAGTAAATGATGACAAACAGCATCAGTGTACATTTCAAATATGTATGAAAAATCGGCAGAACTTTATCAATGTTAGAGAAATAAAGAAACACGCCTCTAACCCACTGTTTTTTAGGTTCCTATTTTATAAGTTTAGGATCTCAGCAACACCTATAACTTACATGCCAAGCATAGCCACAAAACAAACACTTATTTTAATAGCATTGCATACATGATGCCATGATTGGGTTGATAGGCCCCTGTTATTTATCCTCTGTTATTTATCCTCCCAACTAATGGAAGGGCTATTAATAAGTAAAAGCGCATAAGTTACCTAAAAGGATTGGAAAGAATACGGATTCCATTAACGTATACTCGTTATAACCTACCCACAGAGCAACATCCAGTGTCATCCTGAAATAAGGATCTTGAAGCAATAACCGAACTGATATTAGAGCAAATAAGTGGAATTAGAAAAGGGGTAGGATATAAGAGAAAATATTGCAATGACTTCTTTTCATAATATAATGACTAAACTCGTTTCCCACTGATTTTAAGCTTGTGAAGCACCTTATTTACTGACTTGTAACCACAAAAAATACTTGTGCAGACAGAATACATTTCAAATTTGTATGAAAAATTGGCAGAACTTTATCAATGTTAGAGAAATAAAGATACACGCCTCTAACCCACTGTTTTTCAGGTTCGTGTCAGATTCATGATCTCTTACTGGCAGCTTGTCACCTGTCACAAAAAAACAAAAGATTTCGAAGAACATGAGATCCATGACAGTTGGACATAAGTAGCTGCAAATGTAAAAAATAGGTAATCCCAAACACCCCCTATTAACTAAACATGTTCATATCCTGATTAACCTGATGAGCAGAAGCTTTTTCACATAGTTCTTGCGACACATCCACCGTAAGATAATCAACTGTAACAGCTTCCGATACCTTCAACTTTTGGCTGTAGAGATTACTTGTAGATTCAACAGCAGCATCCCAAACTTCAATTTCTTTTCCGTCGTTGTCACGGACATCAACTTCAACCCCAGTACCACATTCAGTATCTTCAGCAGATTTATTCTATGTACCCAGATGATCTACAGATTCAACCTTTTGCTCTACTACAGTCTAGTCATTATGATCAGAAAGTGAATCAATACCCTTCTCAACAGGCATATTTGGATCATGCAGGTATGAGATATGCGGAACACAATGTCTCCGCTGCGGGAGTTGGTAGGTATGATGGTGAGATCCTCTATTTCCTGCCGCTTTAATTTAATTAACTTCTCACTTCATTCTCCTATGATCTTGCTGCATGATATTTATAGTTTTGGGATCTTAACTCTGCCTATAAAAAGGAAGGACCAAGCGAATTACATTAATCAAACTTCTATGCAAATTAAGGATCAAGTATAAAATCACTGATTACAGAATTTCTCACCCTTTTGCCTTGGATCACAGTTCGGATTGCATCTCTTTTGTGGGACTTCTCCTCAACTAACAACTTCGCGCTTTTGAACTGTTTCGCATAACTTTCATCATCATATTTAGGAATCCTAACGGGGAAGTTATATGCGAGAACCTCAACTTCATCCTGTACACCAACAGTGGCACTTACACCTACGGAACCCTGTATAGATGAGGCAGGAATATCGTCACTCTGAATGACATCTGTGACTTCCTCTGCATTCACAACATTGTTATGGATATTAGGAATTGTCTCATGACGCCTAATTGAGCGAAACTCAATCACAGTTCTGGGTTTCACATATGTGTCGGGGAAACTTAAAGTGGATGGATCACCAACAGAAGCATCTTTGACTTCAGCTTCTTTTTCCTCTTCGTCGCGAATATCTGCATTTTCAATCCCACTTCCAGAATTGATATTGACCACGTATCTATTCTCTGTCACCAGATTACCTGTAGATTCAATAGCAGCATCCCCAACTTCAGTTTCTCTTTCTATATAGAATAAGTGACCAGAACTTCAAAAACTAAACAAAGAGAATTTTGTAAATCCATGTAATAGCTATGTCATTGATAATTTCTTTTTTTAGGCAAGATTGAGTTATCAGATTTTACAGTTCAGTAAATGTGATTATGAAAGGGCTGAATAAAACTAAAAAGTAAACAGACATACCCTTTTGCAGCTAACAAACACTGCACCACTATCCTTCAAGAGAAAAGTGTTTTGGCTATTTCAAAAACCGCAGATGACATACTTATCAGTAAATGTCGTATGTAATAGAGGAGGGATGAAATAAATGGAGATGAAATCATTCAAGAGTTTTGAAAACTTACCGGCGTATCGATATAGAATTTCTTCATGGTTTTGGGTACGAATCTTCCATTGACTTCCAATTTTAAAACCTTAAATTTAACACGCTGAAATTGAAATAATATCTCAACATCAAAAATTGACTCATTCTTTTGTTATGTAATGGCCGAAACTCGACACCATATATAATTAGGCCTGACATAGTTCCTGCACTGAAACTATTTTCCGTTGCTGTATCTATTGCTTCAATCAATTCTCCTTCACATAAGACCTTCAAATTTCAAAGAAATTATATTATAGATATGTTTCGTAGGTATATCTTAGATGTAGAAAAAAGGGTGGGTCAATGGGTCTCGTAATGGGTCAAAACAGATAACTTATGTTGGTGATAATGGGTCAAGCCGTTTTGACCCACAAATACTTATAAGTGGAAAAATAGAAAACGAAGGTACTGAGAAGTATCAGTTTTGTAGTAAATAATCTCAGAACCCATATTTACCTGTGGTCATTATCTGATGGAATTATAAAGTCCTTAATATTTGCATACACAAAAGATAAAATAAAGGTTTAAGCTTACGGTGTCACGATTGCAGGTGGTGGAGTGGGTACTGCCACCGGAGTGGGAGCAGGGGCAGTGCTACTAAAGGATTGTATTTACAAGGTCTGAACTACGGTATCTCAGATGTAATTTCTCCGCTGTCCAAATAAGTGATTTTAAATCAATATTAGGCGAGTTTAATCTATAAACTTTATCAGTATATATAGACAAAGGATTTTCTATACATATAGTGTCATTTATTTGTATAAGAAGCATCAAGATTATTGTGAGATAGAATATCTGTAAAGGAGTAAGATGGATACCAAAGTTTACCTCGTAAATCTCGACATGGAAACTTCGGTGTTAGTCATTTGGTATTAGCCTTTGATACAGCCGTTACCGAATCCTTAATTTCGTGCTGCTGCTGCTAGCTTACAGGATTTTTCTCACTCGTGTGTATCTGTCCTGTGAAGCAAATTCAACATACCATTTGGATTTGTAGAGGTTGGAATACGGATCAGGAATCCCACGTACACAAAGGAAGACATTAGATGCGTAAGGTTAGTATAATAGCACACATCCTAAGTGGAAGCTGCGGTACTTAACGCGTATAGATATCATAATTTAAAAAGAAGGTAATACCATTGCAGGGAATATGTAACCAAAGAAAAAAGAAATCACCTGGAGCATATGTAACGTTAATTTCGTGGGTGACTTAGGTAAGCCAGAACAAAAAATAGAACCCTTTGATGGATCTGCGTGTTTTTTGAGTTTCGCCTTTAAGTCTCGTTCCATACTTGGACGAACCTTATTTGAATGTGCAAAGTGTAGTAATGCAGTTAATAATAGGCTATAATAAAACCAGAATACAATAAGAAATCATCTTTATAGAAATTAGTAGGAAAGTGTCATAAAAGTACCTGACAAACTATGATGACGTTAGCTCCAACATCCCTTTACAACCGCAAAATATCATTTGTTTCCACCCATTCCGGTTCTAATAAAGCTTTGCATAACTATAATTTACACAAAACCATCTCCGAGAACCTCATAGATTAGTCCTCATCGATTCACAATAGAGGCTTTCCATTGTCATCGTCGATGTTTTTAAAATCATTAATATTACAGGAACCTGGGGTTCGGACTTCGTTTGTCAACCTTTTGTCCATTATTGCACCTGACTTTCAAGGTAACCTATAGATTCAATAAAAAGGGCCAATTTTCCAAAACTCAAATGCTCTTCAAAGTCCTGATATAGGTTGCTTATAGATGCATGCTTTCTAAAATTCTACCTGAATATCCTATTATAACTTTTTGATAAACAACTCAACTCTAATCAGCATTTGTCCTCAATCACAGGAGAGTAAACTAAATTAATTAGTTACTGAATCAGGAATACATTCCCCAACCGGAACTGAATATTTATGCATCAATCATTTTCGAAGATGTTGATAAAAAAATAGCCTATTTAAAAGTCATTTATTAGAAAAGCTTATTTTGTATTTAGTTACAACTATTGAACTTGAGCTTATAACAAACAAATATATAATGATTACCTAACAACTTTGCACTCGAGACATGAACATACTCAAAACATCATCTTGAGTCATAGCCAACTGGAAAGGAACAAACAATCCATTTGCCACCTCTAAGTTTGACCATGTTAGAAATACAGATTATGTCTACAAACCTTTGAAGAATTCCAAGCAGCTTTGTTAGCATCAGGATTCTATAAGAATAAAACATCCACCATGATCAATCAATAAAACCAAAACTCTGAAAACATTATCAAGAAATGAAAGGTAGAGTAGATAGTAACTTCCATAACATTTGCATCTTCGAGATCACTCGCAGAAGATGGACATCAGGGGTGCAACATCCTGCAAATTTGACTTCTGGTTCTCTCTGAATGATAGGGTTTGATGGCACAGACGTTTAGATAATAACTTCACATTAAATAGGACGCGTATTATGAAAACTACGGCATTATGATTGATTTGCTCATGGTTTTGATGAAGAAGATCTTTAATTTACCTTAGGCGGTGGCAAGAGAGATGAAGGAGATCTATAATTATAGTCTATCTGGAATGTGGTAGGAACTTTATAATAAAATGGTATTTACATAACCACACAATAAATTATAACAAATTCATAATACAATTAAATATACCTTCGAAGCAAACAAAGAAGATGACAAACCTGGAAAAAAAAACATTCATCATTAGAGTTAGGTGATAAAGAAGTCATACCTTATGAATTGATGTAGGTTTTTTTTCTCGTGAAAACACATGCACAGAAACACACAATCATAAACAACAAAACACCTGCCTGCAAATCATATATTTAAAAAAGACGATCATAGAGGTTTTTATATAAAGAACGAATCATAAGAATAAAAATTAGGGTTTATGACTATTAGGTTTTTGGGAAGATAATAAAATGTATAGATATTGGGAAAAAAAGAGTCGTAATATACATTTATTTTTGGTTATTGTTTTGGATAGAAAATAATCAAAAGTAGTCTGGAGAATAAAAATTAGAGTTTATGACTATTAGGATTTTGGTAAGATAATAAAATGTAAAGATATTGGGAAAAAAGAGTCGTACTATACATTTATTTATGGTTATTGTTTTGGATAGAAAATTATTAAAAATAGTCTGGTTTAGTGGTAAACCTGGTTACTTGTTAACCATAGGTCAGCAGGTCAAATCTTGCATTTGACACTTTTTTTACACAATTTCCAAAAATCATTAATTAAACTCTGTTTCAAAAAGCGATTTTCAAAACTGTGTTTTCAAAACGCGATTATTAAAAAACTGCGATTTCAAATCATAAAAAACGTGAAAAGTTGAGATATTTTAGGGATTTCAAAAATACTATTGGTTAATAGGTGCCATGTCACATATGACTGGGATTAGGGCTGTGGTTTCAAATCGTAATTATACCTATATATAATATAAAGATATATATATATATATATATATATATATATATATATATATATATATATATATATATATATATATATATACATACATATATATATATATATATATATATATATATATATATATATATATATATATATATATATATATATATATATATATATATATATATATATATATATATATATATATATATATATATATATATATATATATATATATATGGGTATTTATGTACTGACACTACTCCTGACATGTTCAGGACCGTTGGAACCCCCACATAATACAATGGAAAATAAGAAAAATAGTACAATAACTTCTACTTCAAAGCGACCATTCATGCGGTCTACTCCGAAAGGCAATGGTTAGTTATAACATAGTTTTACCAATTATGTAATTAGCATTAAATTTATTACACCATGTATTGTAATTTATGTTCATGTCATGTATATGGCAGAACCAGCAGTCAAGCATTGTATGAAAAAACTAAACAAAGGACAAGGATTGAAATCTGAAGGTAATGTGTTATCTACTAATAATTTAAATTTTGAATGAATAATAATATTTTTAATGAATCGCATATGTCTTTTAACAAGGTATTGAAGTCGTGTGCCATTACCTTGGCCCTCCGGCGTATCAGTTTCAGTGTTGTAACGCAACCATGTGGTATGATGAAAGAAACACCAAGGGCTACAATCCTTGAAATCCTACATTTTCACTATGCTGCAACAACGGTAAAATTCTATTTCCAAAATTTCAAGACACTCCACAACCATTAAGGGATTACTTGACTATGATGATGCAACTACATCACGCTTTAGAGACCAGATTAGAATCTACAATTATATGTTTTGCTACACGTCTTTTGGAGCCAGGATAGATCATGGCATTAATGAAGGAAGGGGCCTATTTAGATTTAGAATAAATGGGCAGAATTATCACCGCATAGGTTCCCTTCTCCCCAAAGAAGGTACTCACCCCAGATATGCTCAACTTTGGTTTTTTGAAACGGACAATGAAATCAAAAATAGAATGTCGTCTTTTTTAATGGTGGCCAATCATCCAGGGTGGATGATATATTAGTAGGTGGCTTAATTGAGATGTTTGATCGATATAGTGCAATTACAAAGTCATTCCGAATGGCAAGAGATTGGTGCATTGCTAATTATACCGTTGATGCTGAGTTACATCTGCTTGGTGAAAGAATAGCAACCAGACAGTATAATGCACCAATACTTTAAGAGGTTGCGACCCTAATAACAAATGATTTTTGCGATGGGGAACCCTCAAGAGATATTATTCTAAACAAAACATTTACTGGACCAAAAAGAATATCTGAATTACATCCATCATACATGGCGCTCCAGTATCTATTGTTATTCCCTTACGAGGAGGATGGTTATCATGATAAGATATCTTATCATAGCAATACTGGGTCACGAAAGACTACCTGTGGGTATGTAACAATGAATGAGTATTACTCATATATAATACAACAAAGAAACGATCAAGGGAATACTTTGTTACAAGGAGGGCGTTTGTTCCAACAATATTTAGTCGACGCCTTCACTACTGTTGAAGAACAGCGACTTAAATGGACAAGAAACAATCAAGATACTTTGCGCGCAGATCTTTATCACAATGTTTGTGATGCTGTCACAAGAGGTGACACAAACGCTACAGGTCTTGGGAATAGAATAGTATTACCAAGCACTATTATTGGAGGTCCGAGGTATATGATGCAAAACTATCAGGATGCTATGGCTTTATGTCGAGTTTATGACAATCCAGATTTGTTTATCACATTCACCTCTAATCCTAAGTGGGTTGAGATTACTGAAATGCTTTTAAACGTGCTTGGCCAGAAAGTACACGATAGGCCAGAGATTGGGACACGAGTGTTTAAGATGAAGTTAGTTGAATTGTTAGATGATATAACCAAAAAACAAATATTTTGTGAGAGTTATGTAGGTAACTTATAACAACCCATAATCTTATTGGCTAAAATATTTACAATTTTATGATTACCTATTTAAAAAATTTCGTCATCAAATTTTTGCAGTTGTGTATGTTATTAAATTCCAAAAGCGTAGGTTACCCCATGCGCATATATTTCTATGGCTTGAGGAAGATTAAAAATGCTAGACAGGGGATCAAATCAATAATTTGATATTTGCAGAACTCCCATGTCCTACAAATGATCCTGATGGATACAATGTGGTTACAGAATACATGTTGCATGGGCCATGCAATAAGGATGCTAAATACACTCCTTGCCATTTAAAGGGTAAATGTTCAAGACATTTTCCAAAGCCATTTTTCAAGGAAACAGTTATTGATGACAATGGCTACCCTGTTTATCGCAAAATAGATAATAAACGAAGTTTTAAGAAAGGAAAGTTTGTATATGACAACAGGAATGTGGTCCTCACAATCGTTATCTCCTTCATAAATAAAGAGCACATATAAATGTCGAATGGTGTAATAGGTCCAAAGCAATTAAGTACTTATTCAAGTACCTTAACAAGGGGCCCGATCGAGCAACCATTGTCATTCAGTAAAATGTACACAATGGTGACCATGTCACGATTGAAAAGGTTACTTATGTCGACGAGATAAAAAATTACCTAAATTGTAGATACCTAGCCCCGTGTGAAGCAGTTTGGTGTCTCTTTATGTTTTCCATTCATTATTCATATCCATCAGTAGTGACAATGAATTTTCACCTAAAAAATCAAAATCTAGTTACATTACGCGACTCTGAAAGTTTACTCGCTCTGCTACAAAAGGAAGGTATTGACGTTACTATGTTTACATATTGGTTTACGTTGAATGAAGGAGATGTAGATGCCCGCCCTCTTACTTATGCCCAAATACCTGAACACTACGTATGACGTGATAGGCTAAAACGTTGGCAGCCTCGAAAACAAAGAAAAGTAATTGGCCGGATCGTTTACTCTAGCCCAACATCGGGAGAAAGTTACTATCTCAGAATGATTCTGAATGTTGCTAGAGGGCCACGATCATATGAGGAACTAATGTATGTTATTAACAAACTTTACAACACATTCAAGGAAGCATGTTTTGCATATGGGTTGCTTAGCGATGACAGGGAATGAACTCATGCTATATCTGAGGCAAGAGTGTGGGATTTTGGTAAACAACTACGTGAGATATTTGTTACGATATTGTTATTTTGTGATATCAGTATACCTCTCAAACTTTGGGAACAAATTTGGGAACTTTTATATGAAGATATCCTACACAAGAAAAGGAATCTTTATAAGTATCCTCAATTGCAGTTGACACTCGATCAACTCCAAAACTACTGTCTAATTGAAATTCATGAGCTATTTAATAGAAATGGGAGAACTTTATCATATTTTAAAGATCTTCCAAAGCCTAACCCAAAGCTACTAACGAATACAGACAACCGCTTAATTAGGGAAGCACTTGCATTTGATATGAAAAAGAGTAAGGTCGAACATGAGAAGCTTCATTCATCGTTAAACCCCAAACATAGACTAATTTATGAGGATGTTATTGACTCGGTTCATAATAAAAAGGGTAAGTTTTACTTGGTTAATGGTCTTGCCGGAACCAGGAAGACTTTTGTAGACAATACCATAATTGCACGGTTAAGATCCGAAAGAAGGATTGTGCTTGCTATTGCATCTTCAGTTATACCAGCATACACATGTTTGTAACTATGTCATTAATAAATATTCCTAAAATATATGTAATAATTGTTAATTTTTAACTGTTGGAGCAGGTATTGCTTCATTGCCGCTCCTAGCAGGACGCACAGAGCATAGCATGTTTGTTATTGTAACACCCCATTTTGATAAATGGAATATCACAACATAATTATGGCGTGTCATAAAAGCATGCAAGGTATTATGTACTAAACATACATGAACAAAAGGGAAAAACCGGAATCAAACATCGGTTCCCAAACATAAGCCAAAAACATAAATAAAGTAAATGAAATGAGAAGGACAAAAATAGGTGTCCAAATAAGCATAAGTATAAGAAGACAAAAGGAGAAGAAGTCTATGGAAGCTTCTATCCTATTCACGTCCTCCCAATTCTGAAGTCTGTCCATGGGTACCTGCCGTTTTGGGACATGGAAAAGAAAGTAACGGCTGAGCAATACGCTCAGTGAACGAATATATTGACATTGACATGATAGCATCAACATAAGTAAAGAATGTAATAAAAGTATGAAATGATAGTACAACGGAATAATGTAAGTCCTGGAAAACCCGGTTTATGCTTATAAGACTGGTTTTATATTTCTGAAAAAACTACGTTTAATTTGAACTGAAAACTGTATGTTAAATATGCCCGGAGCCCATATGAATCATGTTATATCAACGTGCATGAATACTTAGAGGGGTGACCTCTTCATGCAATTAGAGGGGTGACCTCTTCATGCAATTAGAGGGGCTGCCTCTAATTAATATATAAAATGAGTGGAGGGATCAGCTCCTATAACAGATGCAAGGCACACACCGCAGTTACCATGAAATCATACTACTTGTCCTAGGATGCACCCATTCGCCCCACATGATATTGATAACAAAGGCCAAACATTGTAAAGGGACGCTGCGAGCAATCACTCTCACCGCAGAAGAGTCATAACATCGGTGCCTCTAGTGCTATGGTTATGGAACCCCCATAAATAGGTGAAACTGGCATGCATGTAAATAGCTCAGGCAATCTAAAGTAATCATACATATACTGATGTGTTTAAGACACATAAACTACCAGAGAAAACGAATAGCTGCAAACGGGGAAATCCTAAGTACATGAAAGAGTGTCATTACTAAAGGACGGAATATCCGTTCCATATGTCCAGTAAATGAAGACGAAAACAAACGTGGAAGATCACTCCGGCTTCACGATAGCTACATAATGAAGGGACATGAATAATTGTCGGTTCTACTTATACATACCTGTTATTTAGTTTACTTGACGTGTTCATACTTATTATACTTGTTCCCGTTTTGTTTTAAGTGTTCTGGACTTGTTTTACTGATTCATGTTTAATCCTGTGTTTTTTTAATGTTTCATGTGTTCTGAATAATGTAATTCATGTTTCTATGTGTTAAAGTACTTGTTATACTATAATAAGTAACTTCCTAAAAATAGTAGGTTTCTTGAAATAGTAAGATTCTAAACATAGAAAGTTTCCAAAAATAGTAAGTTTCCAAAATAGAAAGTTTTCATATTTAGAAATAAACTTGATTAATAATACAAAATATAAGCTATAGTGTTAATAACCATAAACTATATATTTCATGATTATACAGTAAAGTTTATTAAATAAAAACTTTAAACTAAAAATAATAATTATTAATTAACAATAAAATACATGGTTTTACTTGAGATTATTAGTTAATAAAATGACATGATGATTTAATAAACTTAACATTAGTTAGATGATTATATAATTAAATTAAGGCACGCTTATTAATTTAATTACGTATATAAATAATTAGGTTAATTTCGTTAACTACAATTAACCTAAGTGCATGTTTAATCTAATTATAACGTGCATTCAATAATTAAATTAACTACTTAATCATAACATATTTGTGTGTACCCGAGCCTACTGAGACACCCATGTCTCGGTCGCACTAATCAAAACAACTACGCAAACTAGTAAACAATGTTGTCCCATATATGATTCTAGTGTTGTCCAACATACTTTTCCAGTTCTGTCCGATATCTACAACTCTAGTTCTGTCCAATAAGTCACTGTAGTGTCGTCCAATATAACACTGCAGTGTTGTCCGATATAATCCCAGACCCCTGTTCTTGTTTCCTGTTGTTAGTTAATCGTATCCACTGTTTTTCTACTTGTTCTTGCTGTTTGTTGATAGCTACCCGCTGGCCTATAACTATTACCCACCGAGAGCAATATAGCTCTCGGTTCCCGCTGATTCTAACCAAACCACCCTGTTGGGGGTGTTTGGGTTTGCGACTGCTAATACAAAACCACCACCGCCACCACTAGGGTGCCGACTGGTGTAAACATAAATGCCACCGAGACCTAGAATGGTCTCGGTTAGGCGTGATCCGAACACAAACAATACCAAACGAATCCTCTGCTTAACTCTACTTGTCTTTAACATGTTTTAAATCTTATACTCAGGATCCTTGATCAATTAAACAAAAGAAATAATATAAAATAAAATAAAAACGTTATTAAGTGTTACCTTGTTATATATTAGGGTTTAGGATACAAAATCACTAACACAACCAACCTTGTTCTTGAATCTTAAAGACCACGATTTTTCTTGGTTCTAGATGTTGATAATGACGGCAAAAGAAAAACAGGGAAGAACGATCATATGTTTGTAGTTTAGGGTTTTATTAAACTGTTTCCAAAATAAACATGTACTCCCCCGTCTTTTATTAAAAATTCATGGATAAGACTTCTAGTGGGCCTTGGGCCCGTCCTTCTTTGGCCCAAACCGTCCGTCCAACATAACACACACACTTTTCGTTTTTAAGTGTTCGTGCCTTGTCAAATCTTACACGTGCTCGTGTTTTAAAAGTTGTGAATTGTTATTGTTATTATTATACTAATTATACGTAAATAATAATAATCGAAGTAATCACTTTTCGTATCGAATTAATATACGTTGTAATCGTGTTAAACATGCGTGTCGCGTGTAGTATATTAATAAGTCGTAAAGTCTTAATTTATACGTAATTTCCTGTAAGTAATTTTCTAAGAGATTTTTAAAGCGGGTTTTACAGTTATACTGCTTGAATTGTTAGAAAACAGTACGTGTGGCATAAAGGAGAACACACATTTAGCGGAACTAATGCAAGAAGTTCAGCTCATCATTTAGGATGAAGCACGAATAACTCAGAAGTATGCTTTTGAGGCCTTATACAATACATTAAAATATATAATGGGTTATAAACTGCCAGCAAACAGAGATGAGATATTTGGAGGCATGACGGTGTTGTTAGGCGGAGACGTTAGACAGATATTGCATGTGATACCAAAAGGCAAGAGAGCCGATATAGTTAAAGCATACCATAAACCGTTCGGAGGTATGGAAATTCTGCAAGGTGTTCGCTCTCACACGCAGCATGAGGGTCAATTAATTTTATCCAAACGAGGATATTGACACATGAAAGCTGGAATTTAATAGATGGGTTTTAGATGTGGGTGATGGGAAAGTCCTAGCTTAAATGAAAGACGGTGAAGATGAAGCTACTTGGGTTGACATTCCTGAAAGATTCCTTATTAAATCATGGACTTCTCAAATAGAGCAGATTGTTGCTGAAACATACCCGCAATTTACCACGCGCCAAACAGACGGGGAATATCTAAAGTAAAGGGAAATTTTAATTCAGAGAAATGACGACGCAGACGTTATTAATAAATATATGTTTGACAAGTTAGATGGTGAGGTGGAAACGTACAACAATGTCGATGAAATATGTAAAGCATCGACAGATACGCTAGATCAACACAGCTTATACCCTATTGAATTTCTAAACTCATTGAACTTTCTAGGTATGCCTCCACACGCTCTTCAACTAAAAAAGGAGTTACATATAATCCTTTTGCGAAATATTAACCCAAGCCAAGGACTATGCAACGGGTCTCGACTCATATTCACAGAACTTGGTCAGTTTGTTATCCACGCCAGGATATTGAATGGATAACATGTTAGTGATGATGTCCTTATACACCGTATCATTCTCACATCAACACAGTCCAAATGGCCTTTCATATTAAAACGAAGGCAGTTTCCTGTCAGATCATGTTACGCGATGACAATTAACAATAGTCAAGGTCAGTCACTTAATTTTGTCGGACTCTACTTACCTCAACCGGGTTTTAGTCACGGGCAGCTATATGTGGCACTCTCGCAGGTTACAAGTCCAGATGGTATCAAGATCCTCATGATAGAAGATGTAGACCCACGACTTAAAAATTTTACTAGAAATATTGTTTTCCGAGAGGCATTCAATAATCTTTAGTAAATCAATTGGAACTTATATTAATACCAAATAAGGTTTTTACTTAAACGCCAATATTACTATTACATAACTATATGTATCCCTAATTATATATGACCAAACTAACCATATACTCCTTTAACCATGCCTATTACTACATATCATAAACTCCAAATTGATCCATATTACAATTGATTATAAAAATTATAATTACCAAATATAAGTGAATTTTAACCCTAGATAATTATAACATCTAATTGAATTTCAAAAATAAATAAATAACAGAATTAATTAATTTGCATACCCATAATGTACAGTTTCAGTTTCTAAGAGCATCATGTCATATCATGACTCCCTTTTCTCAAGTTATAATCATCCTCTCCTTGAAAGTGAAGCCAGATTTCAAACATCATAAATGAAATGAAACAGTTTGTGGTGGACATGAAAATAAAACTTAATCAGACGCATTTTTTAAATAGACCCCTCAAATTGGATGTTTGTTCAACTTTTTGTTTTTCTTATAATATCAACTTATTATTTAGACTAAACCCAAACACCATGTTAAAATAAATATTCATATCAGCTTAAACATTTTCTAACTGAGATTAACAAGGTATCGTCACAGATAAGTTAGGTTGCTGATATAACTTATGTATTCTTACGGATACAACACGTAAAATAAGCATGCAGTGCTGCTCAGCAAGTAGTAACACTCGATGACAATACTCATACTCTGGGACACAAAATTTACACAAAGAGTATAGAAAGCCGAATAATCAACTGTAATATACATGCCAATTACAAAAGTTCCATGTACAATAATGATCCGATTTAATATAATGATACATCAGTCTCATCAAAGATCGCGCAACTCGCTTGCGACTATTTTGCTTAAGTATTCCAGTGATCTGAATGCATTTCTTAGCCAAGTCCTTGCACAACCGACTGACTTATACCACCAACTAATAGCCACTTATCATCATATCTAAAACCTGAAACTCATTGCAACTACATACTGATATTTCATGATGTGAGTATGTGGGCAGCCGATTGTAGTTACTATCTTAGCTACATAAACTACAACTTATGGTAATACAATCAAAATAACTTTTCATATTACTAATCTCAGTTAGTTTCAATTTTCTCTATTTTGTCTATCTATAAATAACTCAATCATATTGAATCTTAAAACGTAAGTCAATATGAGTAAATCTAAATCGATTGGCCAAAGAATCTTATTGCCATCAAGTATGATGGGGAAAATATCAAATGTTCCTTCCACTAACCTACACAAGCATGATGACTATTACAGGCAATATATCCGACGGAAGCTAATGGATATTGAAGAGGTTCTTACACAGCGTGCAATGTGTATCCAAAAGACTTATGCTGATAATAAAAAGTTGGCATGTAGCCAATTTTTGTTCACATTACCATCTATTCCATGTAATATATTGCATAAAAACTGAATGTTAAATGAAAAAATTTCGCCCGAATGTTGTTATTCAACTTTATCCTACCTACTGTAGAAACTATGACTAATAAACTTATTTTTCGCCATCTTGCTCATCATAACACATGCATATAGATTTGGTTCAAGATAATAACAATACACAATAATTTAAAAACATCATATTCATTAAAACTTCATAAATATTCGATTCATTTGTTCCCAAAACATTAAGTTCCGTAATCAGACCATAAGCTTCACATAGTTATTGAAGGGTTACATAAACATACTACAAATTCCATCTTACCAAACCCAAAACACAAAAAAACCATTGAAAATGCCTATTGATCATGGAGAGCCATGAAGCTCACGTATCCATCTTTCTGGATGATTGAGTCTTTAGACTTTTGCAGTATCCCCACAACTGTAGCCATCATCTTACTTTCATTCTCACGAAGCTCCTTCAAATATTCAATAGCATCAACAACCTCATCAGTGTGCAGCTTACACTCTAGTTCACCCACAAACATACAAGTTCTTACAATCGTAGCCTTGAGATTGTCAAACTGAGTGCTCAACACATTAGCAAATATTTGTTCTTGGGTCTTCATCTGATCAATATAGAAGCTAACGCACTTGCTTATCTCGGTCTCTCCAGTAATTTCCTTAATTTCGTTGAGGATTGGTTTGGTGGAAGCAACCATTGATGAATTATTGGTGTGAGGCGGTTGATGAAATGTAGATTGTCGCTAGATTAGGTTAAACTAGTCATAGCATAAGTAGTATTTATAATACTCAAAAGCCGCATTTAATCACGGTAAACAATCGGTCGATACATCGAAGAGCCACCACTTACATGCATAAATGATAAATGGTGAACTCATAAATACAGTGGTGTTGTTTATATATTAATCTTGTTAAACCCCCTTAAAAATCAAAACATTACAATAACACTCCTTCAATTATTAAAAATATTTTTCGTTTAAATTAAGTAACCACCAAAATGTCTAAATCCATTTTTAACACGTATATGTGATTATTTATTTATTGCAAACAACGCTCAATATATACCACTCATTACATCTGTATTAACAAGGTCCCGATATCGAGTTTACATTTTTAAAAAGGTTTACATAATTATTAACATAAACATCGACCTATAAAAAATATACGATGCTTGATCTACACTTATCACGAGTACCTCGACTAACAACACCATAAACATTGATCGTATACAACCATTGAATTAAAACATGCGTTATAATTAATATTTATAAAAAGCCATGTTATCAACTTCGTGATACAACCGGGGAACGCCCGGGCTCGCCTTGCCTCGTTATAAATAATAATATGTCATGGATTATAATTATTATAAATAATAATATGTCATGAATTATAATTAAATATAAATTAAGCCTTAAACTTGATAATAATTTTCTAAGTATGTTAAATAATAATAAGCCCATGTTAATTAAGTATAATTAAATAACTCATAAAACCGGGTTAATAGATTCATGTAATTAAGCCGCGATTTAAATATGCCCATATTTAATTAATTCAGTCTATTTTAATAAGCCCGAATTAATAACTAAACCGATAAAGAAATAACAATCCAAACACCCATAGTGTGTCTCTCGGTTTACCCGAGCGAAACAACACCACCACTGAGACCAAATGGTCTCGACAGTTAACCAAATACACCACCGTAGACCCTTGTTGCGGCTGCCCTGCCTGGGTTCCCACTGCCAAGCCGAAGTTCCCACCGGCCTCCTTCTGTTGCGGCTGCCAGCAAAATCCTCCCACCGGCCTCATAGCCTTGCAGCTGCTAGCAAAAAACACCCACCGGAGCCCTGTGGCTTCTGGCTGCCACTACACAGGGGTTTTTCCCATCGTGACCCCTTTTGGGTTGCGGCTGTTCAGCCCCAACAGCCACTGTGCTGCGGCTGATTATGACAATCCGTTAATTTATTGTCGATATTTTATTCTCAAGTATTATTTAAAAACATTATTTTAATATTATATTATGAACTCACTCATTTTTAGGAAGAAATTTGAGTTTACATCTTAAAGTAGCATCGAGTACGTTTTAACCGGAGGACTCTAGGTTACGTGGTTACGTTTACATACACCGTTTTGGTGACAGTCCGACATTTCAGGAAAATAAATTTATTCTTAATTATTATTTTGGAATTTTAATTTGTGTTGGTTCATAACTCACAAATTTACGAGAAGAGATTAGGACTTACGTGCATAATTTAACGTCCTTTACGACTAAACCAGAAACACTAGGTTTACGTATTTACGTTTTTGAACTCCGTTTTTGATAAGATAATTTTATTTGATTCTATTTTTGCCGTTGATTCATAATTTATAAAAAAGTTTTTCGTAAACCGACCCGAGGGCATGCAAATCGAGGAAACTAGAATCGAGAAAACTAGAATCGAGGAGTACCCATAATTAAATGGGGATGAGACAAGATAAACTTGCCCCACCCCCACTCATGGACGGCTAAGCCTTAGCCACACACCCTTGTGAGGTGTCAAGCTTACTTAGTAAGCTAGGACACTTGTCCTAGTTACTTGCACGAAACACATGCACAAGAAAACCACCTACACTAAACTAACAACTTCATTTTCCACTCATGTAACACACACATCTCTTTCCCACTCCCTCTCTTTGCCGTCCCACTCTCACACAAAACACCCCAATTTGATCTTGATTCAACCATAAAATCTTATGTTATTTACACATATGATGAAGCTCTTTTGAAGATCTATTGATTGGTGGTGATTTTAACATCCAAAGAGAAGTTTCCTTGGTGTCTTGGGGCTGATTTTCCACAAGAAGTCCTTGAATATATGTGATCTTGAAGTTGATATTAGTGTACCACAAGTTTTGCCAACAAAAGTCAAGTTTGATCTTAACTTTCATAATCTTGGTGGTAACAAGATCATCCTTCCCATTTCCTTGTTATTTTCTTAAATGTAAATTGTATTTTCTTTCTATATGTATATGTATATGATGATATATGATGATAAAAATATTATGTGAGGATCATATGTTGATAAACTTGATTAAAAAGATTGAAAACTACATGTAAAAAGGTTAAAATCTTGCTTAATTTAATAGGCTGTATAAAACAGTAAAGAACCTTATAATAAATTGTTAAAATGGCTTTGATAAATTAATATACAGTAAGATATGAGACTTTTACATATGTGAGAGTTGGCCACTCAATGGAATCTATAAAATGAGTGAGATATGATCAAAAGAATATTGAAGTTCAAATCTGTATAGTCTGTTTTGGACGGACCGTTAGAGACATTTAGATGTTGATTGAGCACTAAATAAAGTTGAGTTAATTGTAGCACATATCATGTAGTTTTTGCTGCCCAAAAATGAGCTTCTATCTCCCTGTAGAACTCAAGATATGGTAAAAATGGTGAAAGTGAAATTCATAATCAGATTTGTAAAATAAAAGTATATATTATAAAATTAGCACTCTAGTAAAACTAATATAAAATGTATACCTAAAACCCACTAACTTATGTATTACTTATAAATAAGTATATACTTTGATAAATAAATGAGACATTTTATAAAAACGGCAATTTGATAAGTTTTATAAGTTATAAAACTATATACATAAGTTTTACGTCTTTTCGGCTAAAACCGAAAGATTAACGTTTTCATCAAATAAAACTTAGACGGTCGGACCCGTATAATGTAAAATTTTTATAACTCATATACTGATGTATAAGTACATTTTACAAGTGAAATCCGATAAAACCCGAGCTTTATAATTATGGACATTAACGGGCCAAAGTAGCCTTATTGGACTATTGACCCAACTAGTTTGGATAAACACTAATGGAGTTACTCATTGGGCTTAACCCACTTGGGCCCAACATATGAGTAAAGGCCTGATATTAAAAGTATAAATAGACCAATATAATGTATTGGGCTTTTAATGAGCTTATTGGGCCTCAATATGGATTTATATCGAAACTAGTGTAACTAGTCAAAAATTTGACTAACACATAACACTATAATGTTGAATAAAGATATAAAAACCCACTTGATCATCATCATACTTATAATATCATCATATATATACATAGTCATTATTTTTATAAAGTCATTGGACAAGAGTCTAAGTCGAGTATTATTTGTCTAGGTTTTCGTGATTGAAGCACGTACCGTACATCCAAATCGCCGATAACCGCCTTTCCCAATCAACGTGAGTTCATAGCCTCACACTCTTTTAAATGTTTTTATGAAATGTTTTATAAACCCGCGAGGGAGATAACGTGTTAGTTTTAATAAAATAGGACACCAGTTGTCCCGATTATTTGTTTATTGATATGGACCCGAATGATTATATGACACGATGTATGAAATGAAATCGATAATTATTAGTTAGGTTAAGTCACTAAAAGTCCCATTAGCATGAATTGTGAACTACCGGGATTTGGTAGACGCTTATGCATATAATAGTAATATTTGGGGAAGATCACCCCAATTCGCGCCTTGACGGTTGATCCCCGTCGTGCCACATTGATTGGTAAGCGAATTTATGTATGAGAAGATTTCCATAGCGTGATTTTTGTGACGACACGCTAACTTAGATGGGAAAATGAGTTTCGAGTTAGCTACCCGTTGTTTGGTATAGTAAGGTAGAAATGTTATGCGGCTTATAATAATCCAATAACGAAAATACTGCTATACGCATTGAATTACAATATATTGTCTAACTAGAAATACGGGTTCTTATTATTGATATTATCTTCGTGTTTTGGTTTTACATAACCATATTCATATAACGGTTTTTATTTAACTCTATTGAACGTTATAAAACGTATTGTATTATGTATTTACGACATTGGTTCGTATAATGGTTTTGAAGGCAAAAGCCTATAGTATGATTTACAACAAAGATTTGTATGAAATGTTTTTGGGTTATTTTATGGCCTACGACAAAGAATTGTACAAAATGACTTTCGGTAATAATTTTATACCGATGATATATTAATGGATTTCATTAAACTCTATGAATTCACTCGGCGTTTTCGTTGACCTTTTCTTTTGACATGTTTTATCTCAGGTACTTGACGATAATTCTCGGGAAGACGACAAGAATTTATGGCCCGCACTTAAATAACAATTTCCATTCAAATGTTTTGTAAAACTGTTTGAAATACTATGACTTGGGACCTATGTAATTTGATGTTTATGAATGGAAAATGCTTTATTATTAAACGACGCGATTTTAAGCGTTGTCTATGATTTGAGTAATGTGCTATCCCGTAACACCAACGACTCTTCCGCTGAACTAAAGTATGAATATTTGGGGGTGTTACAGTTTGGTACCAGAGCTCTCGTTATAGAGAATGAAATATTTTTAAAACCAAGGTTTTGAATAAAACATTTCAAAATCTTTTAACTATAAACATTTTTCTCAAAATGTCAAAATATTTTGACTATAATGGTGTCGAAGAATTCCCGAGTTACAACAAGGCCAGACTGAGAAGTGTTATTTTAATATATATATATATATATATATATATATATATATATATATATATATATATATATATATATATATATATATATATATATATATATATATATATATATATATATATATATAACTTGGATTATATATTGTAGAAACTAGAAGGGGGAGGGGGTTGAATAGTTTCTCTTTAATTAGTTACCTAATTTAAATTACTTTGAATTTAGTGTGTATCAAAACCATATTTTACTTAAAGCTAAGTTGCATAATGATTAGATTCAATTCAAATGCATTAGAAATGGTAATAGGTAAGTATAATGATAATGAAATAAGTAAAGAGTAAGGAAAGAGACAACCTAGTGACAAGACACCAAGATTTATAGTGGTTCGACAACGAGGTTCTATCATCGTTTCTACTCCACTCCTCGAGTACACCTACTCGAGATTTCCACTATATCCACAAGCTCCTTTCTTGGCGGAGAAAGCCTTACATCGTCGCTTACATTATTTTCCGACACTAAGCTAAATGTCGAGACCTAATCATTAGCTAGGACCAATCTACACAACGTTACCTACTTCACAATTTAACGACACAAGGCTAGATGTCGAGTTCTAATCTCAAGGTAGAACCAATCTTCACGATGTTGCCTACTTCACCATTTAACGACACAAGGATAGATTTCGAGTTCTAATCCAAAGCTAGAACCAATCTTCACGACTCTTCACTTTGAAGCTAAGTGAGAACTTCACACAATACAACTACTAATCACTTTCAAGTTTAGTGAGAACTCACAAGACACAACCACATCACTTTATAGTTTAGTGAGAACTACTACATAAATCTATTACAACTCAACTAGACATATCCAAGTACACACATGTAGCTTGGATCTACACAACACAAATCCAAGCAAACACATATGCAATGGTTGTACACAACAAATCCAAGTATTTACAAATAGCTTGGATGAACACAACTAGTCTAAGTATTTCATAAATACTAATGGATTGACAAAAATAAAAGGCTAACATGATGAACATGACTAATTCATGGATTCATCTTTATCACAACACTAGTGAGTGAGTGATCTTCTCATTGGACAAGGTAAAGGAGGGGATCAAGAGGATAATCATATGTAAACATCCTTAACACTTTAAGTGATCATTTACTAATGATTATGCTATAGAAAAGAGAAAGGGGGCTGAGAAAAACGTCCAAGAGGCTTGTTGGAAAATGAGATTTGATCCACTATTTATAGAAGACAAAGTCCAACGGCTAGCTGGGCGCGGATCCTTATCTAGCCGGCGGTACCTTATCGATAAGGAACCGCCTAGCTATTTAAGGTACCGCCTAGTAGAGTCCGCTCCCTTTTTTGTCTTTTAGTGGGGTAGGAATATCTGAGGTTTTTAAGCCTTCAAAGGATATTCTTATGGCATATGGAATATGCCATTTTCAAATTTACATTTTCCATTTTAATAAAACATTTTCTTAAAAAGAAAGTTTATTAAAAAATCTTTTGTCATATTAACAAAAGTGAGCTTTAAGGATAATCACTTTGATGATCACTAAGTATGATTAAGAAAAGTTAGTGATATGATTATTACCTTGATGATAGTGTTAGTTAAATAATTCGTTTTGTGTTTTACACTAAATGTGTTGTATAGTTTGTTGTGATCAAAACTAAGAAAGATTAGTTAACACTAATAATGTTTTTAGGCATCACTTGCATTAACAATCTCCCCCTTTTTGATTACGACAAACTATAAACTCATTTACTTAGAAACACAAAATATCGAATTATTAACGAGTTTATCACTATCATTTATCCCCCTTTGTCGTAGCAAAAAGGTAAGCACAAGTCTTTGAAGATATCCGGACTTTTGCTAGTAGCTCCCCCTTGGTGGTTTCTCCCCTTGCTTGGGGTACCAAGTGTATGAGCTAAGGTGACATGCTACACAAAGGTTAGTAGAAAGGAAAGAAACACCAATGTATATATGATCACTACCTACTAAGTAACTTGAGATGGAGAAGGAGAAGAAATGAGCAAGTATTTGCTAAGTATGTCCAAAAAGGTAAATGACAAAATCAAGGTTCAATTGGTGGAATGGAGGTAGAAAGGAAACATCCAACCAATGAAGATGATAAATTTTTCAAGGGGTTAAAATTTAGAATTGATGGAATAACCCATAAACAATTGTAAATATTAACCACGATCAACTCAAAAAGAAAGAGAGAATGATCAAATAAAGAAAACAAACATAATACAAAGATTTCATATTACATAAATATGAAAAAGAGAAACAAAGTAGATAGTCATACACACAATATGAGTATCTAAAGCAAAAGATATAGAAAATAAACCACAAAGCATAAGCTAGTCTAATAGTGACAATTTTCAAAGATTGCTTAAAAAAATGACTCTAAAACAACTAAAGTTTTATTGACTCCAATGGAGTGTAGCCCTTTAGTTGGAAAAATAAGACGACGATGCATCATTCGAAGTTTTGTCGACGGGAACGAAAACTTTGAGAGGAGGTCGAGTGAGGAGGAATTCAAGAAAATTTAACTTCTCATACACATGAGCAAGTTCAATTTGTTGAAATCGACAACAAGCACACGAGGATCCATGATGCAACACAATTCGGTTGATGGGGGAAGGCCATCACACCTAGGGTTTGGTGGTGGTGAGGAGAGTGGGTAGGTAATGTTTTCATAATGCCTTGTGAGGTTTGGGAAGGTTGAAAGATCATTGAGTTGAGGGGTGTCAAAGGGTTTTGGTGGTGGTGGGAGATTTTCCTTTTCTCCGGTGATTGGGTTAATGGACTAGTTCTCATTCCAATACTTGATTGGAGAGAGGGTGGGGTTCATGGGTGGTTTGGATGAAGAGGGTTCATTTTTCTTGATCCAAATAGGTTTAACCGAGATTTTCGGTTTCTTGGAAAGCTTGGATGAGGAAGCTTTGGGTGAGGAGGTTTGTGACAAAGAAATGTCAAGGTTATGAAAGGGAGAGTTAGGCATTGTTGAGGTGTGAGAATGAAATCTCAAGGTTGGGGTATAAGAAGAAAGTATACAAGGCAAAGGTTTGAAAATCAAATGTAAAGTGTCAAGGAATGTTTAGCCAAATTGAGTAAACATGGAATCTTGAGTGGGAATAGGGTGATGAAGGAAGACCAAAAAACGAGCCATAAAGTGGCTTTCTGTTCGCGGTACCTTATAGGGACCGGCGGTTCCTTATCACTTAAGGAACCGCGCGTCTTTAAGGAACCGCGTGCAGTGGACTTGAAACCTAGATTTTCCAGGGTTTTGAGAAAAACTAAGACTTTTTCAAAAAAAATTGCAAATCTTGGAATGTTACCTCTATTAGCACTAAATTTTGCTAGGGTTGCATAAAAGCAACACATTCACCAAGAATGTCTTGACAAAGGGTGACAAAATTTTGGATAACATTTTGAACCAATTTTAGTCAAGTTTTAGAGGTTGTGATAGATTTAGGTTCAATTTTAATTTGGAATTAAAGTTGATTAATGTCCACATAGAGATAGAAGCACATAATGCCAAGTCCATAATTCATTATCATAAGACACTCATGAAGGAGATACATAAAGGAACTAAAGAAAAACAACTAACTAAACTAAAGATAGCTTAAAAAAGAAACTAGGTCTTGATTAGTAATCTTCCTTGGCTTGAATTTTCTTGAAAACTCTTTTTAAAGAAAATCAGCATTCATCTCCTAGGAGGAGGCATGTTAAACAAGGTGAGCAAGAAATCTTGAAAACTCATATGAAGTCCCAACATCTCCATCCTAAGGTTTTGAATGATGTAGTTATTGTAGAGGCAACATGGACAATGAGAACCATGAGCTTCTAGGAACCCAAGGAAGTAAGGATCACCCATAAAGAAGGGAAGTGGAACACCCAAAATAGGATTGTTTGAGGGAGGTGGAGGTGGAGGAGGAATGTTATCCAAGGGTGATGAGGGTGAGTGTGGAGGCAAGCTCTCTAAGGGTGAAAAGGGTGAGTTAGTAGGGGTACATGATGATGACACCATGGTATCATCAAAGTCATTCACAATAGGAATGCTTTGTATGGGTTGTGGTTGGGTAGTCACATCAAGACATTACTTGGAGTGAAGGGTGAGGAAAGCTCATTCATCCTAGATTGGAATGAAAAGGAGATAGAACCATGAGAATGGTTGGTTCCATGGATTTATGAAGTCTTACATGGAACAAGAGGTGGTGAGTTAGATGAAGAAATGAGAATTGGGACAATCTCATTCTTGGGAGTGTGAAATGGTGAGGAGTTGGGTTTAGCTATTTGAATATTAATCTTAAGATTTTTCTTTGTGGTGGAGGTTTTGGATGAGTTTGAGCTTCTTGTAGAAACCATGGTTGAAATGAAGGGTTTAAGGTTTAGGGAAGAATGGTTTGATGTGTGAAGAACATGGCTAACAAGGTGGGTTTAATAGGTTGAAGGGGTGATCCAAACTAGTAATGGGTTAATAACATTTTATGTGAACAATGAATTTAGCTAACCTAGTTTAGGAAATGTGCAGGTTTTTGCAAGGAATCAAGCAAGGTTTACACAGATTAAGGAAAATAGTGTAAAGCAAAGATTCTGTTGGACACAGTAGCCGGCGGTTCCTTATCTAAGGGCGGCGGTTCCTTATCAATAAGGTAACGCGGGTTGATAAGGAACCGCGACCAGTGGTGTTCAAAAACGGTATTTCCTCAAATTTTGGTTAGCCCAGATTTTTATGAAAGGATTTTCAAGCCAAAGTTAACTACTGACCAAAATCTAGGAAGCTAACTAACACATAGGATGCGCAAAGCTATGCAAAACATAATCACAATGCCATAGATAATCATTAGGATAATAAACAAATAATCCACACAAGTAGAATTTAGTTAATACACATCCAAGAAAATAAAAAAGTTGTTCAACATTACATGTTTACCAACATGTATTCTTTGAAATACTTCAAAGCCTTCACCTTCTCTTCTTGCCCAATCCCTTGATCATATTCCCCAAATACTTGAATCCCTTCCTTGACTCAACCTGATGTTCATGCAATTCACCTCTAGTCCTAAGATTTTCACGGTAGAGATGCTCCATGTTGAGATCTTCTGGTACTTCACTAGAGGAGTAATGAGGTGGGGGAGCTAAGTCTTCAAGTCCATCCACGAATGAGTTTGAGGATGGGTGGGAATTACTCGAAGAGTTGAAGTGAGAACTAGAACCTATGCCATCACCATCACTTGTTGGCATATGGGTGTCCTCATCATCCGTCTCTTGATGATCGGATTTTCGCGAACCTCGATCACTTGTTGGCTTTCTTGCATATACCTCTTGAATAGGAAACATAACCCGATTAACCGGGTGAAAGCGAGAAAGATCGAGGTGGGGAAAGTCATGAGCAACCCTTTTGAAAAGGCGAGTAAGAAGCATAGCATAGGGAAGGTTTGTTTTGGGCTTTGAAAGGGCATAATTTATTCGTCGAGCGATATAGAATGCCAAATTGTACTTGGTAGATGTAAAGATGCAACTCAACATATGCACCATACAAGCCGGGATATGATCTCCGTTTCCACCAAGACAAAAGACATTCTCCCTAAGGATATTTTCCCATTGCACCATAAAATCCTTAAGGTCGCTAGAGAGCACTTCATAGCGATTCACATTTCGCACATTTGAATGAAGGATTCTCACAACGTTTCCATCACGCTCTTTCGAAATGATGTCAAGGATAAACTCCAGATCAATTTTGGTGTGGTCATTTGGAGGTTTATTGTAGGATTCCAAGAGAGCATCAAGTCTCTATTTATCCGTAAAACGACAAGTGCCTTCATATGGCACACCAAGAATTTCACCAAAGTTTTCGAGGGAGTATTGAATCATTTGATCATTCAACAAGAATCGAATGAAGATTTCTCCATTGTATTCAAGCATGGAGTAAGTGCTAAAGAATTCTAGAAGAAACAAGGGGTAAATATCTTCTTCTATGTTAAACAAGCAATCAAACCCCGAAAGCTCAAACATAGATTGGATATAGTCATAACCCGTTATTCCCTCGTCAACGACTCTACCCTCATGGAAACAACGAGTAGAGAGGGATGGACAGGAGTTTCGAAGTTGAGTGGAAGCATAGGTTTGGGAAAGGTTTGGCATGTATTGTCTAGTGAATTGATGATCCTTTTGATATTGAGAAGGCATGATTAGTACCTAATATAAACATAAGACAATATTTTTCTAATCACTCATATGAAAAATAAACTCAAAACACAAAAATATGAGAATGTGTTATATCAATTTCTTGACAAACAAAGGATTGAATCCATAACATTCTCATGTTCACAATGTGTCTATTCCATTATTAACCAAGAACATATGACCTATATTGGATCAACAATGGACTAGAACATTGGTTTTTCAAAACAAGGTTTTTAGGTAAGCATTAACAATGCAACTACCTATTTGGTCATGGGTTCATCTCAATTCCATCTTTTAACCAAACTTATTTTGCCAAAATTCGGATTTGTTCTACAAGTGGGTTTTAGTGAAATCTTAATGAATATGAACTAAGGAATCATAGTAAAATAACCATGTCAACCAATATTCCTATTAAGGTTCTAATTCAATTTCAAATTTAAAAATCCCCAATTATGAAAGGATGAACCCTAGAACAAAATAGATGATATTGAAAGAAAGTACTTACAATTAATTGATGTTTGATGAAGGATGAGTGAAATCCACAACTTGGAATCAATTAATTTGAGTGATTGAAGGTTTTTGAAGCTTTAACAATGGTAGAAAAGATGAAAAACGTCGGCTGTGTGTTTTTGGGAGAGAGAGGGTTTGGTTAGAAAAACGTTATTTTATTAAAACTGGCGCTCTGACAAACTTTACTGCCCACGGTACCTTATCGATAAGGAACCGCGGGTTTGAGCCGCAAGAGATAAAGAACCGCCTGCAGAGGCTAGTTTTTATCAATGAAACACGCCAAAATTTTTAAAACCAAAATTTTTAAAATACTTAAAAATATATCTTAAACCTTTTAGAATATCATTTGGATCATCATAACAATAAGAAATATGCCTAAATGAAGGATTACGAGTTGAATCGAGATCGAAAAGAACCGAAACGGACAAACGACTACTCGTAGCGAAAAGGCAAAGTGGAGAGAAGTCAAGGGAAGTGAATCTAGATTAAGATCAATACTCAAGGGATTAATGACAATCTTCAAATCATGAAGACGAAGAGCTTGTGTCATATATAGTGGTTTAAGACGTGCCTTTCCGGTGAAACGTTAAATGGCTTTGGTAATGAATAAACACAAAGCAATTATTCATGTATAGACTAAGATCACTTTAAATGATAGTCTTAGTATAAACCAAAATATGAGCAAGGTATTAATTCACTTTCTCTCCCACAAAGGGCCTACTAACCGTATGGGTGCAAACCATGGAAATCATGCTTGATACTTTAAGCTACTACTAACTCACTCTACATCACCATAGTGAGTCAAGTATCCAAGCAATGAAGGTTTGAGAGGATAAAAGAAAAGAATCACAAACCACAAACAAATGTTAAGGAAAGGATGCCAAGAACAAGCACATAGTCAAGTAATGATCAAAAGAATGATCAAAGGGCGTGTGGAAGAACGAAAGCGTACCTTGGCCACAAAGAGCAATCCATCAAGGAATCAATGAAATGCCCAACAATGACTATGATGAGTACTAAGTCTTCAAGGACTAGTATCATTCCCAATCATCTTGGTATCATCATTCAAGGATGTTGAAGATCAATAAAGATGAGTCTTCTACAAGTGCAAGTAACTCAATCCACAACCAATTAAGTGATTGATCATCATGAGTACCTACGTAAAGCAAGATGCAAACTAGTAGATACATTTCAAGAGTAGATCTAAAATGCATAAAAACTACTAATCTAAGAGGGATGCAATATTACCAATTAAAAGACCTATTTTCCAAAAAAAAATAGTTTTGACCAAAGAGAAAATTTAGTACAACTTGACCTTCTAATTTGAGGAGACAATGGATCGATACAAGTTTTTAAAGTACAATATACTTCAAAGATCTTGAGTGACCATCGCTCTGATACCAATTGTAGAAACTAGAGGGGGGGTTGAATATTTTCTCTTTAATTAGTCACCTAATTTAAATTACTTTGAATTAAGTGTGTATCAAAACTATCTTTTACTTAAAGCTAAGTTGCATAATGATTAGATTCAATTCAAATGCATTATAAATGGTAATAGGTAAGTATAATGATAATGAAATAATTAAAGAGTAAGGAAAGAGACAACCTAGTGACAAGACACCAAGATTTATAGTGGTTCGACAACGAGGCTATATCCTCGTTTCTACTCCACTCCTCGAGTACACCTACTCGAGATTTCCACTATATCCACAAGCTCCCTTCTTGGCGGAGAAAGCCTTACATCGTCGCTTACATTATTTTCTGACACTAAGCTAAATGTCGAGACCTAATCATTAGCTAGGACCAATCTACACAATGTTGCCTACTTCAAAATTTAACGACACAAGGCTAGATGTCGAGTTCTATTATCAAGGTAGAACCAATCTTCACGACATTGCCTACTTCACCATTTAACGACACAAGGCTAGATGTCGAGTTCTAATCTAAAGCTAGAACCAATCTTCACGACTCTTCACTTTGAAGCTAAGTGAGAACTTCACACAATACAACTACTAATCACATTCAAGTTTAGTGAGAACTCACAAGACACAACCACATCACTTTATAGTTTAGTGAGAACTACTACACAAATCTATTACAACTCAACTAGACATATCCAAGTATACACATGTAGCTTAGATCTACACAACACAAATCTAAGCAAACACATAAGCAATGGATGTACACAACAAATCTAAGTATTTACAAATAGCTTGGATGAACACAACTAGTCCAAGTATTTCATAAATACAAATGGATTGACAAAAATAAAAGGCTAACATGATGAACATGACTAATTCATGGATTCATTTTTATCACAACACTAGTTAGTGAGTGATCTTCTCATTGGACAAGGTAAAGGAGGGGATCAAGAGGATAATCATATGTAAACATCCTTAACACTTTAAGTGATCATTTACTAATGATTATGCTATAGAAAAGAGAAAGGGGGCTGAGAAAAACGTCCAAGAGGCTTGTTGGAAAATGAGATTTGATCCACTATTTATAGAAGGCAAAGTCCAACGGCTAGCTGGGCGCGGATCCATATCTAGCCGGCGGTACCTTATCGATAAGGAAGCGCCTAGCTATTTAAGGTACCGCCCAGTAGAGTTCGCTCCCTTTTTTATCTTTTAATGGGGTAGGAATATCTTTGGTTTTTTAAACCTTCAAAGGATATTCTTATGGCATATGGAATATGCCATTTTCAAATTTACATTTTCCATTTTAATAAAACATTTTCTTAAAAAGAAAGTTTATTAAAAAATCTTTTGTCATATTAACAAAAGTGAGTTTTAAAGATAATCACTTTGATGATCACTAAGTATGATTAAGAAACGTTAGTGATATGATTATTACCTTGATGATAGTGTTAGTTAAATAATTCGTTTTATGTTTTACACTAAATGTGTTGTATAGTTTGTTGTGATCAAAACTAAGAAATATTAGTTAACACTAATGATGTTTTTAGGCATCACTTGCATTAACATATATATATATATGTTGTAATCTGATTACATGATTATTTTAATACTTATACGAGGTATTTATACGACGTAGATTGTCACAAGAAACCCTTACTCCCCTAGCAAATCAATCGAAGCTATTCCCGTAGGAATTCTAGTTATTCCAGATCTAAACTAAGTTGTGGATGTTTATGATCCCAATAAAATGGTTGATATTCGTAGAAATGTTGATATTAGTTGATTGTGATATTGAAGAGGAATTGGCGAGATTAAATCTGATATCGATGTCATGACGATCTTTCCTTAAAGGGTGGTGTTTGACAAAACATTACCGTCTGGAAAGGTGTCATCTGATTCGTTGTCACCCAATTCTTAAATTGAAATCAAAATGGTAAATGTTGCACTTGAGGCTGCCATTGTAACCATTTCCCAAAAGCCTCATGCCACTAGTACCTTTCCGAGAAGTCTAATTGAATGTGTGAGTCATTTCATACTAGTGACTCATTTGATAACTATTAATGAAGGAGCTATAGGATTGGAAATTAAGTGTTGTTCATATCGAACTTTTATTGTACTTTGAAGGTCTAAGAATAAGGATGAAAGTATTGGAGAATGAGGTAGGATATCGAATTGAGTATAAGTTGCTTGAAACTTGAATAAAGTAAAATTTAACTCGTATGGAATATGAGATTGTTAAGAGAAAGTCATTAAGTCCTGTGATTGAATTATAAGGTTTTAAATGATTGTTGGTTCTTGTTAAGGGTTGTTCCTAGGCCATTGTCCAATGACGAGGATGCCAGTGTCCAAGAAATAAATTGAAGAAATTTTCTTCTGAATTGGGACCGATGGATCTTCCAGGACAGGTGGAACACCTAATGACTCTTGTAGATTAGTATTCATTGTGGTATCTTTTAAAAAAAATCCCTAACTAAACTGAGATATCAGTTGGTAGGATGAGTTTTTGGAATTGTATGACATGGCAACACGTAATGTGTTACTGTACAATTTTGACTTATTTGTGATTAATGAAAAGACTACCTTTAATTTCTAAATCCTACATGTATCGATGTTATCTATCTTTTCTTGCTTCTTCCTAATGCTCGCATTAGTGATACAACCATTGAACAAGTAGTCATCTCGATTTGAGTTACGTTGTGGATTATTCTTTTTGAGTGCCATCGAGGTCATGAACCTTATGATTATTTGACTAAGCTCATCTCCTATCATATTGTAGTTAGTTCTTGGTGAACAACTTTTCATCACTCTTTTGTAGATCACTCATTGTTTTTATAAATTAAAACAGTGTCACTTGAGAAAAATTGAATTTTCATCACCATATGGGTTATTTAAAGTGAGATTTATAAGTAATCGTTATCGAAATAAAGTTCTTTGTGAAACACCCTGGAAAACTTAATTGTTTCCATAACAAAGAACATCTCAGTAAATTCCTTTGATTTTTATTTCATGATTAAGCATGAATATATATATTTTAAACATGATGACAAGGTTTTGACGAACTGAGTATTGCATCGTTAATCCTAAAATTATATATAGTTACGCGCCTAAATACAATTTGGAATGGACCATGCAAGGCTGATTAGTAGTCACCATGAAATTGTTACTAAACATTACATTTTCTTTATAATTGTAAATGATTGAATTTGTACGAGATCTGCAAGAAATGCAAAAATAGGGACATATTGTTAGAGACACCTACATATGTGCCCGTACCATTTATTCTTCTGAGTCGAATTTACTCATCTGTAGATATTGTCTTCATTGACAATTGATATCCCTTTCTTGTCCAATTCTCTCATGGTGAGATTCTTTGGGAACTTTACTAATTATCGAGTATTGATACCCGACTGGGTGTATCGACGTTCCTATCATTTATTTTGATTAGATTCTATTTGAATTACATGGGTAACCATCCTAGCAGCTTTCGAATGCGTACTTAAATAATGAAAACATGGGATATATCCATGTTCGTTAATGTTTTTTTCTTTATCTGATTTGAAATTCTCTCGCGTAAATTATGCGTTAAACTTAATCTCTTAATGTTAGCTATGTCTCCATATATCCTTGAATTTGTGAAGGATTATGAGTTATTATTAGTCTTTTGAGAAGTTCACATCTAATCGACGGCAATAAAACTAAAAAGTTGGTAGTGCCAGTAGAATGAATTGATTGATTATGACATAATATCATTGTCTTAATTGATGGGACCTCGAGTGGAATTCCCCTAAAAGATAAGATGTTGATTATCAAAGGTGATTTAAATATTCCCGATGGGAGACTGTATCCTGTATTTAGGCTTGAAATTATACCATGAATGGTTATGAACTAGTCATAGATCTTGTAATCTAGAAAGAACTCAAAGTAAATTATTAAAAGATGTTTCTATTATCTGAAAATTTCAGAGGTATTTGCTGGTAAATTACCTAGACTTTTGCCATTAAGGCAAGTTGAATTTGGTATTGATTATATTCCTGGTGTTACGCCTGTGGCATGTGCACTGTACGTCAGCAGAAGGCTTTTATTCTACCAAGCTCGTCATCATGAAGAGCTAAGGTGTTATTATTCCTTATATTTATTGATTACCGTGAACTAGGTAAATTGACGATCAAAATTTATATCCATTAACCAAGATGAAAGATTTGTTCGATCATTTACAAGGTTCTAGCGTATATTCAGGAATTTGATCTACGGCATGGTTATCATCAACTTCGCGTCCGCGAAAAAGATTATCTATTCCAATCACTACATCTATAACTCGCAATGAACTTTATGAGTTTCATGTTATGTCGTTAGGATTAACCAATGCACATGTAGCATCCATAAATTTGGTGAATCATGTGTGTAGGCTGTAATTTGATAAATTCATGCTTGTGATCATTAAAGACCATCTGTTTGTTCATAAGAATAGGAAGGAGTTAATAATCATTTATAGACTGCCCTGAATTGGCCGAGTAATGAAAACCTGTACCTTGAGTAATTAACATGTGATTAAAGGCTTAATCTTTTACATTATTCGACCGTGTGATTAATAGATAATGAAATCTAAATTGACTCTTCAAAGATTAGAGCCATTAAGGCTTTGGGTTATACCAAAAAGAGAGTGCAAATATGTTTTGACAAATGTTTTATCAAAGGAATTTTTAGTGGATTATTCCTTTATACCCAAATTATTTAACTAAACTCCTTTAGGGGTAAATGTTTGTGTATACCTCAAGACAACCTAAGAGGGATTGAGGAAACCATTTAAACCATGACCTGGAATTTGAAACGACAATTTTTTCTTTTCAACTAAGAAAATTTTGACCAAACTATAACTAAAATTTTTTCGAACATTTGCGAATCTTATTAATTATTTTCAACAAATCAACAAAAATCGTGTTAATTAAATTCAAATTTATTTTGAACATTCTATATAATTGGTCGAACTAAGAAATTTAAATTTTTTACGTTTACGTTTGATAAAAATTAAATATTTTTTATTTAATTACTTCTAATATTTATCGATGCTTTAAACGTCGGATTGAGCAAAACTGATAAAAATAATAGTTGAGACGAAACTAAAACTTAGAAAATATGAAGAAAGAATTTCTGAGTGAATTGTGGTCATGATAATTACTTCATCAGGAAAGGTGAATGTAGATACTGACACATTATGTAGAAATGATAAACAATCAATTAGGATGTGTTCCTTAATAATAACTGTGCAAAATAAATTGCCGAGCAATTTAAAATACCCGATGCTTCTAAAAAGGATAATATAGATAATAAAAGGGGTTCGCGGCTAATGTGAACCATTAGAATTGAGAAGCCGATGGCGTTAAATGTATAAAAGGCCGCTTGTGGTTGCCTAAATATGGAGGATTGTGAGATTTAGTCATGTTAGAATCTCATAAATTTAAGTATTCTATTCATGCTATTTTTGATAAAATTCATCTTTATCTGAAGAAGTTGTACTGATGGCAAATTATGAAGGCAGACATCGCTTCATACATCAATAAACGTCTAACTATTGCAAAGGTCATCATCTAAATTTGATTCGATTTGGGTCATCGTCGGCAGACTGACCAAATCTACTAATATCATTCTCGTTAATGATAAATTCTCGATGAAGAAATTGACTCTTGTATATAAAGGAGTTGTGTAAAGATAGTGTGTCTGTATCGATCATCTCTATCAAGATCCTCGCTTCGCATCGAATTTCTAGAGATTTGCTCAGAAGTCATTGGGAACGAACCTTGATGAGAGTACTGTTTACCACCCCCAATCAAAGGGACGAGGCAAAGTAACGATACAAAACACTAGAAGTCTTGTTTTATGTTTGAATGATTGACCTTTAGTAATGAACGGGATAAATCGTTTTTCCTTTGTAGAAATTATCATTGATAATTATCGTATTAGGATCGAGATCGAATCTTGTAAGGATATAAATATAAGAGCATCTGTAGGCAGGAGTTGGGTTGAAGACACTCGACATACACCCATTGTGAGTTGGACATGTATTTTAGGTTTAAGGTACCATATGATGACGAACCTAACCTTACAAAATACTCGACCCGCGAGACCTGAAATGATTATTGAAATTAGGATCTTATTATTGACTGCCGGTAGTAGGCAGGAGGTTATGTGAATATGAAATGTAGATCTTGAAGTGCAGAATGGGTAGCGAAGTTATGCCAAAAATTTTCACCATGGAAAAATGAATTGATGATCTGAAAGATTATGGGAAATAAGTCCCCGTTGTATGGGACCATTGAGATGATGTAAAAAGTTGGTTTAAAAGGCATATAAGATGGTCTTACCCTAGGACTTCAAGGGCTACGTGAATTATTTTTCGTATATCGAACTTGATGTAACATCTATCAAGTGAGAATCTGATTACTTCTTGATGAAGTTTAGATCGGCGAGAAGTTACATTCATCAAAAACCCGTGAACATCATGGATAGAGAAAGTAAGTCAACATTAAGCCTCATCGTACTCCCGTAGTTATGTTTGATGAAACTCGCGCATTGTAATGAATTACACTTGAGAGAAAAGACCGAATGTGGAGGAAATACCCACATGGCTCTAACTCTATAAGAAGCGAGTAGTAAGATAAATTAATCTTTGAGGACAAAGATCCTGTTTAGGGGTAAATGCTGTGACAATCTGTCAATTTATGGTCGATATTTTATTATCAAGTATTATTTAAAAACATTATTTTAATATTATATTATGAACTCACTCATTTTTGGGAAGAAATTTGAGTTTAATCTTAAAGTAGCATCGACTACGTTTAAACCGTAGGACTCTACATTACGTGCTTACGTTTACATACACCGTTTTGGTGACAGTCCGACATTTCAGGAAAATAAATTTATTCTTGAATATTATTTTGGAATTTTAATTTGTGTTGGTTCATAAACTCACAAATTTACGAGAAGAGATTAGGACTTACGTGCATAATTTAACGTCCTTTACGACTAAACCGGAAACCCTAGGTTTACGTATTTATGTTTTTGAACTCCGTTTTTGATGAGACAATTTTTATTAGATTAGTTTTGTGCCGTTGATTCATAATTTATAAAAACGTTTTTCGGAAGACGACCCGAGGGCACGCAAATCGAGGAAACTAGAATCGAGGAGTACCCGTAATTAAATGGGGATGAGACAAGATAAACTTGCCCCACCCCCACTCATGGACGGCTAATCCTTAGCCACACACCCTTATGAGGTGTCAAGCTTACTTAGTAAGCTAGGACACTTGTCCTAGTTACTTGCACCAAACACATGCACAACAAAACCACCTACACTAAACTAACAACTTCATTTTCCACTCATGCAACACACACATCTCTTTCCCACTCCCTCTCTTTGTCGTCTCACTCTCACATAAAACACCCCAATTTGATCTTGATTCAACCATAAAAACTTATGTTATTTACACATATGATGAAGCCCTTTTGAAGCTCTATTGATTGGTGGTGATTTTAACATCCAAAGAGAAGTTTCCTTGGTGTCTTGGGGATGATTTTCCATAAGATGTTATTGAAGATAGGTGATCTTGAAGTTGATATTGGTGTACCACAAGTTTTGCCAACAAAAGTCAATTTGATCTTACCTTTCATAATCTTGGTGGTAACAAGATCATCCTTCCCATTTCCTTGTTATTTTTGTAAATGTAAATTATATTTTCTTTCTAAATGTATATGCATATGATGATATATGATGATAAAAATATTATGTGGGGATCAAGTGTTGATAAACTTGATTAAAAAGATTGAAAACTACATGTAAAAAGGTTAAAATCTTGTTTAATTTAGTAGGCTGTATAAAACAGTAAAGAACCTGACAATAAATTGTTAAAATGGCTTTGATAAATTAATATACTGTAAGATATGAGACTTGTACATATGTTAGAGTTGGCCACTCAATGGTATCCATAAAATGAGTGAGATATGATCAAAACAATATTGAAGTTCAAATATGTATAGTCTGTATTGGACGGACTGTTAGAGACATATAGAAGTTGATTGAGCAGTAGATAAAGCTGGGTTAGTTGTAGCACATATCATGTAATTTGTGCTTCCCAAAAATTAGCTTCTATCTCCTTGTAGAACTCAAGATATGGTAAAAATGGTGAAAGTGAAATTCATAATCAGATTTGTAAAATAAAAGTATATATTATAAAATTAGCACTCAAGTAAAACTAATATAAAATGTATTCCTAAAACCACTAACTTATATTAATTATAAATAAGTATATACTTTGATAAATAAATGAGACATTTTATAAAAATAGCAATTTGATAAGTTTTATAAGTTATAAAACTATATACATAAGTTTTACGTCTTTTCGGCTAAAACCGAAAGATTAACGTTTTCATCAAATAAAACTTAGACGGTCGGACCCGTCTAATGTAAACTTTTTATAACTCATATACTGATGTATAAGTACATTTGACAAGTGAAATCCAATAAAACCCGAGCTTTATAACTTATGGACATCAACGGGCCAAAATAACCTTATTGGACTATTGACCCAACTAGTTTGGATAAACACTAATGGACTTACTCATTGGGCTTAACCCACTTGGGCCCAACATATGAGTAAAGGCCTGGTATTAAAAGTATAAATAGACCAATATAATGTATTGGGCTTTAAATGGGTTTATTGGGCCTCAATATGGAATTGGATTGAAACTAGTGTAACTAGTAAAAAATTTGACTAACACATAACACTATACTGTTGAATGAAGATATAAAAACCCACTTGATCATCATTATACTTATAATATCATCATTTATATACATAGCCATTATTTTTCTAAAGTCATTGGACAAGAGTCTAAGACGAGTATTATTTGTCTAGGTTTTCGTGATTGAAGCACGTACCGTACATCCAAATCGCCGATAACCGCCTTTCCCAATCAACGTGAGTTCATAACCTCGCACTCTTTTAAATGTTTTTATGAAATGTTTTATAAACCCGCGAGGGAGATAACGTGTTAGTTTTAATAAAATAAGACACCAGTTGTCCCGATTGTTTGTTTATTGATATGGACCCGAATGATTATATGACCCGATGTATGATTATATGACCCGATGTATGAAATGCATGGATTATTATTAGTTAGGTTATGTCACTAAAAGTCTCATTAGCATGAATTGTGAACTACCGGGATTTGGTAGACTCTTATGCATATAATAGTACTATTTGGGGAAGATCACCCCAGTTCGCGCCTTGACGGTTGATCCCCGTCATGCCACATTGATTGGTAAGCGAATTTATGTATGAGAAGATTTCCATAGCGTGATTTTTGTGATGACACGCTAACTTAGATGGGCAAATGAGTTTCGGGTTAGCTACCCGTTGTTTGGTATAGTAAGGTAGCAATATCACGCGGTTTATAATAATCCAATAATGAAAATACTGTTATACGAATTGAATTACAATATATTGCTTGACTAGCAATACGAGGTCTTATTATTGATATTATGTTCGTGTTTTGGTTTTACATAACCATATTCATATAACGGTTTTTATTTAACTCTATACAATGTTATAAAACGTATTGTATGATGTATTTACGACATTGGTTCGTATAATGGTTTTGAAGGCAAAAGCCTATAGTATGATTTACAACAAAGATTTGTATGAAATGTTTTTGGCTTATTTTATGGCCTACGACAAAGAATTGTACAAAATGACTTTCGGTAATAATTTTATACCGATGATATATTAATGGATTTCGTTAAACTCTATGAATTCACTCGGCGTTTTCGCTGACCTTTTCTTTTAACATGTATTATCTCAGGTACTTGAAGGTAATTCTCGGGAAGACGACAAGAATTTATGGCATGCACTTAAATAACGATTTGCATTCAAATGTTTTGTAAAATTGTATGAAATACTATGACTCGGGACCAATGTAATTTGATGTTTATGAATGGAAAATGCTTTATTATTAAACGACGCGGTTTTAAGCGTTGTCTATGATTTGAGTAATGTGCTATACTGTAACAGCAACGACTCTTCCGTTGAACTAAAGTATGAATATTTGGGGGTTTTACATGCTTGCATGTCATCAAAAAAACCCAAACCCGATTTATTATGTTCTTGTTTTTATTTACGTTAACATATGTTCATATCATTTGATTAATTTAATTCATGATTCATTAAAATAAATAAGAAAGTAAGATTTATGGTTTTACCGAAACGAAGAAAAGATCAAGCAATGAACAAACACGAACACACCTTAAGAATTAAAGATCAAAGTCAATTTTCTTTTCTCCCCTTTTTTGTTCTTTAAAACCGGCGCCAATAACACCCTTTTAGGGTTTTCTTTATTTTTCTGTTTTATTAAAATGAGAGAATAACATACGTATGTTTTGGTTATATCCCTTAGTGGACTAGGCCTTGGTCCTTTTTAACTTGTAAAAGTTTATAAGGATTTATACATGGAGCCCATTTAGTATTTATTTATTTCGTGTTTTAACTTGGATTCTTGTGTGTGTCGTATATTTGTGATTAATACTTTTGTGTTATATCTTGTCGTGTAGTATTAATATACGTAAATTATTATCGTGTATTAAATAAATACTAAAAGTTTTTATTTAATGGTATTTTTATGCGGTTTTTACACGGAAGTTAGTTATACCGTGATTATTAAGAAAAATGACAAGATTGAAAAAAAAAACTAATGAAGGAAAATTACTCTTGTGGATGATCAAGGAATCCAATATCTAGAAAAAGGAGTAATATTTCAAGTGAGCTTAATGACGAGGTTCTAGTTGAACATGTGGATAATGACATGACATTTGTTTTGCTGCTAAAACGTCTAATATTGGATATGGGACTAATAGTGTGTGAAAAAAATGGAAACATTTTTACAAGAATGTAGATTATGACTACGACCCATATGATGATGATATGTATACTGATTAGGATATTTCGGGCAGTGTCAAGTCTATTGCTGATAATCTTGGAATCAGAGTCCGTGAACATATGAAATTTTAGTTTTCATTATATTCTATGTGAATTTTTAGTTTTTGTGTCTGTTTCTTCTGGATATGAGTTTATCTAGCGATATGTAATATTTAACTTGGGTAAACTACAAAAAACGTCCCTAAACTTTGCCATTTTGGCAAATTTGCCACTGAGAGCAAACTACAAGATTGCCGCTATACTTCAAAATCTCGTGCAATTTTACCACCGAGTTGAGGATTTTGACTTTTGCTAACATTTTCTGTTATCTTCCCCTCATGTGCCATGCTCATGAGGGTATTTTCGTCATTTTAATTCACCATCTTACACCAACCTTTCTTTTATGCAAATTTTGTACCTAATATGTTTTCTTCTCCAATTCTTCTTCTTCCCCAATTAAATTTTCCTAGAACAACACCACCAACACCACCACCACCACCGCCATCCACCAACACCACACGCCGCCATTGTTAACGTAGCAACATCGATTTTATTTAAAGAAATACCAATAATAATAATGATAAATTCAAAATCTGCCACATGAGGAAGTTAACTAAGGTTAACGGGTGAAAGTTAGAAAATACGGTTCAATGAGTTTTTTTGTAGAAAAATGAGAAGCTTAATGACAAATATGCATCAACTTAGCTATATTTAAAACAAAATTTGCATTTTATCCTAATTATTATATAATAAACCTATATAAGCTGTAAGGCTCAAAATAAGCAGGCTTATATAAATTGTAAGAGGTATATAAGTTGAAACGAACACCAGGCACTCCCCCTACATTATTAAATCAAAAAAACAATTCTCAGATAATGCTGATTTGAAAACACTCACGACACAGATCCTTGTTTTCACATCTTACAAATCAATGTCGATTCATAAATCACACAAATCTAAAACCAAACTTAATAATCAACCTTACTCAATTATAATACCAATCACTCCTAAAAAACTCATTTCCCAAATATCACTCCAACCCGGTAAACAGCTTCACGCCGGTAAACAGCTTCACGCACATTCGTCGTAACCGGGCTCTTTTACTACATGATTCTATATACAAAGTTAGTGGACATGTACTGTAACTGTCATATTTTGTGGGACGCACACCAGATGTCTGATAAAATGGCTAATAAATGGAATGTTTTTGTATGGAATGTTTTGATACATGGGTATGCGTGGAATGGGCCTTTTATAAATGGGATTGTGTAGTTTTATGAAATGGTTAAATATGGAGTTGTTCCAGATAATTTTATGTTTCCTTTTGTGCTTAAGGCGTGTGCGAATGTGGGTGATGTTGGTATTGGTAGAGATGTGCATGAGCATGTGGTAAGGACCAATTGGGATATGGATGTGTGTGTGTGTGCGGGTTTGATTGATATGTATGCGAAATGTGGGGAGGTTGCGAGTGCGACAGAGGTTTTTGATAAGGTGGTGGAACAAGATGTTGAAAATATGTTTTTTCAAAGAATGTCTCGGTCACATCATTGTTAGCATATATCACGAGAAATAGACTATTTAGGACTTTGTAACTTTGAGTGACCTCCCTTAGGGGGAGATTGTTGGAAATACGTTTTTACGTATTTAGGAAGGATCGGTCATTCCAACAATATATACGTAGTATGGGCTCGGGATCTAATATGTAATAGTATAACCCATAAAGCCCACATGTAGGGTAGGCTATATATATAAATCCCCCATATTACATTGCGCAGCAGAAATATACAATTGGGTGTTATTCACAAACTTCATTTCACAAACTCTTTATACAACCGTAAAACAGTATATTTAGGAATAAATAAGGAAATAATTTAAATCAATGTCTAAAACCTTCAATCCCAAGTAAAATTAGTTTAAAAGTATATCAGAGTAGCGTTCAGGTTCCCTAAGGATCTTAACAAATCGTCAAACCTTTTACCAAAATATTGGACCATATACTATATGTTTATGACAAACGGGAAAGAAATATGTTTTTTAGACCAAATTACTACAAAAGAAATCTTGCAATCCTTCTCCAGCAAGCTCCGCAACTCAACAACTTCAAGTACCTGAAATACATGCTTAAAATCATCAACACAAAGGTTGAGCAAGTCTATAGGTTTAACAAAAGATATTTGAACACGTCATAAAAATCATTCACAATTGTTTAATAGCATTATGGCCATACAATCTATTAATCAGGCATTTCAACTTATAGCAATAGCTAATGAATTGTATTAAGCTCATGACACCGACCCCTTAACTTAGTCACCCACGCCAAATGCCAGCATGACCATAAGAATTCCAATGCCCCTACTAGGGTATCAATTACAAGAATACCACATTCTCATTCTCGTAAAATTATCCTTCCGATAGTTTACTCTGTGTAATGCCCTGATCTCAGATAGGGTCGTCAGCCCAGTAGTACTATCATTAGAATAAGCGGCTATTCCCAACTCACAAAATCAAGTCAGAAGATAGTTAACGGCTCATGAATTTAGGAACTTTTGCAATTTAGGTACTTATACAATTCAAATCAACAAAGGCAACAAAGGCAACATTCAGGTCCAACAATTACTCATGACATGTGTTAATTTTAAAATCATTAAAATTAAAATCATTAAAATCATTAAAACAAGTAGAAAGCGAGGCTATAGACTCACCTGAAGTATTAACAGTAGTATGACGACTTTCAACGATCGATGATGCCCGGCGAACAAGAAATTCACAATCTATCAAAACAAAACGCGTGCCTTTAATAATACATCCAAGTAATATTTCATACTTAATAAATTGAAATAAATATCTCAAAGTCAAAATCAAACTCGCACCATACTCAATTTAATAAATCCTTCTTACGTACACTTTTATACTTTTATTCTTTCAAAAACTGTCGATATATATATTTTAATCGTCCAAACTGTTTTCCTTACTTAAACACATCAATAGCTTACGATACTAATCAGAAACTTCACTTATTATATATAGAAAGACCTCCCAAAAGTTGGTTAAAAGATTTCAGTTTTAAAGTTCCCTGCCCGACTCATCTTCGAACTACAAAAATCGGACAGTTTTACGTCAACAACACATATAGTCTTTTTAACTTATTTATTTGACTCTGTTTACAAAACCGACACTCATCTTTGAAAATAGACTCAACACCATCATGTTTATCACTTAACATCAGTCCATGACCCATTTTAAAATCCTTTTAATAGTCCTCGAGATTCGATCTAAATATCGACAACAATTATACATTGTGACGATACTCGTCTCCCGGTACACGAATAATCAAACTATCATAACTTTTCGCTCGTTTGGAGCTAGAAGCTCTACTTTATATCAAATCGAAGCTTATGAAATCATCTACAACAATATCTAACTAGTTCATATCATACTCAAACTTATTTTTTTCAAAAATCAACTTTTATATTCTGGTCAAAAATACCCCTTTAAAATCACTCAAAATCAAATTTTTACCACATTTCAACATCATTTTTACCACTACAATCATCCTAATATTACTACTTTCAATCCTAACACACTATATCATCCTAGATGATCAAATCAAATAAAATCCAACTAAAAATTTCAACATGCAACAACTTAAAATAATATATAACATCATAAACACCTACATACAACAATCAAACAAGATCAAAACACACGATTTTTCATCAAAAATGGGTTTTTATAAATTGTTCATGCATGTAAGAGATTTTCATACCAAAAGATGGAGAATCAAAAGATAAGAATGGGTCTTTGATTAGATTTTGACGGAAAACAAGAGGGGAGGGAGAGATAGATTTTGCTAGTGGAATGTGTTTATGTGTGTGTAATTATGTTTAAAATTTCCTTTTATATGGGAAAAGTTTAGGGTAGTTTTGGCAAATTGTGATTCTTGTGGAGCAAAATGCAATTACTTGGTTAAAAAGCGGGAAATCACTATTAGTCACTTTTAAAAATATTTACGAGTCTCGGGTTTCACAAAAATACTTCTCAAAACTTAAAACGCACACAAAATATGATATTATATAGTCCTGACACGACTTAATACGACATTAAAAATAAAAACGTCAAATTATTAAACATCGACATGTCTAAAATAAAACATAAATTTTATGGGCATCCATTGATATCGTCATTACTAATAATCGTCGCAACACTTCAAAACGTAAAAATATAACTTTCAACATTCATCCAAATCAAATCACCAATCATCATAACAATCAATCTCGTCAAAATTTCAAAAATATACGTAAAAATATAATTAAATAATGACCACGGGTTTGGGTTGTTACATCCTATCCTCCTAAAAGAGAGCGACGTCCCGGCGCTCAACCCGCCTCACACTCGCACTTCCTCACTTCTAGAATCAACGTGACCTCTTATCCTCAAGAGATACTCACGTCTTTCACACCAATTCAATTTAATTCTTATGATATTACCATACAACCGAATATTACTACACTTCCACTTCCAAATTTCACTTTCCAATATGATAATATTCTTTCCTCATTCATACTCCTTCTGCATCACTTTCTCAGTTTCATTCCTGCTTCAATACTCTGATAACTTGACCCACGATTATGTAAGTTCTCAAATTAAGATGTGCAATTATCATCGCATAGATATTTCATCTTCACTAGGTTCTATTATTCCTCATAGTAAAATATTAAAGATATCATCATCCCAAGTTTCAATCACATCAACACAAATTCAATTTTCATCGTTCAAATCATCCTTTCACTCTGTTCGTTTTCACTAGATATCTATTGTTGATGGAATCTCTTTCCGAAAATACGCAATATTCCTTCTTGACTCAATTCTTCTCACTTTCTGTAAAGATTTCTAATACTCAAAAGACAATCTCAGTCTCTGGGTTACATATATTATGTTCAAACCTTATTCAATGCTCATTCCTTCTTACAACAATTTCCGATATTAAAAAATACTGACACTATGTCCCGAGGTTACACTAACCTAAACACAATAAGATTATCAGTAACTCTGACTAGTCACTTATATACCTCCTATGCCCATCTTCCACTTTCATTCATTCTAACAATCAATACACTGAATTACTGTACCTTCCATAGTACATCATTACATCTTCCTCATATCATATATTGTTTGAACAACTCTGTTAGTCTCATCTAGTCAAATATGAAATGTATAATGGTCAGATCACTTCCTGATATCGTAATACATCTTGGTTCCAACCAGACTGTATCAATACTTCAACTTGTGAAATTCCTTCAATACTACGCGTGACGCTCTCAGCACTCTTAGAATAATTAAATTCTCCTTGATCTGAAAAATTTATTCGCCACTGGTCCTTGCATTCTTAACACATTCTCTGATCTAATGGAAGGAGAATTAGATAATTACAATAACCGTTTTTGTTCCACAAAAACATACATCTCAACTCTCTCATTTCTACTACCATTCTATTTCAAAATTTCCGACAATTTGTTGATCTTCTTTCTTTGGCATTCCTTTTCCATTAGTTTATCAATTCAATTCTAACTTTCTTTCCATTCTATCCATTCTGCTTGTTGTTACCAATATTCCAAAAATCTCAAGACTCAAGAGTCAATTCTCAATTACTTTAGAAATCTTATAAGCCCTTTTTCCTTCTCCTCCATATTAAATACTCACTAGTTGATAGTGAAAGTATCGACTCTCATCCTTCATAATCTGGAACACACTTTGTAATACAGAACTATAACATATCTCATCTATAATTTACTAATTATTATTTCCCAGTCATCATTAGGTAATCCTTAACTCCTTTCTTTTGAAATTCCCGAATGGAATTTATAAGTAAGTCCTCATTGTCCTTATTTTCTTCATACTTGATTCCATACAAGTAATACTTAACAATCCCAAAATAAATACCACATCGTCAAAACTCATGATCATATATTTCCCGTTATACATCATTATTCCAGTCAACACACTACTATTACTTTCCTTTCCACCTGACATTATCAAAATATCATTACCACAGCGCTATAATTCTTTCAGATTCCTCCAATACTAACTATACATCACAGAATTTCAATCTATCCTCAGCTTCGTAAACAACTTCCTCAACTACAAAAATCAGATCTCAAAACTACAACTTAGATGTATGAATGGATTTCACACATTTAGTTCTTCTTTGTCAACTTATCAATGGTTCAACAAATGGTGAAAACCTTTCGATAAACCCCCGATAATACTCATCTTACACAAAGGAATTGACAAGCTTCAGTCGGTGTCGTCGGTATCGAAAAAGCCTTAATCATTTCAATCTAGTCAAGACTTTCACGATCACTTCAGCCATAGATCGCACATTCTAAAACATCTATATCAACTTTAGCTAAAATTCATACCCAAAGAATTTAACACACCATTCCTCCTTCCCTAACAATTTTTCAATTGTTATTGAATACTTTCCTTTACTTCCTTAATATCCATCAAACAAAACATCATTCATCAGTAATGGATACCGATTCTGGTACTCAGTTTGTTTAATCTCGCAGCAATCATCTTATCCCCAAAACATCCAGCTTCTTTCCTCACTTCCATTATTACTCTTTGATAACTTACCCTTCCAGTCAAATCAGATTATCCTTATTATCTCATCTGCCAACCCTTACAATTAATCATATTACCATCCTCAACTTCCTGACAATGCCGTATAACAAAATATACAATCAGATTACATAACTTCCATCACTAAGCTAACACAAAGCTTCTTTTTCCCAAGACGACAGTGAACTCTACAATTCCGCAGAACAATCACAAAATAATCTTAAATATTAACTCATCTTCTCATTCCCTTCCGACTACTACTGGTAAAGCACACAGAAAATTCGATCTATTACTGTTTCCTCCTACATACCTTCTCATCATTGACCAATAAAAATCTTCAAATATAAATTCCACTGATTACTTCCTGAAATCAGTACTCAATACTTAACAACATACCAATTTAATTCTTTCCACCTTTAATTATTAAATCCTATGACATTCATCCTTATCCCGGTTAACTTTCTCATAACTCTACTTCAGCTAATTGCGCGATACCTCTTAATTCCATAAGTTTAGAAAATATTCCTTTAATATATATATATATATATATATATATATATATATATATATATATATATATATATATATATATATATATATATATATATATATATATATATATATCTACATATATATATATATATATATCTATGTAGATATATATATCTATGTAGATATATATATATATATATATATATATATATATATATATATATATATATATATATATATATATATATATATATATATATGTAGATATATATATATATATATATGTAGATATATATATATATATATATATATATATATATATATATATATATATATATATATATATATATATATATATATATATATATATATATATATATATATATATATATTTATTAACAATCCTTCCATCGGTTTATTTCTCATTTCAACCAATCGCTAATTCTTGTTGAATTCTCTTCCTCGGGTTAACTAAAATCTATCATCTTCAAATCTCAATATATCCTCAAACACCTTTAGAATTTCAATACACCATCAATAACACCTTCAGGATTTCAATATACAATTAATAACACCTTCAGAACATATCCGATGAAATTCTAACTCAATGATTATCAGATAAGAATAAGCAAATTACAACATCTGAATCTCAAATCTTATTAGTATTTCCAAAATATTGGCTGTGATACCAGCAACATTCCTTTCATATTGATTTTTCATTATTTGAATAATTCCTTTATTCAATCTCCTTTACCGAAATGAAAACATTTCATTACCACGGAAATACCAATTCCTATACTACACTCCTTGTTAGTCCTTCAGCAGCCCGACCACCAGCTAGTCTGTACTTATGACAAGTAAATAGATAATTGCTTAAGTGGCATAAAATATATGTGATCTACACATCATACTTCCTCATGCTTACCCGATTCATAGCAACCGCTTGAATACCATCTCTTCTTATCTTAGACTGTTACACTCCAAGTTTACCTACTTTTAGAGGAAATAAATTCTTATTCCTAATTGTCATTCGCAACATACCGTTCCTTTACCTTTTCTGCCACCCTTAATTTCGAATCTGGATCAACCTTTAAATTACTATTTCTTTTCGTCTAATTGAACATTCCCAAATGACTATTGATATCTCAAAACATCCATCAGTTACTCGAACTTATCCATATAGTTGCACCTTTCCAATTACCATTAGTATCCATACGACCCTCTTCACCGCATCTCTTCTCATTAATAGGAATCTAACATACAGACATCCTTTTAAAATCTTGCAGAATAGCAGCAGCCTCTCCAACTGGAACAACATCATCTTCAACTGGAACAGCCGCATCTTCAACTGGAACAACAGCATCTCCAGTCTCAACACCTCGTCTCCTCGCAGCACAATCAGCTTCGAACAATCTAACAACTATTACCACGATCATATAATCTACCTTATAGTTAACAACCTTTGGAGACATATTTCAAGAAACTCAGTCACGTAAAATCCTACTAATGACAGAAACATATCTCATTCAACTCTTTCTACTGTTATCACAGATGAAAGAAACATGATAAGTATACACATCGAGATAGAAAGAAAAGGATCTTTTCATCAAGATATATCATGAATACTCCATGCGCCAACAACACAATACTACCTAAATTCCACAATCATCTCACCAAAAGAGAAGATAACAAAGACACATCAAGATACTAAATGGTAATAGTAGATTGCATCCATAAATCCGAGAAAATCGCAACAAAATCTTGTCACTACAGTCACTTACCCTGATCATCCTAAACAACAACAATAAATCAATCACAATACTACCCCACAACATCTAAATAATCCAAATTCAATACAACAATACACAAAGTGAAATACAACAAAGATCCATCACTACATCACTCCATAGGATGTGGCACATCATTTTCTCCAACTTTGATTGTCCCTGCTTCATCTTCATGTGGTCCTAACTTGCAGAACCTCCATTTTGGATCAAAGCACGGCAGCTCCTCAAATGTGCTTCTTGACACGGCGGATCTATCATATAATGCGAATCAGCATACACCTCACTATCATGGAACTTCCAATGCGGTCCAAAATACGGCCCAAGATGAGATACATATTCACTTAACCTGCGAAGCCTATCTCTCTCTTCCTGATACTTTTTAAAATCAGTTCCATAACTTCTCAATTCAGCTCTAACCTCAGTTCTTCCAACTTTACTCTCAGTCATATAATTATCACTTTCAAATTCTACAACATTTTTCTTATCGTCCGTATCATCCTCATAATCTAACCATCCACCTGAGTTCTTATGATTACATCCTTGCTGACATTGCATACCCCGTTGACCTACAGCATATCCCCGCCTATTGTTGTTAAGTGGTGTGTCGGACATTTTCTATAGTTACAGAAAAATTTAAAGGTACATAAGGTCATTATTCAAAAATATATATATGCAATGCATAATTATGCAAATGCAAATGATTTACGTATGCCAAATATATATGTATGTGATGCTATGCAATGCAATGCAAATGATAATTATACAATACTCATAAAAAATGAAATTATGATGAAAGCACTCCGCGTCCTTTCATTAATACCAATACCTTATCATAGTATTTACTTAATAAATAATCAGGAATTCAGAACAGTTTTGAGGGATACATCTATAATAACAAAGCATAACAAAAATAAACAATCTTACCGGAGCCTTGCAAAGAAGTTGCTTTGCTTTTATTAAATACCTTTGACACCAAAGTTATAGTTTAGGACATTTTCAAAAATCGACCTAATTCGCTATAACTAAAAAGCTCTGGTTACCAATCTATAACACACCCAAATAACATTGCGCAACAGAAATACACAATTGGATGTTATTCACAAACTTCATTTCACAAACTCTTTATACAACCGTAAAACAGTATATTTAGAAATAAATAAGGAAATAATTTAAATCAATGTCTAAAACCTTCAATCCCAAGGAAAATCAGTTTAAAAATATATCAGAGTAGCGTTCAGGTTCCCCAAGGATCTTAACAAATCGTCAAACCTTTTACCAAAATACTAGACCATATACTATATGTTTATGACAAACGGGAAAGAAAACTGTTTTAGACCAAATTACTACAAAAGCAATCCCGCAATCCTTCTCCAGCAAGCTCCGCAACTCAACAACTTCAAGTACCTGAAATACATACTTAAAATCATCAACACAAAGGTTGAGCAAGTCTATGGGTTTTACAAAACATATTTGAACACATCGTAAAAATCATTCACAATTATTTAATAGCATTGTGGCCATACAATCTATTAATCAGGCATTTCATCTTATAGAAATAGCTAATGAATTGTATTAAGCTCATGACACCGACCCCTTAACTTATTCACCCACGCCAAATGCCAGCATGACTATAAGAATTCCAGCGCCCCTACTAGGGTATCAATTTCCAGAATACCACATTCTCATTCTCGTAAAATTATCCTTCCCAGAGGTTACTGGGTGTAATGCCCTGGTCTCAGATAGGGTCGTCAGCCCAATAGTACTATCATTAGAATAAGCGGTTGTTCCCAACTCACAACATCAAGTCAGAAGATAGTTAACGACTCATGAATTCAGGGACTTTTGCAATTTAGGTACTTATACAAAGAAAATCAACAAAGGCAACATTCGGGTCCAACAATTACTCATGACATGTGTTCATTTTACTTCAAATAGCATGTATCCCCCTCGCGGGTTTTAAAATCATTAAAATAAGTAGAAAGCGAGGCTATAGACTCACCTGAAGTATTAACAGTAGTATGACGACTTTCAACGACTGATGATGCCCGGCGAACACGGAATTCACAATCTATCAAAACCGTGCCTTTAATAATACATCCAAGTAATATTTCATACTTAATAAAATGAAATAAATATCTCAAAGTCAAAATCAAACTCACACCATACTCAATTTAATAAATCCTTCTTACGTACACTTTTATACTTTAATTCTTTCAAAAATTGTCGATATATATATATTAATCGTCCAAATTGTTTTTCTTACTTAAACACGTCAATAGCTTACGATACTAATCAGAAACTTCACTTACTATATAGAGAAAGACCTCCCAAAAGTTGGTTAAAAGATTTTACTTTTAAAGTTCCCTGCCCGACTCATCTTTGAACTACAAAAACCGGACAGTTTTACGTCAACAACCCATATAGACTTTTTAACTTATTTATTTGACTCCGTTTCCAAAACCGACACTCATCTTTGAAAATAGACTCAACACTATCATGTTTATCACTTAACATCAATCCATGACCCATTATAAAATCCTTTTTATAGTCCCAGAGATTCGATCCAAAGATCGAGAACAATTATACATTGTGACGATACTCGTCTCCCGGTACACGAATAATCAAACTATCATAACTTTTCGCTCGTTTGGAGCTAGAAGCTCTACTTTATACCAAATCGAAGCTTATGAAATCATCTACAACAATATCTAATTAGTTCATATCATACTCAAACTTATATTTTTCAAAAATCAACTTTTATATTCTGGTCAAAAATACCCCTTTAAAAATCACTCAAAATTAAATTTTTACCATATTTTAACATCATTTTTACCACTATAATCATCCTAATATTACTACTTTCAATCCTAACACACTATATCATCCTAGATGATCAAATCAAATAAAATCTAACTAAAAATTTCAACATGCAATAATTTAAAATAATATAAAACATCATAAATACCTACATACAACAATCAAACAAGATCAAAACACATGATTTTCCATCAAAAATGGGTTTTTATAAAATGTTCATGCATGTAAGAGATTTTTATACCAAAAGATGGAGAATCAAAAGATAAGAATGGTTCTTTGATTAGATTTTGTAGAATCAAGCTAGATTTTTAAAAATCTAGGGGTGTTTGTGCTTGGGGGTTGACGGAAAACAAGAGGGGAGGGAGAGAGAGAGAGAGAGTTTCCTAGTGGAATGTGTTTATGTGTGTGTAATTGTGTTTAAAATTTCCTTTTATATGGGAAAAGTTTAGGGTAGTTTTTGCCGATTATGATTCTTGTGGACCAAAATGCAATTACTTGGTTAAAAAGCAGGAAATGACTATTAGTCACTTTTGAAAATATTTACGGGTCTCAGGTTTCACCAAAATACTTCTCAAAACTTAAAACGCACAGAAAATATTATATTATATAGTCCCGGCACGACTTAATACGACATTAAAAATAAAAACGTCAAATTATTAAACATCGACATGTCTAAAATAAAACGTAAAATTTTCTGGGCATCCGTTGATATCGTCATTACTAATAATCCTCGCAACTCGTCCAAACGTAAAAATATAACTTTCAACATTCATCCAAATAAAATCACCAATCATCATAACAATCAATCTCGTCAAAATTTCAAAAATATACGTAAAAATATAATTAAATAATAACCACGGGTTTGGGTTGTTAAAATATATACTCCTCATAGCATGTTAGGAAGGGTTGTTGGTTCTCATTTTCATTAATCATTATTCATCTTTTCTCTCATCATCACCTTTCTCTCTCTAACTTTTTCTTTCTAGTTTTTCATCTCTATCCCTCTCTTTAGATCATTCCTATTACATAGACAATCCAAAGAAAACGTGGACCTATGGGATGATTGGTTTGTTCTTATGTTTTTTTTTATTGATTTTGGTGAGTTTTGTTTTAATCAAGCTCAAATCTTGAATTTTTTTGTGATTTAATCAACTATAGTGATTGGGTTTACTTTTTTTTCGCAGAAATCACAAAAAAAAATTGGTTTATGTGGTGATTTTGGAATTCGGGTGTTAGAACAGTCGCGTGTTCATCGTATTTAAGGTACGGTTTTATTTTAATTTTGGCAGTCTTCACTTTCACTTTGAAACCCCGAAACCCCGAAAGTGACTTTCACAAGAGCGAAAGTGAAAGTGAAATTCATTCACATATCCGAAACTCATTGTTTTCCCGAAAGTGAATCTATTCATTAGAGCGAAAGTGAAATTTTCATTTATCCGAAAGTGAGAATAAGAAAAATTGTGAAAGTGAAACTCAACTGACTCGACAAAAACCTTTCTTAAGTACTCGAAAACCCAACACAGAAGAATCTCAACAACACCCACCCACAGACTGACAATAAACTGACTCGAAACCCAGAATTAAAAATAAGGCAAAGACTCAAAGACTCAAGTACTCGCTCTTCACCACACAAGACTGGAACCATACAAATACTAGATCTCAGATTCTTAAAACTTTCAAAGATCCTTACAGATCATGTAAGTTTGATATGTATCATCCCTGATCTGTGTTCATATTCGAATCAAACAGATAAGAACCAAACTAGAAAACTTGTTTTTTATGTTTTGTTTCAAGTAGGCTCCCAACCAAAACAAAATACAACCATAACTTCAACAGAAAATCACCTACCTGAGACCATAAGCATGATCTTGAAGATGCAAGCGCTCTTGGTTCTTCCTTCTAAGGGGTTTTAGTTCGTGGGTATGTGAAAACAAGTTCATTGGTTTGTTTTTGCCTTACAGAATTAATCTTTGCGTGTTGTGTGGAGATTTAGTGGAGATAACAGATTTGATCTATTGATTTTTGGGAGTATTCAAGAAAACAGGGCAGAGGAAACTAGACAGCATTGAGTAGTTTTTGTTTGTTTTTGTATTGAGACGGAGGAAACAAGAGAATTTATTGAGAGGTTTATAGGTTAAGAAGAAGAGTTGTGATTTGGTATCTGGTTTGGTAGTACAAAAAGTTTGGTATTGGGAGCATTGAAAGACAAAGAAAGAAGGAGAGTTTATGGTTTTGGGAGCACAGAGAGTTTATGGTTTTGGGAGAATAGAAAGTGGTGAGTTCTTTTGGAAGAAGAGAAAGTGGGGCGGAGGCTAGAAGATAGTACTATCTTGTAAAAGTTTTTAAATATTGTTGAGCTGGAGAAAAAAACTTAACAACAAGCCACGTTTTTAAACATATCCAACTCATTACTCATTAGCAATTGCTTAGGCCACGTTTATTTTGGTTGTCCCCATTTCTCTAAAAATTTGACTAAGCTACACGTATCCTTTTCATTTTCTTAAACATTGTTTAATTGTTTTTAGCCATTGGTATAGGCATTGGAAAATGTGGGGCTAAGTAAGTTGTTAAAGTGATGATTAATCCCGAGTTGTTAGGCATTGGTAAAGTAAGTTAAATTGTTAAATTAAAGTGAACTTAAGAGTTGTAAAGTGTTAGTTTGGTAGTAAGTGTTGGACCGGGTAAATTGTTTTCATCGAATTTCAATGGATTTGTTGAATTTGATATCTCAAGAGGGCGACTTGCATCTCATGCAAGACACAGCTAGAGAAAGTGGGATAACTTCATTTTGACTACTTCAATATCATCTTGTGATCATTTCATGGCTTCAAGGACGAAGCAAATTTGTGACACTCTTTGGTAAAGATCGTTATACATTCATCAAATCGATGTTCCTCACCTTGAACCAACTAGCTGAGCAACTTCACAAAGAAGACTTTAATCACTCTGCATCAGAATCTGCATATCAATCTCTACTGACACAACTTACGTACTTCTTCAAATTCAACGTCGTTAAGTCTGAAAAGTCAGGGATATGTCAGTCATTTCTTCAATACACACATACGGAGGTTCAAGAGTTCCGTGGTACACTGTTTAAATTCATGACAACGGTATCGTCTTCGATTTATGAAATATCCCGAATTCAACAAGCGTATGATAGTGGAGTGCAAGAATCTAAGATGCAGATGCAAGAGGAGAATGCTCATACGGTTGACAATTTGGAGCCTAAAGATTGCAACATGGAATCAATAGTAAAGCATGATATCAGTAACACGTCAAGGAATGTTACAGACATCTTTTATGATTACACCATACCCTTATGACGAAGAGCCTACAAATATGGTACAATGTCATGTTATATATGATGTATATGCTGATGAAATGCCGCATATTGAGTATTTCGAACCTAATTATGATAAACATGGTATGGAAAAGAGTGATAGCGATACCATTTATGATTCATCCGATGTGCGTCATAATGGGGGAGAAAGTGTTCAAAATGCTAACAATCATGATAATTTCCTTATGACAGCTTCATTAATTGCTTCTGATTCTAAGGTTAAAGAGATCGAAAGGATTGTAGCTCAACAATCTAAAGATCTTGAGGATGCCAAACTTGAATTTTCGAAGAAAACGAACAAATTTGAAACATATTTTGAAAAACTTGAAAAGTCAAACGTTGTTCTTGAACGAAAATTGGATAAAAAAGTTCTAGATTCTAAAGCTGAAAAGGATAATCTTTTGAAACAAATTAAGTTGCTAGAATCTAAATTGGCATCCTAAGATAAATTGCTCAAAAAGAATTAGACTTTAAAGGCTCAAGTTCAGGAAAAGGTTTTTGCTATAGCTGCGTTGAAAAACGAATTGAGGAAAACTAAAGGAACTAGTGTGGACACTAAGATTGAAAAACCATCAATCTTGGGGAAACCACGTACAAATCAGTCCGTTAGACAACCGACTGCATTTAGATCCGAGCGACTACAATCCTCGAGACCGCGGTTTACCTCCCAAGTTCATATGGTTCATATTTCTATAACAGTCACTCCACCAACTAGACCCAATATGAATAGATCAGCTTTAGCAAGACCTAATCACATTATTTCCTCTAGTTTCTCTACGAATACAAAGAACACGTCTAGAACTAGTTCAAATGACGTTCGCCATAAATTTGGTCTAAGGGAAGCTATTCAAAAGACACAAGTAAGAGATAGGAATTTCAAACCTAGTCAGATGCCTTCTAGATTACCCAACACTGCTAACCATAACATGTCATATACTAGGAGCATCAATCAATCATCTAGGAATTCTAGATCTTACTCGGACATTAAGTATGCTACATGTAAAACATGTAGGAAATGTGTCTTTAAGGCAAATCATGACTCTTGTGTCAAGAAAATCCTTCATGAGGTGAAGTCTCATGCTAGAATTAATTCCCGGTGGCTAGCTAAAATCAAACCCATTGGTAAAGTTTGGCGCCCCACTGGTAGAACTTTCACGCTTGTAGGAAACGAGTGCCCTGTAGCTAGGATAGTCTCGATCCTACTAAGACTACTAGCGAGAAAATTGAAAAGGATGATAGATCACTTAAGCCTGAGATTAAGTTCGTCTATAAAAGGAAACCTTTGACAAGTGAATCATCTATTCATGTCATCTCTGGCAGAAGTAAAGAAAATTGTGAATCTCCGAATGGTTCTAAGATAGATATCACTAACCCATATAAAAGCATACAAACTCCAAATGAGAATGCAGGCACCAAAGTCAAGGATCAACAAAAAGCAACCGGTTTGATCTTTGTACACCGTTCAACTAAGGACACTCTCAGAGTTTGGTTACTAAAGAAGAAGATATTAGAGAAACAAGTGTCTCAGGAGATTTGTAGTTAAGCTTACAATAGATGGCTCATCGCTAAATATCAGACGATGACCCGATCTTCAAATAAAGGAAAGTTTATGTCCGATGATAAACTTATCCTCAGAAACGAGAAATTAAATTTTCTCGGACACGAGCTAAAATTAAAACTATTCAAAAGTTTTAAGCTCGTGTATAATGGTTCATTGTTAAATAACAGACGATGACCCGGACTTCAAATAAAGGGATTCACAAAACGAGAAATTAACTTTCTCGGACACGAGCTTACATTAAAACTATTCAAAGGTTTTAAGATCGTGTATACGGTTTGCAGTCACATGACAGATTGTAACCCGAAATTTAAAGAAAGGAAAGTTTATCGCCGATGATAAACCTATCCTCATCAACGAGAAATTAAATTTTCTCGGACACGAGCTTACATAAAAACTATTCAAAAGTTTTTTAGCTCGTGCAAATGGCGTATAATCACATTTCAGTTTATGCCCTAGACTTCAAAAAGGGAAAGTTTATCGCCGACGATAACTTATCCTTACAACAAGAAATTAATTTTTCTCGGGAATGAGCTAATATTAAAAACATTTGAAGTTTTTAAGCTCATGCACAATGACTTACAGGTAAATATCATACTGTAACTCAGATTTCAATTTTAGGGAAGTTTATCTTTAAATGATAATTTACCCTCGTAACGAGAAATTAATTTTTCTCGGTCATGAGCTTTTATTAAAACATTCCAAGTTTTAAGCTCATAAAGGAAAGTGTATCTTTTAAATAAGAGAACTTTTCCTCATAACGAGAAATTTATCTTTCTCGGTCATGAGCTTTCCGTTAAAATATTCAAAAGTTTTCAAGCTCATGAAAAAGACTTCTAAGTAAATGTCAGCTTAGAACTCGTTCTTCGGTTAAAAGGAAAATTTACCGCCGATGATAACTTATCCTTAACAACGGGAAGTTTACAACTTCTCGGACTTGAGCTCGTTTCGTAAGATATTCAAATTCTTAAGCTCAAGTAATTTGTTAGCCTAAAAAATATTGAGTCAAACAAGAATGTTCGGTCATAGGTTTTTATTGTAACATTTATTAGAACTTTGTAATAGTTAGTAAAAATAGTAGTGACATTACGGGCTTAATGGCTAGCTTAAAAGGCCTCTTTTAAGGTACTAAGCATTTTATTCAAGCACGGCCCATTAAACAATATAGTCCATTAAGGCTACATGTATAAGCCCAACTATATATACCTCTCCTAGAATGTTAGGAGAGGTTGGATCTTTCATTTTTCTTAATCTAATTTCACATAGTAATCATCTCTCTGTATCTACTTTCTCTCTCTAGAAATCATCTTCTTTCTTTCTTCTTTCATAATTAATTAATCAAATCAATCATAGTGAAGTGAATAAAGTATGGGAACAATATTTGGTATCAATCGTCACAGGGTAGATTAGTGATTGGTTGTTGTTATTGATTTGATTCGTGTCATTTGATGTAAAATCATCATGAATTGAATTTTTTATTAGTGTTTTTCGGGCTCTAAATCTTGATATAAATCTCCTACATAGTTGTGGTAGGGATTTGGGTTAGTTATTGTGGTTGAAATCGCAAGTTTTTCGGGTGTTTGGATTGATTTTGGGGTGTTTATCCAAAGAACAGTAATATTCGATCTGTCGTCTATATGTCTCATCACTTTCGGAGAAGGCTTTTGGTGTTTTCCCGAAAGTGAGAATTATATTATTTCGAAACTGAAGAGTCAGTCATTTATTCCGAAACTTAATTTTATCCATCACCTGAAACTAATAACATCCCGAAACTAAAAAGTATTTCGAAAGTGAACAGTTTTCCGAAACATAAAAATCCCGAAACTCAAAACAAAACAAAAAACCTGAAACTCATTTATTTCCGAAACATACTTTTCCCGAAAGTCACTTTTTCCCGAAAATCCTTTTTTCCAAAACTCCTTTTACCCGAAACTCCTTTTTCCCGAAACCCAAATTATTCCGAAACTCACAGTTTTCTCGAATCCCAAATTATTCTGAAACTCATAATTTTTCCCAAAACTCACAAATATTCCGAAACTCACAATTTATTCCGAAACTGGGATTTTTTCCCGAAAGTGAATATCATTCCGAAACTGAGAATTCTTCCGAAAGTGAAAATATTTAATCGTGTGTTTTTGGCCTTAGAATTTTTGGTTTCTTGTGAAGATAATTTTTAGGGGATTTTAACATTTTTCTTCAACAACAACAATCACAACACATCTACTTAAGATCCTTTTTCACTTCAACAATTTCAAGTTTTTCAACATGGATTCTACTCAAGAGTATCGTGTCACAAACAACAACATCATGGTGGCTGGCAATAAAGAGAGACCACCAATGCTTGTGTCCAGTCGATATGCACAATGGCAATTACGATTTCTACGATATCTTGACACTAAACCGAATGGTGATGTTCTTCGTCGTTTCATAACAGACGGACCCTATACTCCCATTACCATCACCATTACTGCTACTCCAGTAACCGACACGATGCCAGGTGCCACTATTTGATTCTAAGGAAACATGTGAGAATACATCGAAAGAGAATCGAGCTTGGATTGTTGCAGATAAGGAAGCAATCTATTTGATTCTAAGTGGGATTCGGGATGATTTTACTCAACGGTTGATGCACACTGCTAAAGAGATGTGGGTTGCAATTGAACATCTGCAACAAGGAGAATCACCAAACAAACAAGATGTCAAAACAAACTTGTTTTGGAACTTTGGCAAGTTTACTTCATTGGATGGGGAATCAATTGATTCATATTACTTCAAATTCTACAAAATGATGAATGATATGACAAGAAACAACTTGGAAGTCTCTACCATGCAATTCAATGTGCAATTTCTACAACAACTTCAACCAGAGTGGACACGATTTGTTACTTTGGTGAAACAACAAAATAAGTTGGACGAGGTCAACTATCACACGCTCTTTGACATTTTGAAACAATTTCAGAATGAGGCAAATGAACTTCGAGCTAAACGGGTAACAAAGACTGCTAATCCACTTGCTTTGGGGTCTACCACTCACCATGTCCAAGATCATCGCTCTCGTACTCCAAAGTCATACTCCACTACATCCTCCTCACCAAGATACTCCACTACATCCTCCTCACCAAGATACTCCACTTAATCCAAGTCTTCAGCTCCCACAAGATCACAAGGCAAAGAAGCAAGAGCACCATCACCATCACCTGAGCCATCGTCTGAAAAGGACAATTATAAAGAACAAGCTCAGAAGGATAGGGAGATGAACTAAAAAATTGCTTTCATTATGAAGACCTACAAGAAAATCTTCAAACACACCAACAAAAATATTCGAACATCATCTAACACAAGAAACCAATATGTTGAGAGTCCTCGAAGGTATAACACACGTCAACATGATGAAAGTCCTCCTAGGTATGATCGACGTAATCCAACTCATGTTGAGGGTTCTGCAAGGTATGATCGACAAACTGCTAAGTATGATACTCAGAGGATTGCTACTGTTGCTGGGAATAGGGAAATTGTTGGCACTCAAGTGGTTCAGCAAATTGGGATTCAGTGCTTTAATTGTCAAGGTTATAGGCATATGGCAAAGGAATGCAGAAAGCCGAAACGAGTTAGGGAGTCTGGTTATCGTAAAGAAAAGATGCTGCTATGCAAGAAGATGGATGTTGGGGTTAAATTGACGACTAAGGAAGGAGCAATGCTTGATGATACTGATGATGAAGCTTCCGACCAAGAATTTGAAGCACATTACTTGTACATGGCAAAGGTTGAAGAAGTTCTCAATGTCACTAAAGATGACAACGGTCCTATCTTTGATATTGAGCCAATCGATAAGGTACACACTGAAGAGGAATATAATGTGTTTGGTAATATTCATGAGCATTGTGAGCTACCCAAAGCTATTACTGACACATGTATGATGGAAACGGTTGATAGCAATACCACACCCAATTCATCAGACATGTGCAATAATGAGTCTAAGGATGATCAACATGCAAATGAGTATGATGATGACGAGGAGCGTATTGCGCTTGCTAACTTAATTGCTTCTTTAAAAAAAGATGTCAAAGAAACTAGAAAGAGTCAAAAGTAATTAAAGAAGGCAAACGCTAGGCTCACTCAAAATTTTGAAGAAAGCAAAGCTACAGTCATAAAATCTAGTGAGCTTCTTGCAAGCTGCCGAGCTCAGATTATTCAAAAAGACAAAGAGCTTGCAAGGTACAAAGGGGGTGTCATTACTACTGTAAAAGATGTTTTTGAAACTAAATACAACGAAACTCTTAAGCTATTAGAACAAGAGAAACGTAATTATAACACCTCTTTAAGTATGGAACGCCACAAAACGTATCTTGCTACCACCAAAGTGAATGAGTTAACTCAAAAGATTGGTTTTCTTCAAGAGGATAAAACTAAACTAGTCACTGCAAAAACGGAAGATGTTGTAAACTTTCAAAAAGATTTCAAAATTAAACAAGCTAAAGACATTGACAAAGTCGCCGAACTTGAAGTGCAAATTGATTTTTATAAGAAAATTGTTTATAAAACAAATCAATCTATTCAAACCATGCGCATGTTGGAACCTCGTTCGTTTTTCAAGGGTAAACTAGTTTTGCTAGTCCTAAGTACCTCGAGCAAGCTCAATCTTAGAACCCGCGCCTATATCTTGAGGAGTCCCAATGGACCGACGTTGATTGTCTAATTGCTTGGCCCGATAGTGATGAGTCATTAATTTTTGAAGAGGAGACTAGATCACCGGTAAATAAAGACTTTGTGAAACCATATAATTATGCTTATGAAAATAGCCTTTATGAACTTTTCAAACCACAAAAACAGAAGTCTCGTAAGCAAATATTTTTCGAATGTGAACAAATAAGAATTAAATGGAGACAAGTTTTTGCCACTAAGAAAACTAATGTTTCAAAATTTATTGAGTACTTGCCATATAAAGCTTCTGTAAGCAAGAGTAAGCAAGCACTTAGTTTTCTTAAACAAAACATTGAAAAATTCAAAAAGGTTGTTGACGACGACTAGAAAGAACGTGAACGTTTGAAAGGCAACAAAGAAATTCCTCATGATATAACTATGCTTATGAAAAGTATTTTGATTCCGCTTGCGGAAATAACTCAAAAACATATTTTGGAATTTGAAACATTAATTAAGCAAGAAATGTTTGATGATTTGAAATATGTGGAATCTCTTGAACCAGATGTGAACGACCATCAACCTGAAAGAGACAAATTTTCTATAGCATATGATCTACTCTTGCAAGAATGCCTCTCAAAAGATATTATGTGTGTTTATGTTACAACTTGTGCTGATATTGATGAATAATCTGATATTGCATGAAAATATCTTGATCAAGTCAAAGAGTGTGAACGTCTTGAAACTGGGCTTTCGAATAAAGTTGACCAAAAAGAGTTTTTGTTACTTCAACATAGATATGATTATCTTCAAAAACATTGTCATTCACTTGAACTTGCTTTGCAAAACAAATTTAGCAGCTTTTCAAATGATACACCTTTGGAAGTAAAATTATCTGAGTCATGTCGATTACTAAACGAAAAAAGTCTTGATATTTCGGATTTGAAAGCTAAGTTACAAGAAAAAGACATAGCAATAGCAGAGTTGAAGAAACTCGTTGCTAAGATGGGTAAGAAAGTTGTGGAACCTAGCGTTAAGAAACCTGTTTTTAGACAACCCAATGCCTATAAAGTGAATAGATCCTCTATCTTGGGAAAACCATCCGTTTTCTCAAATTCCTCGTTTGCAAAACCTATGTTTGCCACCAAGATGGATGGAAAGGAAAGGTTACCACAGAATCAACCCATATGGAATACTCTAGCGCCAAGCGTTAAGCACAATAATGTGATTAAACCAGGGATGTATAGAATGACCACTAAACCCACAAACAAAGTTAGTCAATCGGCTCAGACTTCTAGAAACACTAATACTCGTATGTCTTCTACTATAGGAGTAGTCTCTACTTCTAGTGTTAGCCGGCCTCAGATTAAGAGCACTCAACTGAATGATAAGGTTTGGAAACACAAGAGTCAAGGGAAGATGAAGGAAGTAGAACAACACCCTAGAAATTTGAATGTTTTTAAGAATAAAATGTCTATAATCGCGTGTAATGACGATTTGAATGATTTAAATGATTTGAATGCTTTGAATGTTAAATTTGTTTGTGTTAAATGTGGAAAATGTGCTAATGCTAATCATTCTATGTGTGCTATGAAAAATGTCAAAGACGTAGATACTATAACTAAGAAGCACCTTGCGATGCCTATTAGTGCTAGTAAACCCAAACGCAAAGTGAACCATTCTAGTGCACCCCCCCTATTAGAAAAGTATTGCATCATACTCCACCACTAAGAAACCTAGAAGCAGAATTAGGGAATTATATGAGTCTGCTAGCAAGTCTTGGAAATGGTGGTTTGCTAATCAATGTCCTCCAGGATATAAATGGAGGCCAAAGGTTAGGAAAGTAAATGTGACAACCAGCGTTAGTGTGCTTTTAAGTGCTGAAACTGATGAAACTAATGAATCGGAAATCACAACTAACTTGGTATCCAATTTAAAAAATGCTCCATCGTGTTCTAGTTCTTCAGTAGGTTATCGAAATAATTCTCTTCATACTGGACTCCGGATGCACGAAGCACATGACATGGAATCTCAACTTCTAATTAACTTCGTGGAGAAGTTCCTGGGTATGGTCCGATTCAGAAATGATCAATTTGCACCGATCCTAGGATATGGATATTTGGTTCAGGGGAATATCACGATCAAATGGGTATAATACGTTGAAGGGCTCAATCACAATCTTTTCTCGGTTGGTCAATTCTGTGATGTAGATTTGGTGGTTGCATTTAGAAAGAAGACATGTTTTGTTCGTGATTATGATGGGAATGATTTACTCATTGCTTCATGGCTAAAGCTTCAAGACACAACTTCTACAACTCCAATTTGCTTTATGGCTAAAGCTTCAACGACTCAAGCATGATTATGGCATCAACGTCTATCTCATCTCAACTTTGATACCATCAACTTGCTTTCCAAGAAAGATATTGTGAGAGGCCTTCCAAGCTTGAAATTCATCAAAGATCATCTTTGTTCTTCTTGTGAGCTTTGTAAAGCTAAACGAAGTAGCTTCAATACAAAGACTACACTAAGCTCTAAAGGACGGTTAGATCTTCTTCATATAGATTTGTGTGGTCCCATGCGTGTTCAAAGTATCAATGGGAAGAAATACATTATGGTAATTGTCGATGACTACTCAAGGTATCCATGGACTCACTTCTTGAGATCCAAGGATGAATCACCCTAGGTTCTCATCAACTTCCTTAAGCAGATACAACGTGGTCTTCAAACTCAAGTGAAATTGGTTCGTACTGACAAAGGCACATAATTTTTGAATTCAACTCTGAAGAAATATTTTGAAGAAGAAGGGATTGAACATAAAACATCTATTTCTCGAACACCCGAACAAAACGGCATTGTTGAAAGACGAAACGACACTTTAGTTGAGGCTGCTCGAACATTGTTTTCCGCTTCAAAACTTACACTATTGTTTTGGGCCGAAGCCGTGTCAACCGCATGCTACACACAAAACTGATCCTTAGTTATTCCAAGACACGAAAAGACACCTAATAAGTGTGTAAACACTTATCCTTTTACCACTAAAATCAAGGAAAAACAAGACCTAATCATGTGTTTAATATCGTAAAAGTCGGAATTACGCGTGGTCTTGTGGTTTTGTTTGAAATAGGTACAAAAGATCAAAAGGAAAGAAAACACGGGATTTCACGGTCAAATGTTGAAGAAAAGTCCAAGAAAGAGACAAAGACAAAGTCAAGGAACCAAAAGTGTACCAAAAGAAACCGAAGTTCACGAAAACCGACAATTTCAACACGGTTTCTAAAGAAATGATCAAGGAAGCCAAAGACGAGCTCATTTTCGAGGATTAAAGTTTATCATAGTTATTTGGGACAAGTGGGTCCCACATTTGGGAATTAGGCTAAAAATCCCAATAAGGAAGCAAGTATTATGAATGTTGGTTAAAAAAGCCCAAGACGGATGGATATTATCACTTTGGGCTAAAAGCCCAATGTTTTTCACAAATAAAGAAATAAAGGGACGAGATTTGGGCCTTGTTTACCCATCAGGGTAATAAACCTGGCAAAACGAATGAGTAAAAATAACTTTCTTTTGGTCAAAAGTTTTACCATCCCACACACACACACGTTATTTATTTCACCCACCCCACACACATTTATCACTTTTTCGATATCTCCTATGCATTTGACCCTCATCTCTCTCCCAAAACCAGACACCCCTTTTTACTATTTACCTCAAATCTCAAAACCCTAATCAATAAATATTTGGGGCTTTTTATTTATTTGTGGGATACGTGTGATTCACACGTATGGGATTAAATCCCCATCTAAATCAGAGCAGCACGATGATGGATCAACCTACGTGGCCCTTTTTCCTTGTACCTGATTGGTTGATACATATCACCACCACCACTCCTCTAATAAGTAAAAGACACATCAACAGCAAAGAAACATAAGAAACACAAAAGATGCCATGCGGGAAATCCGTGTGACCCTAGATGGATTATCCACTATAGATCAAGAAAAAGAGAGAGAAAAGAAGAAAAGAGCGGCCAAGATTGCAAGATGTGCTCGCAAGCCTTCCTCAGCAAGATTTAGGGTTTCCCTATAAAACCCCATCATTTTCTGTAATGTTTGTGTGCCATTTTTATTTTATTTTCTAGCTATTATTCTAATTAGTTTTTAGATTAATTGTATTTTTCAATTTTCTCAGTATTGTAATCTTTCTTTAATATTAATAAAAAGTTTATTTTCATTTAAATTGTCTGTATACTTTTCTGTTAAAATTTATTATTGCAAATTTATCTTTAAACTGTTGATTATAATAATTGAAAATAAAAAGTGGATGATTAATTTCCCCGACTGGGAAGTTTTTATACAAATTTTGTTTGGGAGATTGATTGTGGATCGAATGATGGTGACGTTTGGGTGAAAAGGTGGACTCGTCTCGGTTAAACTAGACGGCTCAGCGCCGCTCTACTGATCAAAGGAATCGTCACAAGGTTCACTTCTTTTAGTTTTATATGTTTTAGTTATACTGTGTTATATTTATATGCTTGTGTTGATTTTACTGTTTAAATTGATTTGAGTATTTTGATTAATCTGTTTTTAAGTTTTATATGCTTAAGTGATTTAAAGTTTCTGATATCATAGTTTTAGATCTAAGCTGTTTTGATATATTAAGTTTTTATTCTGATTTTGATTTGCTGATATTTGAGTGAGTAGAATACTGATATTTTGGGTCTAATATTTCATAAGAGTTTAGATTTGGCTTGTCTGTTTAGTTGTTATTTGCTTATTCGATTTAGTTTTGGTTAAGTCTGTTGAATGATTCACTTGCTGTAATCTGCTTATTGTCTTATCTGCTTATTGGTATAAGTTTGCTAGGACTGATTTGCTTATAAGTTCTTTTGTTTAAATCTTATCTGCTGGTTTTAGTTTTTTTTAGTTATAAGTTTTACTTTATTTGGTTTTAATAAGTTTATATCTGCTTATTTTATGTTTAGGCTGTATGTGGTTATTTGGTTTTGATGTTTTGCTGATATTAGCTGAGTAAAGCAACAGACACAGTTGGTCTGTGTGTTTCAAAAATTCCAAAAAAAATATATATTCAAAAAAATTTGCAGGGACTCGAACCCGTGACCCCCCGTTTAGTACCCCAACGTGTTAACCAACTCTTCTAGTTCCTCCTTTGATTTTAATACAGCCTTTTTCATTAATATAGTCCTTTAAATAGCTGTCAGTTTTATTAAGTAGCTTAATTACAAGTTTTCTTTAATTAATTTAAACTTCTTTTTATATTTACTTTTATATAGTTTAAAAAATAAAAAAATAAAAAAATAAAAATATTTTAGTTACTTTTAGAAATTTAAATTGTTTTTTAAAATTAGTTTTAATTACTTTAGTGTCATATAAAAATAGTTTTAAAATAGAAATTCATTTAAATTAAAAAGTTTTAGTTAAAAATTAGTTAGATTTAAGTTTTATTTTAAAATAGTTTTTAAATTTGTTTAAATAGTTTTAAAATAGTTTAGTTAGTTTTAATTAAGTATTTTTAATTAGATTTTCTTTTTAATTAGATTAAATAGTTTTTAAATAAATAGTTTTTTTTAGTTTTAAAATACCAAACAAAGTATTTTTACCAAGAACAATTAATCCACGCTTAAATCCGATATCAATTCGAGTGAGTCGAGGAACGAAAAATAGACATTTGAAAGAATTGTAAAAATTCCTACATTAACATCGTATCACATAATTCATGATCAAAAACCTTCACTCAAACACCTTCACGTTTTTGGATGTACTTGTTACATTATACGAGATGGTGAAAATTTGGATAAGATGAAAGAGAAAGGTGATGCATGTATTCTAGTAGAATATGCAACTCAGTCTAAGGGATATAGAGTTTAAGTCGAGACTATTCATATCCGATTTGATGAATTACTAGAGATGGAACTTGAACAAAACAGTTTAAGTCCCGATACACAACGACACACGACTTCTATTCACAACCACACGGAACTCGGAACTCAATACCACAAGAATGAACCGTCAAGTTCAAAGCTGGTCCAATGAAATGTTCCAAGGGCAGATATGACAGTCAACACGACAATTGAAGAGTTAGAAATATTATATGGACCAATGTATGATGAATATTTCACGGGGGAGAAACATGTTGTATCAAAGTCTTCCGCCGTCACTCATGATAAGAATGATGATACCGATCATCGTCAACAAAAGGATACACCTTTATCTACTTCAACATGGGTTGCTGCAGATTTACCTCCTAAGAATATCACATCATCAACCGATCCTACAACATCCACAACTACAGTCATCACTCCAAAGAACATCAATCAAGCAGACGGTGCATTAAATGATGAAGACGAATTTATCAACCCATTCGGTACACCGGTACACGAAATTGGAGAGTCTTCTACTCGCCATGTTGATCCGTCAAATATGCATACATTTTATCAACGACGTCCTTCAACACATCATTGGACCCGACATCATCCTTTGGTTCAAGTAGTTGGAAACCCTTCACAACCCGTTTGTACAAGAACACAACTTGATACCGATGGTGATGTTTGTATGTTCGCACTCACTGTAAGTACAGCTGAACCAACTGATATGAGTGAAATCTCATATCAATATATCACAAATCACTCGAAAACACAAAGCAAAATACCTAGTTTTTATTCATAAAAGCAGTATTATGGGTATATTTTGTTGTTTGTGCTTGTGTAGGTAAAAATATACAATTTTGGAGCAAATAAGTGAAATCAAGCTTTATTGATAAAGAAAAGACAAAAGGAGCATGAAAAGTGACAAGCCTTGAAAAGACAAAGGACCTTTCTTGACAACATTCAAAGATGAAGGAATAAAGTTACAATTATGAGAAAGTCAAGAACAAAGTCAAATTTGGTCAACTCTCATGTCAAATAGTCAAAGGATGATTATTGAACAAGTTTGAAGTTAGAAGGACCAAAAATGAAAAGAAATGAAGATTCTAGCTCAAATCAACATTCTACCTAACTAGAGGGGTTAAACTTGCCAAACTTAAGCTAATTTTGTATGTGATCCTAGTATACAAGAAAAGTGTAAAACCCGCATGCTTTTACCATGAACAATACACTAATAATCGTACGTACATGATTAAAACTTTCCTTTTATAGCACGTTACGTTTCACGAATATGAATTACAAGAATTATGTACGTGTTATTACACGATATTTATTATGTACGTAATAAAACACGATAATTATTATCAACAATAATTATAATCACGAACATGAAACCATGAACGTAAGAATCACGAACATATAATTATGTATTTACGTATATTATTAATATGATTATTGTCGTTACGTACAAGTATTTATTATAACACGAATATTTAGTAATATCGAAACACGTAAACACGGACACGTGAACATGTAATAAAATACACACGAGAAAGGCTTCGGGTTCCCTTGGTGGGCCCTACTAGCCGCGACATCAAAAGAGAAACGGGCCAAGCCCATTTGATATTTATGAAATAAACAAAAAGGGAAACAAATATTCATTCACAAGTTTTTCCAAGAAAAATTAAGAAAAAAAGGAAAAAACCCTAGCAGCACCCAAAAGGAGAACGTGATGTTCTGGTTAAGCCGCCAGCAGCAGCGAAAAAGAGAACGTGATGTTCTTGGTAAGCCGCAGCCAGCAAGCCAAAGGGAGGACGGGGCTTTGATTTTTAATTACTGATTAGGAGTGTGTTCGTGAGATCAAGATTTATTCATTCCACGTGTTTTGGTAAATCCATAAACCCTTTTGTTTCCTTTTTTATTGAATTAAGCATAAACATGAACAAGTGATTAAATAAACATGATAAAAACATGCCATGGGATCATGGGTAAATTAATTAAGGGTATGTTTGGTTTTGTTTTTTCGACCGCCACACAAACCGAGAGTCCCAAGACTCTCGGCGGTGTTTGGTTCGCACCACCACACGAGACATAAGTCTCGGTGTGGTTTAGGTCCGGTCGGCAGCAGGTACAAGGCACCCCGACTCACGTCGGGGGTGTCCTTGTGGTTCGTTTAGGTCGCGGCAGCCACGGCCCCAACCACCGGCTAAGCCGGTGGCTATTTTAGGAAAGCAGGGGGAACCATAGGTAGGCAGGGGGAACCACCGGCTACTGCCGTTGGGAACCTGGTGGTTCGCGGCTAGCCGAGAGAAAGGAACCACCGGCTTCAGCCGGTGGCATCTTTACACAAACAGGGGCAACCGGTTCATGCCGGTTGGCCACTGTTTTTAGGGGTGTTTGGTTCACGGTTTTCACGGGTTCGGTTCACGACACGTTTTAATAATATAATAACACACGGTTTGATCCATGATTATTTTTACAAGTTTATTTAATTTTACAAGTATATAATTTTACAAGTTAATTAAATTAATTTGGCATGATATATAATTAATTTAATTAAAACATGGACTTAAGTTTTTTATTATTATTAATAATACATGATTTTAACCTAAGTATTTAATTACTTATTTTACACTATAGTATTAATTAATTAATAAACATGAAGTATAATTAATTAATAACCATGACTTATGTTATATTAATACAATATTAATACATGTTTTAACCTAAGTATTTTATACACTTTAATTTAATTAAATCATGCTTATATTTAATTAAATTATATAACATATAGTTTATTTAATTTACATGAAATAATTAATAGACTATACTATTTAATTACATGACTTAGAATATTAATCAGTAACACTTAAACTTATATAATTAGCTTAATAATCCAGCTTATTTCTATTTATGGAATCTTTATATTTTTAGAAACTTATTTAATTAAGGCAGCTAATCTATTTATGGAAACTTTCTATTTATAGAAACTTATCTACTTTAAGCAGTAAATCTTTTTTTTGAAACTTTCTATTTTTGGAAACATTCTATTTTTAGAAATTTTCTATTTTTGGAAACTTTCTATTTTTGGAAACTTTCTATTTTAGGAAACCTGCTATTTTTAGAAAGTTACTTATTATTACACAACAAGTATAGTAATACAAGAAATACAAGAAATACTTAATCAGAATAGACAGAATACATGATAAACACAGTATAAAGCTTAACTCAGTAAAACATGACATGAACATATAAAACAAGCTAAGACATGATATAAAACCAGTTACGTACTTAGTAATCAGGTACTTATACACGTATGTATTTATGTAGCATTAGTGATACCGAAGTAGGACTCTCTTTCGTTCGTCTTCTTCGTTCACTTGACACGAGGTACGGATTTTCCGTCCTTTCAGTATGGACATTCTTCCTTATTATGATTTCCCGTATGCAGCCAACTGTTTTCCCCAGTATATGTTTTATACGTTTTTGAATTGCTTATGTTTAGTTAGATACCTAAAGCCATATACATGCATGACCGACCAGTTTCACCTAGCTATGGAGGTACCATAACCATAACACTGGAGGCACCAGTGTTATGACTCTACTACAACGGAGTGATAGCTCGTGGCGTCCCTTCAGCTTTTGGCCATATTATTATTATTATCAGGTGGGCGTATGGGTGCATCCTAGTTTACATGTTTTCAGCAGTTTATTCAGGTGAATGTGGTATGTGCCTTGCATCCTTCACAAGGAGCTGATCCCTCCTACCCAAAACAGTATATTCAATTAGAGGCAGCCCCTCTAATTTGCATGACGAGGTCACCCCTCCAAGTATTCATGCACGTTGATAATTCATGACCTATATTGGCTAATGGTAAACATTTTAAGCAGTTTTTACAAGATAAACGTAAGGCTTTTCAAACTATAAAACCAGTTTTATGAACATGTTCCAGGTTTTCCAGGACTTACATTTCCGCTGTGATTATGTCTTTATTATGTTTAAGTCATTCATACTATGTCTATATCCGTGCACTAAGCGTTTTGCTCAGCCGTTACTTTCCTTTCCATGTCCCAAAACAGCAGGTACCTAAGGACAGACTCGAGCATTTGGAGGACGTGCATAGGATGGAAGCTGCCATAGACTTCTTTTCCTTTTTCCTTCATATATTTATGCTCGTGTAGTCTTTGTTCATTTCATTTACTTTATTTATGTTTTGGGCATATGTTTGGGGACCGATGTTTGATTCCGGTTTTCCCTATGTTCATGTATGTTTTACTACATATTACCTTGCATGCTTTGATGACACGCCATAATTACGCGTAACGGTCCACTTATCAAAGTGGGGTGTTACAATTATGGTATCAGAGCCATGGCTTCGACATGTAGGCTCTAAAACTCGACTTGTGACTAGTGGGTAGTCACCAGGAGCTTCCTAAGACAATGCTTGTGATTCCACGTATTGATGTGTTCAGCGCCTTGTTGTTTTAACCATGATGTTTTCAGCACCTTGATGATTTAACCTTGATGTTTTCATCGATATTGTTTTACTAATATGGATGGACAACCGTCATTCATATTTAGTTATGTGTCGTTGTTTCATGCATGATGTTCTTCGTGAACTGTGACTTTGTGGACTGAACCCTAGTAGTTCATAATTAGTCACATAAAAATTTTTTCTGATAAGTTTTGGACAGATGATTTTACTTATTTATGGTTCATGTATCATTGTTGCATGAATTTTGACTAACTAATGGTTGGTACATGACTGGCCCAATTTAGTCGCATGTGCTTTTACCGAAACTTTTAACTTTGGGACCGACCCATAGGCGTCCCCTCGCCATGTCTTTTGTTTTGGGACCGACCCATAGGCGTCCCCTCGCGTATATAAGGTTTTATAAACTACATCATGCATTCATGCATAAAATTTTTCTCATGATTTATTGGCATAAATTTTTTTTCATGTCCCCTCATAAGTTACGATGTCTTTTATGTCAAGTATGCTTTTATACTATCCTGGTTAACTTCAGTTTCATGCTAATTATGTTATATACTCCTTCATGTTAAGTTGTTTCATGTTTATTCATGATGATTTCGTCCTCATGTTGATTACGTCTTACGTCTCTTTTGTTGCTTATGCTTTCATGCAAGACACTGTTGGAATTCATTTAAATCCTGCTCTCATGATAGTCATGGTTGAGTTTCATTAATCATGCTTAATGAATAGATTTTGCTAGTTGAAAAAGTTCGTTTCTCGGTGTCTTAACGAATTGATTTCCGGTTTAAAGTGTGACTCAATTGTTTTTGGTAAAGAATACTATTTTTGGGTTGTTGTAAAATAAATGTGCAAGATTTTAAAATAAATGACGGGTGATTAAAACTACAACTAGTTAAAACGTAACTAGTGCAATATTTAAAACTTTAAAAGTAAATGACGAGAAATTAAATGACGTAAAATTAAAACTTGACGAAAAGCAAATTAACAATCAAATAAAAATGCAAAACATAATTAAAATAGATTAAAATCAAAACTAGAAAAACTGTCACTTTTTCTCTAAAAATAAAAACTAGAAAAACAAAACTCATCCGATCGGAAAGTCCAATCGGAATCCCCATCAGAAAGATGCTGATCGGAATGTGCAAAAGGAAAGCCGATCAGAATGCTTGAAAACAAATACTAATCGGAATATCTAAAGAAATCCAGATCGGAATGTTTGCAAATGCGGCTGATCGGAATAACTAACAAACTGGTCAAATCGGAATGTTGGGATTAAGAAGCAATCGGAATGTTTGATAATAGGTCCAATCGGAATATAAACAAAGCCCCACAGTCGGAATCCTTAAAACCCTTTTCCGATCAACAGATCGGAATAAGGTCCTATGGTCGGAAAGCTAAATCGGAAAGGGGTTTACCCTTTCCGATGGTACAAAATCGAAATTAAGCAAAGTTTTAAGCTATTAGAGATAAGCTAAAACCAAATCTTGATCGAATATATGATAAGCCAAACAAGTAAGCACAAACAACAACTTATCAAAACTTAAATAAGCAAACTTTTAATTCAAACTTTAAAAAGACGAAACCTTTTTAACAAAACTTTTAAAAAAGTAAATAAGCTAAACACAAATTAAGCCAATAAGCATGTCAAGCTCAAATCTTAATCCATATAAAAACTCATGGATGAATAAAAAGATTAACTTTTTAAGCACGAAAACATCAAGATCAACACGGATCAAATGTATTTCGCACCAAAAGTAAACTAAAATCAAGAAAGGAAGATGAGAGATTAAACAAGAAAAGTAAAGATTCAAGAACAATAATAGAAAACTTACATGGAAATTAAAAGGAATTAAAAGGTGCGATACAAGTAAAATTAAAGTGCAAGAAATTAAATTGTGCAAAGTATGAAAATGGTGGAAGAGATGGGTTGTCAATCCACCCACCAACTTGAAAATGAAAACAATCTAATCTATATATAGGGAGATTAGGGAGGAGCTTAGGAAGCTTCCTCCCTCTTTCTTCTTTTCCTTAATTGCACACTTAAGCCCTTGTCTTCTTAATCTTTTGTTAATCTTGGACTTTAATGGCTTTGTCTCGGGATTTCTTTGAACTCGTCTTGTAGTTCTTCAATAAATTAGACTTGAGTTCCTCGGCTTTTAGTAAACTTCCGTCTTTTGACTTTTTCTTCGATAAATCTTCAGAATTGGTCTTGGACTTCCGTTCTTTTTCCACTCTTGATCTTTCGACTTCATCTTTCGTCTTTTTCTTCGATAAAAGCCCGTGAATGCCGTGTTTTTTCCACTTTTCACCTTTTCGTCCTAAATCACAACAAAAACACAAACCACGCATAATTCCGACATAAATGACGTAAAATACACGTTTTGGTCCGGTTATTATTGTAATTAAGTGGTAAAAAGGATGGGTGTTTACACACCTATCAAATCCCCTACACTTGACCATTGCAATGTCCTCATGCAATGCATTAGTTACAAAGCATGTTTACATTTTTCATCAAAATTAATCCACCTTGGACTTTATTAAAGAGATAGAAAACTATAAACATTGAAAGTAAAGAAATCAAAATCATACCTTGGGTTTTGGAAATGTCATGAATGATCATCATCCTCAAGTTTTCACCTTCTTCAAACCAAGCTTAAAAACGAGATCATTGTTATTATAAGTTAGCAAACAAACACGAACTCATGTGGGCCAATTATTCACTTAGACTCCCTTATTCCTAGGTGTATCTCTTATATTTTATTATTGTCTTGAATGATCACGAGGATGCATAGTTGACTTATTTCGATAGTTTATTAGGCCGAAAATAAAGTGAATGATTTAAACAATAGTTAGCTAAAGGATAAAATCTTTTAAAACTGCTTCTCGGGACCTCATAAAGTTCATATCTTGGCATAACTCGCTTCACGATTTGAGACCTTTCTCGGACCGATATTTGGCAGCGACTTCATACTTCGAATCTTTGAGAGACGTTCTTGAAATTATGGTCTTCTCTTCATAATAGGAATTTCTTCACTTGAAGTTTTGAGAGATTCTTCATATTTGGACCACGACTTCTTCATTTTTCTCCAACCTTTATTTTGGACTTTGATCTACAACGATCCGCCTCCTTTTAGGACTTGGATCTATTTATCCTCATACCTTGTTAGGGCCTTTTTGGATAGACTTCTCCATGATCTTTTGGGGAGTTTTTGCTTTTCGTCGTGTGTCTCGATCCTTCATATTGATTTTCGATAAATGATTCTTCACATCACTTTTGGATCTTTAGCAAAAAAATGTAGCCCTCATGCCTTGTTAGGGCCTTTTCGGACTCGCCAATCTTCGCATCCCGCTTCAATAAGTTATGCCTTGGCTATGAACTCTAATCCATACCGAGCAACTTTTAAACGATCTTGGGCTAGAAGCTAAGTAACTTTTCAAATCGTACAACCTTATTGATTGCAGATAAATTTATTAACAAGCGATGGGAGAATAGGATTATAATTAACTCACATAAATTCCCGAAAGTATACCAAACTTATAATTGACTCTATCATCTCTCGTTCTCCACAGTTTAAAATCTCAAGTAATGAGACTCGTGGATGCTTAGCCTATTAATTCAAAGTTTTGGGTTTTCGAGTCATCTATAGGATCTTGCAAATTCTTAGACTTTTTCAAGTTTAGAATTCGCATTTTAAAGTTCCCTTGATAAACAACTCTCTAGGATCAATTATAGGAACTTGCGAAAAGTTCTTGTTCTTAACCCGTGAGAGTTAAGACTTTCGCGTTTTATAGCTCCCTGTATAAAAGCCTAGCAAAACTTGACTTAAACACGTTAAGGATACTAGCTAGAGTAAACTTAGATAAGTAAACTCGGGTTGAGTCAAAAGACTCACAACATTTGAAAATTAAAACCACTTTATTAAAAATTTATTCTAGCAAGGAAAGAAAATAACTATACAAAGGGAAAAACTAACAAGCCAAAATAGATCAAAAATTTTGAAAAATGTCGAAAAATTGATTTTCTGGTTAAAATGAGGACAAATACAAGGAAAAGGCCACTTAACTTCGATAGAAGTCCCCCCTACACTTAATATAAACATTGTCCTCAATGTTTAAGCATTTGGGAGTAAAATCCCCTACAGTTAGGACATTGTGCAGTTTGTTTAAATCTCGCTAAGGAAGAGACAACTAAAGAGATTCTTATTTTAATATTGAGAAATATAAAATAGTGAATCGAAAAGAGTTAGGATTGAACCGGGAAGACGGGAATACGGAATCACGGTTCGTCAAAAGTCATCAAGAGTGTGTCTTTGAAGCTCGAATCCCTGCAAATGATAAGAAAGAAAACAAGAAACTCCATGGGGCTCCCCCTACACTTATGGTAAAGATAGATAGATAATTGGGTTGCCTCCCAAGAAGCGCTTTTTTTTGTTAACTGAGTCACGAGCATGACTCGTCCCCAAATTAAATGGTCCATGGGGAAGCCTCGAATGTGATATCGGGATCAAAGACCTTGTCCTCGTTCCCGGAGGACATCAACAAAGGAGAGGCGGGTGGATAAGTCTTGAATGGGAGAAAGGTCCTTTCAACATACGAAAAGTATGTGAAATCAAGGTCCACGGGAGGTGGGGTGGGTAAAGTAAGCACATTGTCCTCCCCCAAAGACAATGGATCCTGAGCAAGCGGCAAAGCCGTATTGTTATCAATCATAGAATAATCAATGTCACCTCCTGGGTCAAAGCACTCATCCTCCGTGATGGTCTCTAACGAAGTGGATGAAAGGTGCTCGGGAGGGGGACTTGGGACAATACCTTCCTGCAGCAAATTATCAAAAATAATGTCCCCCTCCGCGTCATAATCATCAATACCTGGAGGGATGGAGTGGATATCGATTTGAGCAATAAGAAGGTGCACTTTCCGTAATCTATCGCGGGAGGAATAGATGGAGGTAAAGACTTGGAAAGAGAAGGAGAAGTCAACTCTTCGATTTGAGAAATAAGAAGGTGCACTTTCCGTAATCTATCGCGAAGAAGCACGTCTTCCACCTCATCCACAAGATCAAGTTCATCGGTGAACTTCTCGTAAGCCGGAGAGAATAAATCGTCATCACCCGCATCTCCCGGTGGAGATTGAGAAATTTCGGAAGTGAAATTCTCATAGCGGAGAGAAGAATCGTCATCACTAGGATCGACCTCTTGCGTGAAAGCAACGTCATCCTGAAGCTCCATAGCAGGTAAGTCACAAACCTCATCATCCAATAATTTGTAGAGACCAACATCACTAAGCTCATTCAACGAATCTAGATCCTTAGACGCAGTAGGAACATCGAGAGTAGGAGCAGCAACTTCAGAAGATGTGTGATAACTAAGATTTACCCAGTTAAAAAGATTCGTCGATGTATGTCTCTTCGAATTGAAAAAATTGTGTTTAATGTGTGACTCAGCTGATCTTTGGTGAAACAAATATATGTCGTTGTAGTGTTTAAAATAAAAGGTGCAGAACAGATAAAGTAAAAGTGCAATTAAAATAAATTTAAGTCTAATTAAAATAAGGGTGCAAGTATTTAAAGCGAGACTGAAATTAAAGGGCACTAAAGCAAAGACGTAAACTTAAATCTAACTAAGGCAAACTTAAAACGCAACTAAAACTAAATCTTAAACTAAGGCAAATAAACTTAAAGTGCGATTAAGGAAAAAGGCGGGAAAAATAAAGCTTGAAATAAAAGGGCAGAAACTTAAAAACTAAAATTACAGAAACTGAAAATATCCCCTATTCGGAATAAACCCCTATTCGGAAAACTGTCACCAATCCGGAATAAGTTCTACTCGGAATATTCACCCTTATGCGGAATGTGCCTCCTATTCGGAATAATACCTCTATTCGGAATATCTGTCCCTATTCGGAATAAAGTCCTACTCGGAATATTGGGCCTATTCGGAAAATCCAGTCTATTCGGAAAATTCAGCCTATTCGGAAAGATCCTCCTATGCGGAATATCAAGACCTATTCGGAATGATACCCTATTCGGAAAACTATTCCTATTCGGAATAAAAGTCCCTATTCGGAATGATGCCCTTACTCGGAAAGATCAGCCTATTCGGAATATTGTCACCTATTCGGAATAACTATTCTGTTCGGAATACCAAGCCTACTCGGAATGACACCTCTATTCGGAATGTCAAATATTCCGAATAGACCACCTAGGAAAATCTCCGTATTCGGAATACTGGGGATCAGAAACCTGCAATAATCAGTTACAAATACCTGAAGAACAAGGAAAGATAAAAATAACACGGATCTACTCAAAACTAAGGCAAATCAACCACAAGATTAAATCAAACAAGCAAATAAACAACTATTAAGCATAAACAATCAATCCAAAACAATCAAACTCACAAAACTTAATCAAAATAATCAAAACCCACTTAAATAAATCAACAAAAATAAAGAACTTGAACATAAACAAATCAACACAAAGATTAAAGAAAGGTAGAATGAGATTAACAAGGTAAAGATAAAGCTTAACAAGAATTAAAAGTAAAACTTACTTGAAATTAAATGGTAATTAAGTGCAAGACAAGGTAATTAAATTGGACAAGTAATTAAAGGTGCAAGCTAATTAAAAATGGAAGAGATAGTTTGTCAAGCTATCAACAACATGAAAAATAACTAATCCTAATCTATTTATAGGGGAGGATTAAGGAAGCTTCCTCCCCTCCTTCATTTCTTGTTAATTGCAAGATTAAGTCCATTTCTTCTTAATTCTTCATTAATTACGTCATTAGTCCTTTTCTTCTAATCTTCTTTAAACTTGGACTTAAGGGACTTTTGGCTTCGGGATTTCTTCGAACTCGTCTTTAAATTCTTCAATAAAATAGACTTGAATTCTTCGGCTTTTGATAAACTTCCGTCTTTTGACTTTTTCCTCGATAAATCTTCCGAATCGGTCGTGGACTTCCGTTCTTTTTGCACTTTTGACTTCTTGACTTCGTCTTTCATCCTTTTCTTCAATAAAAGTCCGTAAATGCCCGTGAATGTCCGTGTTTTCTCCACTTTTCACCTTTTCGTCCTAAATCACAACAAAAACACAAACCACGCATAATTCCGACATAAAAGACATAAAATACACGTTTTGGTCCGGTTATTATTGTAATTAAGTGGTAGAAAAGATGGGTGTTTACACACCTATCAAATCCCCTACACTTGATCATTGCAATGTCCTCATGCAATGCATTAGTTACAAAGCAAGATTACACTTTTCATCATAATTAATCCACGTTGGCCTTTATTAAAGAGATAGAAAATTAAAGACATACAAAATAAAGAAATCAAAAGCATACCTTGGGTTTTGGAAATTGTCATGAATAATCATCATCCTCAAGTTTTCACTTTCTCCAAACCAAGCTTAAAAACGAGATCATTGTTATTATAAGTTAGTAGACTAACAAGAACTCATGTGGGCCAATTATTCACTTAGACTCCCTTATTCCTAGGGGTATCTCTTATATTTTATTATTGTCTTGAATGATCACGAGGATGCATTGTTTGACTTATTTCGATAGTTATTTAGTCTGAAAATAAAGTGAACGATTTAATCAATAGTTAGCTAAAGGACCAAATCTTTTAAAACTGCTTCTCGGGACCTCATAAAGTTCATATCTTGGCATAACTCGCTTCGTGATTTGAGACCTTTCTCGGACTGATATTTGGCAGCGAATTCATACTTCAAATCTTGAGAGATGTTCATGAAATAATGGTCTTCTCTTCATATAGGAATTTCTTCACTCGAAGTTTTGAGAGATTCATACTTGGACCACGACTTCTTCATTTTTCTCCAATCTTTATTTTGGACTTTGATATACAACGATCCGCCTCCTTTTATGACTTGGATCTATTTATCCTCATACCTTGTTAGGGTCTTTTCGGATACACTTCTCCATGACTTTTGGGGAGTTTTGCTTTACGTCGTGTGTCTCGATCCTTCATATTGATTTTCGATAAATGATTCTTCACATCACTTTGGATTTTTAGCAACAAAATATAGCCCTCATGCCTTGTTAGGGCCTTTTCGGACTCGCCAATCTTCGCGTCCCGCTTCAATAAGTTATGCCTTGGCTATGAACTCTAATCCATACCGAGCAACTTTTAAACGATCTGGGGCTAGAAGCTAAGTAACTTTTCAAATCGTACAACCTTATTTATTAGCAGATAAATTTATTAGCAAGCGATGGGAGAATAGGATTATAATTAACTCACATAAATTCACGAAAGAATACCGGACTTATAATTGGCTCTATCATCTCTCGTTCTCCACAGTTTAAAATCTCAAGTAATGAGACTCGTGGATACTTAGCCTATTAAATCAAAATTTTGGGCTTTCGAGTCGCCTATAGGATCTTGCAAATTCTTAGACTTTTTCAAGCTTAGAAATCGCATTTTATAGTTCCCTTGATAAACGACTCTCTAGGATCAATTATAGGAACTTGCGAAAAGTTCTTGTTCTTAACCCGTGAGAGTTAAGACTTTCGCGTTTTATAGCTCCCTATATAAAAGCCTAGCAAAATTTGACTTAAACATGTTAAGGATACTAGCTAGAGTAAACTCAGATTGAGTCAAAAGATTCACAACGTTTGAAAATTAAAACCACTTATTCAAAGATTTATTCTAGCAAAGAAAGAAAATAACTATACAAAAGGGAAAAACTAATAGGCCAAAATAGATCAAAAATTTTGAAAAATGTCGAAAAATTGATTTTCCGGTTAAAATGAGGACAAATACAAGGAAAAGACCACTTAACTTCGATAGAAGTCCCCCTACACTTAAGATAAAATTGTCCTCAATGTTTAAGCATGTGGGAGTAAACTCCCCTACACTTAGGACATTGTGCACGTTGTTTAAATCTCGCTAAGGAAAAGACAACTAAAGATTCCTATTTTAATATTGAGAAAATATAAAATAGTGAATCGAAAAGAGTTTAGGATAGAACCGGGAAGAAGTAGAACATGGAATCACGGGTCGTCAAGAATCATCAAGAGTGGATCATTGAAGCTCGAATCCCTGATTAAGAAGTGAGGAGAGGAAATAGCAAACCAAAGGGTCCCCCCTACACATATGGTAAAGAAAGCGAAAAGATAGATGCATGGGTTGCCTCCCAAGAAGCGCTTGGTTTTTGTTTACCGAGTCGTGAGCCTGACTCGACCTTGATCATCAACGGAAGAAACATGAAACATATCCACCAGGATCAAAGACATAGTTTTCATCGAGCAAATAACACAAGCTTAAGGCGAACAAGGCAAGCCAAAGAAGAGTAGGCAAGGTTCCCTTAAGCAGTGATGGAGCATAGTAGAAGCAAGGATGAAATGGTGCAAGCATGTCTTCAAAATTTCCAAAGATGTTTCCTTTTATTTCATCAGGTGGATACTGAGGTGGCTTAAAGACTTCAATACCAGGGTCGAACACCTTTTCCTTTAAGGGAAAATAGCACTCAGGCTCAGCCGAGTGTGAAGAAGATCCGCAAAGAAGCACAACCTCGTCCTCAGAAGGGGGACAAAGAGGTGTTAAATCATATGTGCAACGGACTTCGGTGTCGACCGGTTTCTTCTCCTTTGACAAAATGCTCTTCAAATCCAAAGTAGGATCAAGACGATAATCTTCAAAGTCCAAGGGAGGAGCATCACTCTCATGAGGGAAGTAAGTGTTAAGAAATTCAGAAAAATCTTCCTCAAATGAATAATCGTCCAAAGTAGGATCGAGTGATGGCGGAGGATCTTCATCATGTGAAGAATCGCTCGAGAGAGTATCAGCCTCATCAAAATCATCGAAAGTGGGCAGCTCGGGATACTCAAAAGTACAATCATCAAAATCATCCGAGTCTGAGCTAGAATCATCATCATCATAAGCATCATAGACCGGTGGTGAATCATAAATGGGAGAAGCGTCCAAAGTAGAGTGAGAATCATCCACATTATCTTCAAAGAGTGGATTATCAGTGGAAGACTCGAATAGAGGATTGTCATAGACGGTAAAGTGATCGAGCAAATTTATCATATTCACTGATTCTCGGCCTCCAAAGGATTTGCCTGTAAGCTTCCCCATTTTAAAAAATTTTGAATCATCCCTGACTCGTAAGATTAACTCACCTTCGGCCACATCCACTAAAGCTCGTCCGGTTCTCAAAAATAGCCGACCAAGTATTAAAGGAATACGAGGGTCCATTTCATAATCTACTACGACAAAATCGACCGGGAAAGTAAATGTGCCAACTTTGATGAACACGTCTTCGGCTATATCAACGGGTTAAGCGAGAGTGCGGTTTGCAAGTTCGAGAGTCATCTTTGTTGGAATGAGATCGGGTAATGATAGTGTTTTCCAAACACTCAGTGGCATCAAATTAATACTAGCCCCGAGATCAGCAAGGGCAGTAAATTCTTCAGTTTTGTTAAACACGCAAGGCAACACAAAACGACCGGGATCTCCAAGCTTTTCCGGAAGTTCTCTAAGAAGGACTGCAGAGCAGTTTTCATTTAATCGTGTGTTGTCGAGTTCAATCAGCTTCTCTTTCTTGCTTAGCAATTCCTTGAATGCTTTGACAAATTTCGGCATGTGGCAAAGTGCTTCAACAAGGCTAATGTTGATGGTCATTTTAGATAGCATATCCACATATTTTGATACTTGGCAGTCATTCTTGGTTAGATCATTGGTCTTGCCTATGCGAGAAGGGTATGGAATTCTGGGTTGATAAGGGTTAGGTGAAGGTGTAGTTGGTGAAGGTTGTGATGTTGAAGGGTCCTTCCGAGATACATCGTCATGACGAGGCGAAGACGGTAATGGTGTACTAACACTAGGTGTAGGAGGAGCAGGGATGTATGGTGGTGGAGGAGGTGTAGATGATGGTGGTGAATCAGGTGGATTGACAATGGTAATTCCACTACGCGTAGTTATAGCACTCACATTAGCTCGCGGATTAGTGACGGTGTTTGAAGGTAGAGAACCCGAAGAAGAAGAAGGTTGAGCTTCGGGCAAGAAACTAGCCAACAGATTCTTTAATTCAGTTGTTTGAGTGATGAAGGAGGATTGAAGATTATCACGAACCTCGGTTCTGATGTCATTACCTTGCTTCAAGATATCTCCTTTCAAATTGATGATTGGCTCTGTAGATTCTTGATTTGCTCACCCTGAGTTCTCATGATGGTGTCAACATCGGGATTAATGGGTGGGTGTTGTTGGGTGGGTGGTTGATAAGGGTTAGAAGCACGAGGTGGGATTTGGTTGCTTCTATTGTAGTTGTTGGCGGGATTTTGGTTTTGAGGAGAAAAACCGGGTGAAAGGTAGTTGTTGGAACGGTATCTCAGCAGATTTATATCCCCTTGTTGTCTAGCTTGGTAATTTTCCGGTGAATAATTACCGTAAGCAGCATACACATTTTCCGGATTTCCTTGTGTCGAAGGACAATCGGTGTATGAGTGAGGACCGCCACATGTTTCACAAGGATTAGCAACCGCTTTAACTTGTTGTTGTTGTTGGTTTGAAGCGAGAAGCGTAATACTTTTACTCATTTCAGCCATCATGCGGGTGAGTTCGGTCATCTCAGGGTTTGCTGAGGTAGAGGAAACATTGACTCTCGGGTTGTTCCTAGAAGAAGCAGAGGAATGCCAGTTCTTGTGATGAGTAGTCATGTTCTCTATTAACTCTCTACACTCCTCGGGTCTCCTTTTCATGAATGTGCCACCGGCGCCTGCATTGATCGTATCACGATCTCGAAAAGTCAATCCGTTGTAGAAAGTGTCTATCAATGTGACGGGAAGCATGTTGTGGTTTGGACAACGGTCGATCAAGACATTATATCTCTCCCAAGCGTCAAAAAGAGATTCATCGGGATCTTGCATGAAACCGCTGATCTGATTGCGAAGGCTCGTGACCATGGATGGTGGAAAGTAGCGCGATAGAAAGCGTTGAGTCATATCATCCCAAGTGTGAATAGAATTCTTCGGGAGACGATCAAACCATTTCTCGGCATGATGCGATAAAGTATGTGGGAAGAGTTGTAGGCGGAGTACATCCATTGTGGCCCCAGGCAACTTCATGCTTTGGGTGATTGTAATGAACTTGTCGAGGTGTTTGTTGGCATCATCATCAGGCAATCCTCTAAATGGGTTTGTTTGTACTTGCTGAATCATGTGGTGCTTCAACGAAAACTCAGGAGCGTTGATCTGCATCGGCGCAATCGGTCCTCCTCGTCCAAACATGGTTGGTTGACAAAGTTCCTCCATGGTCCGAAGATCGGGCTGTGGAAGAGCATTGTTGTTATTATTATTATTGAGGTTCGGTGGAATGTTGTTGTTAACACCTGCCATATCTAAATCTTCTTGAGGCTCGGGCTCTTGATAACTAGAAGATCTAGTACGCATACACCTGAAATTGCAAAAGAAAACAAAACCAAACACAAAGACAATATATATACACAAGAAAGATAAAATCTTTTTGGATTTTCGAAATTTTTAATTTTTATGGTTTTTTATCAATTTTTAATTTTTTTATGATTTTTTGAATTTTTAAGGCAAGAAAAATAACGTTCACAAGTGAGCGGATCCCAAAAAGCAACGTGTCTCTCATAGAAACCCGTCAATCTTAACGAAAAGAGCCGGCAGCGGCGCCATTTGATAACTAAGATTTACCCAGTTAAAAAGATTCGTTGATGTATGTCTCTTCGAATTGAAAAACTTGTGTTTAATGTGTGACTCAGCTGATCTTTGGTGAAACAAATATATGTCGTTGTAGTGTTTAAAATAAAAGGTGCAGAACAGATAAAGTAAAAGTGCAATTAAAATAAATCTAAGTCTAATTAAAATAAGGGTGCAAGTATTTAAAGCGAGACTGAAATTAAAGGGCACTAAAGCAAAGACGTAAACTTAAATCTAACTAAGGCAAACTTAAAACGCAACTAAAACTAAATCTTAAACTAAGGCAAATAAACTTAAAGTGCGATTAAGGAAAAAGGCGGGAAAAATAAAGCTTGAAATAAAAGGGCAGAAACTTAAAAACTAAAATTACAGAAACTGAAAATATCCCCTATTCGGAATAAACCCCTATTCGGAAAACTGTCACCAATCCGGAATAAGTTCTACTCGGAATATTCACCCTTATGCGGAATGTGCCTCCTATTCGGAATAATACCTCTATTCGGAATATCTGTCCCTATTCGGAATAAAGTCCTACTCGGAATATTGGGCCTATTCGGAAAATCCAGTCTATTCGGAAAATTCAGCCTATTCGGAAAGATCCTCCTATGCGGAATATCAAGACCTATTCGGAATGATACCCTATTCGGAAAACTATTCCTATTCGGAATAAAAGTCCCTATTCGGAATGATGCCCTTACTCGGAAAGATCAGCCTATTCGGAATATTGTCACCTATTCGGAATAACTATTCTGTTCGGAATACCAAGCCTACTCGGAATGACACCTCTATTCGGAATGTCAAATATTCCGAATAGACCACCTAGGAAAATCTCCGTATTCGGAATACTGGGGATCAGAAACCTGCAATAATCAGTTACAAATACCCGAAGAACAAGGAAAGATAAAAATAACACGGATCTACTCAAAACTAAGGAAAATCAACCACAAGATTAAATCAAACAAGCAAATAAACAACTATTAAGCATAAACAATCAATCCAATACAATCAAACTCACAAAACTTAATCAAAATAATCAAAACCCACTTAAATAAATCAACAAAAATAAAGAACTTGAACATAAACAAATCAACACAAAGATTAAAGAAAGGTAGAATGAGATTAACAAGGTAAAGATAAAGCTTAACAAGAATTAAAAGTAAAACTTACTTGAAATTAAATGGTAATTAAGTGCAAGACAAGGTAATTAAATTGAACAAGTAATTAAAGGTGCAAGGTAATTAAAAATGGAAGAGATAGTTTGTCAAGCTATCCAACAACATGAAAAATAACTAATCCTAATCTATTTATAGGGGAGGATTAAGGAAGCTTCCTCCCCTCCTTCATTTCTTGTTAATTGCAAGATTAAGTCCCTTTCTTCTTAATTCTTCATTAATTACGTCATTAGTCCTTTTATTCTAATCTTCTTTAAACTTGGACTTAAGGGACTTTTGGCTTCGGGATTTCTTCGAACTCGTCTTTAAATTCTTCAATAAAATAGACTTGAATTCTTCGGCTTTTGATAAACTTCCGTCTTTTGACTTTTTCCTCGATAAATCTTTAGAATCGGTCGTGGACTTCCGTTCTTTTTGCACTTTTGACTTCTTGACTTCGTCTTTCATCCTTTTCTTCAATAAAAGTCCGTAAATGCCCGTGAATGTCCGTGTTTTCTCCACTTTTCACCTTTTCGTCCTAAATCACAACAAAAACACAAACCACGCATAATTCCGACATAAAAGACATAAAATACACGTTTTGGTCCGGTTATTATTGTAATTAAGTGGTAGAAAAGATGGGTGTTTACACACCTATCAATGTGTTGAAAGTGCATACAACATCGTCGTCATCATCATCATAATAGTATTGATGCACAAGAGGAGGGGTATAATCACTAAGATTAGATACTTGCTCTTGTTGTAGTCGCTTTTCCTCCGCCCATGCTTCTTTTGTTAGAACAACGGCTTCTTGAAGTTGCATAATGATGGAGTGTATTTCGTTATTCAAAGTAGTGCGTTGTGGGTCAAGATTAATTTGCTGAGAGGATTGATGATTGAGGGTGTGATGTGGGGGCTCAAAGTGTTGAAAACCTGAATTATAGCATGGTTGTGGCTCATAGTAGTTCATCGATTGAGAAGAATTAGAAACCGGGTTTGGTTCATAATAATCCATTGGTGAAGAAAACTAAGGACACGGATTTTGCTCATAATAATTCATTGGTTGACAATAAGAAGAATCATGAGGACCCCCACAGTTGTTGCAAAACGGGTGAGGAAAACGACTGGGTGCATCTTGTGGATAGCTATTATCATGGTCATAGTTGTACCCCGGTTCTTGCTCGTGACCATACGGGTATCGAACCGGGCACGAAACATGCCAATGAGAATCGCTTCCACAATAGATGCACGGGGGAACAGGAGGTGGATTCAAAAAGGAGGAATTAGTCGAGTTGCACAAGGGACAAAATCCGAATTGTGTGTTGTCGATATCATTTCGGCACCGCTCACATGTACACCATTGACAAGAGTCGTTCCCGTACAATCGTCTCCCACACCCGACGCAATGGACATAAAATTCCATAAAGAAAAATAGATAAACAAGAAGAATATTTTTGTTGCAAAACTTTGAAAAAGAAATGCTTTTTATGATTTTTCAAATGTTTTTGGATTTGTTTTTGAAAATTTTTGACACGAAAAATAACGTTCACGAGTGAACGGATCCCAAAAGCCAACGCGTCTCTCACAAAAAACCGTTAATCCTCACGAAAAGAGCCGGCAGCGGCGCCATTTTAATGAATAGATTTTGCTAGTTGAAAAAGTTCGTTTCTCGGTGTCTTAACGAATTGATTTCCGGTTTAAAGTATGACTCAGTTGTTTTTGGTAAAGAATACTATTTTTGGGTTGTTGTAAAATAAATGTGCAAGATTTTAAAATAAATGACGGGTAATTAAAACTACAACTAGTTAAAACGTAACTGGTGCAATATTTAAAACTTTAAAAGTAAATGACGAGAAATTAAATGACGTAAAATTAAAACTTGACGAAAAGAAAATTAACAATCAAATAAAAATGCAAAACATAATTAAAATAGATTAAAATCAAAACTAGAAAAACTGTCACTTTTTCTCTAAAAATAAAAACTAGAAAAACAAAACTCATCCAATCGGAAAGTCCAATCGGAATCCCCATCGGAAAGATGCTGATCGGAATGTGCAAAAGGAAAGCCGATCAGAATGCTTGAAAAAAATACTAATCGAAATATCTAAAGAAATCCAGATCGGAATGTTTGCAAATGCGGCTGATCGGAATAACTAACAAACTGGTCAAATCGGAATGTTGGGATTAAGAAGCAATCGGAATGTTTGAAAATAGGTCCAATCGGAATATAAACAAAGCCCCACAGTCGGAATCCTTAAAACCCTTTTCCGATCAACAGATCGGAATAAGGTCCTATGGTTGGAAAGCTAAATCGGAAAGGGGTTTACCCTTTCCGATGGCACAAAATCAAAATTAAGCAAAGTTTTAAGCTATTAGAGATAAGCTAAAACCAAATCTTGATCGAATATATGATAAGCCAAACAAGTAAGCACAAACAACAACTTATCAAAACTTAAATAAGCAAACTTTTAATTCAAACTTTAAAAAGACGAAACCTTTTTAAGAAAACTTTTAAAAAAGTAAATAAGCTAAACACAAATTAAGCCAATAAGCATGTCAAGCTCAAAGCTTAATCCATATAAAAAATCATGGATGAATAAAAAGATTAACTTTTTAAGCACGAAAACATCAAGATCAACACGGATCAAATGTATTTCGCACCAAAAGTAAACTAAAATCAAGAAAGGAAGATGAGAGATTAAACAAGAAAAGTAAAGATTCAAGAACAATAATAGAAAACTTACTTGGAAATTAAAAGGAATTAAAAGGTGCGATACAAGGAAAATTAAAGTGCAAGAAATTAAATTGTGCAAAGTATGAAAATGGTGGAAGAGATGGGTTGTCAATCCACCCAACAACTTGAAAATGAAAATAATCTAATCTATATATAGGGAGATTAGGGAGGAGCTTAGGAAGCTTCCTCCCTCTTTCTTCTTTTCCTTAATTGCACACTTAAGCCCTTGTCTTCTTAATCTTTTATTAATCTTGGACTTTAATGGCTTTGTCTTGGGATTTCTTTGAACTCGTCTTGTAGTTCTTCAATAAATTAGACTTGAGTTCCTCGGCTTTTAGTAAACTTCCGTCTTTTGACTTTTTCTTCGATAAATCTTCAGAATTGGTTTTGGACTTCCGTTCTTTTTCCACTCTTGATCTTTCGACTTCATCTTTCGTCTTTTTCTTCGATAAAAGCCCGTGAATGCCGTATTTTTTCCACTTTTCACCTTTTCGTCCTAAATCACAACAAAAACACAAACCACGCATAATTCCGACATAAATGACGTAAAATACACGTTTTGGTCCGGTTATTATTGTAATTAAGTGGTAAAAAGGATGGGTGTTTACACACCTATCAATGCTTTCAGGAAAATCATCGTTGGAATTCGTTTAACCACACGTTAGCATTTCTCTATGCAACCAGAATGAGGTATATACTGGCATTGCCAGGTTATCATGATGGGTTTTCTAACCGTTTAACCCATTATAGTTCCTTTAAAATCATGACAAATAATCGACCCCATACCGATCATTTCATGTGCATTCCATGTGTGCTCCATGTACCGTATTTCATGTGTATTTCTTAATCCATGTGTATTTCATTTGCAATACTTCACGAGTATTCGCTAGTCAAATCTGAATCATCTGAGGCATATTTTCAATTGCTGATTAATACTTGCTTTTTTGCTAGGGTTCAATTTATGTCTCTCAGTCCTCTCGAATTGATCTAGGCTCTAAGTGGAATGATTTGTTCTTGGTTAATGAAAAGGGTTTGGTTTGTTTATCTATTGTAAACTAATAACAATTAATTAAGTGTCGAAGAGTAAACTTAAAGCTTTTAAAGATTAAACTAAAAGACGAGCTTAACAATAAAAGTTTGAAAAATGTTAAAGATTATACTAGAAAAATGAATGGACATTCATTTAAAACTAACAATTGGAAAACTTTGTGAAAAATAAGAACTTAATTGGAAACTACTTAAAGAAAGTAAGAACGGAGAATAGCAAAACAACTCAATCGGAATAACCAAAAAATGGGTGTAATCGGAAAGTATTCCGATCGAATGATCGGAATATGTTGCAAAATGGACCAATCGGAATGATCAAAAGCAATAACAATCGGAATGTTTGAATTAAGCTACAATCGGAATATTCAACTTAGTACCAATCGGAATATCTAACAAATGGACAAATCGGAATATGGTAAAAAGGCATCAATCAGAATATGGAAAAAGGCAGCAATCAGAAAACACTAAACTTGCTCAATCGGAATCTTAGGCAAATGGGACAGATCGGAAAACCAAAACCCTTTTCCGATCGGGTGATCGGAATGAAGGGATGGTGTTCTGGTCGGAATACAAGGTCGGGAAAGGGAGTTACCCTTTCCGAAAACTATGCAAAACCGAAACTTAAGCAAGGGAAATAAGCTTATGGGATAAGCTAACTCCCAAACAAGCTCGAATTCAACAATAAGCTAATCAAATAAGCACTAAGAACACTTTATCTAAGCTTAAAATAAACAACTTTTAAATCAAATCAATAAAAAGATGAACTTTTCATAAAAACTTTAAGAAGTAAATAAGCTAAATCAACAAATAAGCCAATAAGAACAAGGATCTTAAAGCTTATTCGTGTATAAACTTAAGGAAACATAAAAAGAAATCAACTTTTTAAGCACAAATCATTGATGAACAACACGGATCATACGAGATTTGTACCAAAATCAATCAAAATAAAAGAAAGGAAGGATGAGATTAAAGATTAAAAGATAAAAACTTGAACTTGATTAATGAAAAGTAATACAAATGTTTTGATCTAGAAAGAGAAAAAGATGAAATCTAGTGAGAGAAAGTTTAGAACTTTCTCTCTCTAAAACTAGAGAGAATGAAAACTAAATTAAGACTAACTAAGTGTGTGAAATTTGTGAAGTAAGGGCCTTTATATAGGCGTGTGTATGGGCAAGCAAATGGGCTTGGTTTTGGGCTTCTTTTCTTCTTCCTTCTTTAGTCTTCTCGTCTCTTTTAATTAAACGTTTCCGACTTTGGATTTTTAGAAGTGTCGGTGAATAATTCCAACTCGTCTTATAATCTTTTATTTAATAGACTCGAGTTCTTCGACATATATGAATCTTCCATCTTTGGCTCTATTCTTCGATAAATCTTCAAATAGGCACAATGACTTCAATTCCTTTGCATCTCTTGGACAATTGACTTCGTCTTGAGTCTTTTTCCTTGATAAAGCCCGTGAAATCCCATGTTTTCTTCATTATTCATCCGGTTGACTCTAAAAACACAATAAACACAAAAACCACGCATAATTCCAAACAAATGATATTTAATACGTGTTTTGGTCTCGTTTTAGCCAGAATTAAGTGGTAAAAGGATGGGTGTTTTCACACCTATCAAATCCCCTACACTTAACCATTGCCATGCCCTCATGCAATGCTTAGTGACAAAGCACATTTACACTTTTCTCATAATCAATCAACCTTGGCCTTATTAATATACTACTAAACAAAAAAGAAAGTACTAAGAGAAATTAAAACTTTAATGTAAACAAGAGGATAGAAAATAGCTTAAATGGAAATAACTTGTAAAGAGATCGAGGACTTACATTAGGGCTTTGGTGCTGCGAAGATTTATCACCCTCAAGTTTCACATTCCCCAAACTAAGCTTAAAAACGAGATCATTGTTATTATAAGTTAGCAAATCAAACACTCACACACATGGCTTATTTAAATGCTTAAATTCCCTTATTCCTAGGTGTATCTCTTATATTTTTTTTTCTCTTAGAATGATCATGAAGATGCATTTTTGGACTTATTTCGATAGTTTATTTAGGCTGAAAGCAAAGTAGGACGATTTAATCAATAGTTATCTAAAGGACAAAATCTCTTAAAACTGCTTCTCGGGATATCAAAAAGTTCATATCTTGGCATAACTTGGTTCGCGATTTGAGACCTTTCTCGGGCCGATATTTGGCATGTACTTCATACTTCATATCTTGAGAGACGTTCTTGAGATAATGGTCTTCTCATCGTAATAGAGTTTCTTCACTTGGAGACTTTTGAGGGGTAATCCAACTTTATTGACCACGACTTCATGATTATTTCTTCAATCTCTAATTGGGATTTTGAGATACAACGATCCGCCTCCTTTTCGGACTTGGATCTATTTATCCTCATACCTTGTTAGGGTCTTTTCGGATAGACTTCTCCATGATCTTTATGGGAGTTGATTGCTTTTCGTCGTGAGTCTTGATCCTTCATATTGATTTTGGGAATAATGCTTTTCACATCACTTTTGGATCTTTAGCAATAAAATGGAATCCTCATGCCTTGTTAGGGCCTTTTCGGACTCGCCAATCTTCGCGCCCCGCTTCATAAGTTATGCCTTGGCTATGAACTCTTATCATTACCGAGCAACTTTTAAACGATTTTGGGCTAGAAGCTAAGTAACCTTTCAAATCGTACGACCTTACTTATTGCAGATAAATTATTAGCAAGTGATGGGAGAATAGGCAAATAATTACACCAAGTGAGCTTGTGCAAGAATACCGACTTATAATTGACTCTATCATTTCTCGTTTTCCACAATTTAAAATCTCAAGTAATGAGACTCGTGGATGCTTAGCCTAATAAACCAATTAAGGTCTACAAGGTAAAGGATACTAGCTAGAATAAACTTACTTAAGTCTAATCGGGTTGAGTCAAAATAATCGCAACGGGCCTAATATGTCAAAGACTTCTAAACTAGCTACACCACTTTATTAATATTTTTCACTTTATTGCGGAATATATACATATGAAAGCAACGAGATAAATTTAAAAATTACGACTACATGGCCAAAGTTAATTAAAAATTTGAAAAATGTTGAAAAAGTTGATTTTCCGGTTAAATAAAGGCATTTTCATGGAAAAGTCCACTTAAAACTTCGATAGAAGTCCCCCCTACACTTAAGATAAACATTGTCCTCAATGTTTAAGCATGTGGGAAAAGTCTCCCATACACTTATGACATTGTGCACGTTGGTTAAATCAAGTTAAGGAAGAGACGACTAAAGTGATCAATTTCAAATGAGAGTATGAAGAAAATTGAATCACGATAGTTGAGAGATAGAACCGGATTTCGGATAACACGGGAGCACGGTTCTTCAAAGGTTCCAAGAGTGCATTTATCCCTGTAATCACATCACCACACAAAAACAAACACCTATACAGGTCCCCCTACACTTAGGAGGTGAAAACATAAAAGGATAGATACTCGGGCTGCCTCCCGAGGAGCGCTTGTTTTTGATAACCGAGTCACGAGCCTGACTCGACCCAAAATTAGTTCATGGGGAACGTGGTGAGGGATGGAATCATCTCCTGAGAGATGTCCTCACCAAAGTACAACTTCAGACGCTGGCCATTCACCTTGAAATTGGGCCCATTTGGCTGAGAAAGCTCAATGGTCCCATACAGAAAGACTTTGGCGACGGTGAATGGACCAGACCAGCGGCTCTTCAACTGGCCAGAGAAGATCTTCAACCGAGAGTTAAAAAGTAAAACTTGATCACCAACGTGGAACTCTCGGTTCTTGATTTTTGCGTCATGAAGGATCTTCGTCTTCTCCTTGTAGATCAGCGAGTTCTCATAAGCTTCATTCCTCAGTTCGTTGAGCTCGTTGAGTTGAATCTTGCGATGATCACCAGCTTTGTTGATGTCGAAGTTAGCCCACTTCAAGGCCCAGTGCGCCTTATGTTCCAGCTCGATGGGAAGGTGGCATGCTTTCCCGTACACAAGACGATAAGGTGTACATCCGATCGGGGTCTTATAAGCAGTACGGAAAGCCCACAGAGCATCATCTAACTTATCGGCCCACGCGGCACGATGCTCTCCCACAGTACGCTCCAAAATTCGCTTCAATCCACGGTTGGATATCTCGGCTTGCCCATTGGTTTGGGGATGATAGGCGGTGGAAAGACGGTGATTGACACCATACTTAGCCATGACTCTTGCAAATTGATCATTGCAAAAATGAGTCCCGCGGTCACTGATAATAGCACGAGGAACGCCGAATCTAGTGAACATCGATTTTAAAAAGTTACAAACCACCCTTGCATCATTAGTAGGTAATGCTTTGGCTTCAACCCACTTTGAAACGTAGTCAACGGCTACAAGGATGTATTTGTTTCCTTTAGAAGAAGGGAATGGCCCCATAAAGTCGATACCCCAAACATCAAAGATTTCATATTCTTGTATGAAATTTTGAGGCATCTCATCTTTATGTGTGATCGTGCCTTGTTTTTGGCAAGCATCGCATCGGTTAACCATCTCGTGAGCATCACGGTAGATGGTGGGCCAATAAAATCCCGAGTCAAACACTTTTTTGGCGGTGTAGTTGGGACCAAAGTGACCACCGGTGGGTCCTTTGTGGCAAGCTTCAAGGATTTCTAAAGCTGCCGGTCCATCAACACATCGACGAATAATCAAGTCAGCACATTGTTTGAATAGATACGGGTCATCCCAAAAGTAAGTCTTAATGTCGTTAAAGAACTTCTTCTTTTTTTGGGATGTTAACCCGTCAACGAGAATTCCACTCGCCAAGTAGTTTGCAATGTCCGCAAACCACGGGGTTTCATCAGCAGTCGAGTTGATAGACATTAAGGTCTCCAAGGGAAAAGAATCATTGATTTCTTTGTTCGGATGATCCCCCTGGTAAGGATCCTCAAGTCTACTGAGATGATCCGCGGCTAGGTTTTCAGCTCCTTTTTTATCGCGAATTTCGATTTTAAATTCTTGGAGTAGCAAAACCCAGCGAAGAAGTCTTGGTTTGGAATCTTGCTTTGTCAACAAGTACTTCAACGCGGAATGATCGGTGTAAACGATTGTGGTGGAAAGGACAAGATAGGGGCGGAACTTTTCAAAGGCATAGACAACAGCTAAAAGCTCTTTTTCGGTTGTCGTATAATGCAATTGAGCCCCAGTCATTGTCTTGCTAGCGTAATGGATCGGTTGGAAGTGTTTGTTCACTCTTTATCCCAGAACCGCTCCAATAGCAAAATCACTAGCATCGCACATCAACTCAAAAGGAAGCTCCCAATTAGGGATAACCAAGACGGGTGCCTTAGTTAGCTTATCTTTAAGCGAGTTGAAGGCTTCAAGACACTCTTTGGAAAAGATAAAAGGAGTATCTTTTTCCAAGAGGTGGGTCATCGGGCGAGCGATTTGAGAAAAATCTTTGATGAATCGACGATAGAAGCCCGCATGACCCAAAAAACTTCTCACACCCTTCACGGTTGAAGGTGGAGGCAACTTGGCGATAACATCGACTTTAGCACGGTCTACTTCAAGACCGGCTTTGGAAATCTTGTGTCCCAGCACGATGCCTTCTTTTACCATAAAATGGCATTTTTCCCAATTCAGAACAAGGCGAGTGTCTTCGCACCGCTTAAGCATATGTTCAAAATTGGCAAGGCAAGAAGAGAAGGAATCCCCGAAGACCGAGAAATCATCCATGAAGACTTCCATGGTTTGTTCAACCATGTCATGGAAGATAGCTAACATGCACCTTTGGAAAGTCCCGGGGGCATTACATAAGCCAAAAGGCATTCTTTTGTAAGCAAATGTGCCATAGGGACAAGTGAATGTTGTCTTCTCTTGATCTTGGGGATCGATGGGTATTTGGAAATAACCCGAGAAACCATCAAGAAAGCAGTAATATTCATTACCCGCTAAACGTTCAAGCATTTGGTCCATAAAAGGTAGAGGGAAATGATCCTTTCTCGTGGCAACATTGAGTTTGCGGTAGTCTATACAAACTCTCCACCCAGTAACTAGACGAGTGGAAATCAACTCGTTGTGTTCATTGGGAACAACGGTTATTCCGCCCTTCTTGGGCACACAATGGATTGGACTAACCCATGGTGAATCCGAAATAGGGTAAATCATACTCGCATCAAGAAGTTTGATAACCTCTGTTTTGATGACTTCATGGATTTTTGGATTCACCCTTCGTTGGCTTTGAATTGTGGGCTTAAAGTCGTCCTCCATGAGAATTTTGTGTGTGCAGAAGTGAGGATCAATTCCACGAATATCAGAGATTTTCCAAGCAATAGCCTTCTTATGATCTTTAAGCACGGCGATGAGGCGAGTTTTCTCTTCATCTTTCAAATCCTTCGCAATGATGACGGGCGACTTCTTTTCTTCTTCAAGGAACACATACTCGAGATGGGGCGGCAACTCCTTAAGTTCTAAATCCGGAGGATTTTCGACGGGAGGCGTTTTCAAAGTCGGAGTATAGATGGAAATAACCGTGGGAGATAGAGGAGAAGGATTGTCTTCGTTGAGAAGGTTGTCAAAGAAATGCATGTCTTCATCCCCATCGGTGGGAGAATCATTAGTAGCTAAATTCACATCTCCCATGGTGTCTTCAAGATTGTTCCAAAACAAATCACTATCTCCAAATAGAGACAATGATGAATCGATAGAGGCAACGGTTTCAACATTGGGAAGAGAAGTAGGAATACTTTTGCAAGCATTTTGGAAGTGTTCTTCACAAGCCTCATCAAGAACGTCAATACAATTAACACTCTCGTTTGAATAAGGTTGTTTAGACAACTTTGCCATGTTGAAGACGATTTTATCGTCACCCACTCTCATGATAAGCTCACCGGCTTCAACATCGATGAGAGTGCGACCGATCCTCAGGAATGGATGACCCACGATCAAGGGAACACGAGGGTCCATCTCATAGTCGACGACGACGAAATCAGCAGGAAAAGTGAATTTGTCGACTCCTACAAAGACGTCTTCGGCTATCCCCACTGGATAAGCAACCGTACGGTTGGCTAATTCCAAAGTCATTTTGGTGGGGACTAGCTCAGGGAGAGATAATTGCTTCCAAACGCTTAGAGGCATAAGATTAATACTGGCACCTAGATCGGCTAGGGCCATGCAATTCTCTACTCCCGCGAAATTGCAAGGGATTAAGAAACGACCCGGGTCACCAAGCTTGGTTGGAAATTTCCTTAAGAGCACTGCAGAGCAATTCTCATTAAGTTGAGTGTTGGCAATATCGAGAAGCTTTTCCTTGTCGCTCAGAAGATCTTTAAACATTTTCGCGTACTTAGGCATGTGAGCGAGAGCCTCAGCGAAGGAGATATTAAAATTCTGTTGTTTAAACATTTTAAGAAAGTTAGAAACCTGAATATCGTCCTTGCTTTTGAGCTTCTCTTTCCTCAACCTAGATGGATAAGGTATATTGGAAGAAGAGGAAGGCTTTGGAAGAATAGGATCACTCACATCCTTGGGTGGAGGAGGGGTAGAAGTAGGAGGTGGAGAAATTGGCGAAGGAGAAGGATGAGGAATAGGAGCAAGTGACTCGTTCTCCTTAGTCACAACCACCGGTGGAGGTATAGGAAGCTCGGGTTCCTTGGTACCTTTACCACTGCGAGTGGTGATTGCTTTCATCTCCCCTCTTGGATTCGCAACGGTGTTACTCGGAAGAGTACCCGAAGAAGAGGGTTGATTACCGTTGAAGAAACTAGCCATCATGTTTCTTAAGTCATTCGTTTGACTATCCATAGTGTTTTTCATATCAGCTCTCAGATCATTCCCTTGTTTCATCAGGTCTGCTTTCAAGTTGCGCACTTCCTGTTGGAGATTATCCACGATCACATCGTTAGTCCTCATGTAGGTTCCAATGTCTTGATGTGATGCGGGGGTTTGGTTGGAAGGAGCAATGTATGCGGGTGGTTGATAAGCAGGTTGCTGGTAAACTTGGTTGTTTCGTTGAGGTGGTTGTTGCTGCTTGTGAGGAGGGATGTATGGTGTACGAGGTTGTTGTTGAGGAGGGCGGGTGAGGTTTTGTTGTTGGTTTGGGTTGGTAGGAGGAAAACCGGGTGGTGAAAGATAATTGTTGGAGCGGTAGCTAAGCAAATTACGGTCACCTTGAGGTCTAGCTTGATAAGCAGGTTGAGGATAGGTGCCGTATGCCGCATTCACATTCTCAGCAGGGTAGTCTTGGGTGGCAGTACAAGTAGTGTAAGAGTGAGGACCACCGCATATCTCACAAGGTTGGCTGACAGCATTGACTTGAACGTTTTTAGCGTTGTTGCTGTTGTTGTTGCTGACGGTGTGGGTAACAAGCGATTCAAGAAGCACAGTGATTTTGTCCAATCGCTTGTCGCTGTCACTAGTGCTAGCACTAGCGACATTGGTCCGTACACTCTTGGTTTGCACACGAGACTTATTCTCAATGATATCCCAAGCAGCATTGGAAGTCTTAGCCAAAAGATTACCCCCAGAGGCACTGTTTAGTGAATCTTGGTCACTCATGCTTAAACCATTGTAAAAAGTATGAATTTGATGTACTTTGGTAAAACCATGTTGTGGGCATTTTCTTAAAAGATCTTTGAAACGATCCCAAGATTCACTGAACGACTCATCGTACTTTTGTTCAAAATTTATGATTTCATTCCGCAAAGCGGTAGTACGAGAGGGTGGGAAAAAGTAATTGATAAACTTGGTTTCCAAATCCGTCCACGAGAGAATACTCTGTGGCGGTTCCTTAGCAAGCCAATGCCGGGCTTCTCCCTCTAAAGAAAAGGGAAAAAGTTGTAACCTGATAACCTCTTGTGGAACACCATTGAACTTGACCGTGTTGGTGAGTTGCAAGAATCGCTTGATATGGTCATGTGGGTCATCAACGGTACGCCCCAAGAATGGTTGAGCGGAGACCATCTGGATAAAGCCTGATTTTAGCTCAAAGTTGTTGGCTGCAAACGCTGGTATAACAATTGGATCAGTGTTGCCATCTACATGAGCTTGCAGCAGTTCAATCATCGGGCGATTATCCGGTAGAGGCTCATTGCTGTTGTTATTCATGTTGTGGAAAGGTGGGTTGTTGTTGTTATTATTATTGTTTTGAGGTGGTATGTTATTGTTGTTTTGTACACCGGCCATGTCTAAGTGATCGAGAGGCTCGGGCTCTTGATAAGACGTGGATCGAGTGCGCATACACCTGCAAAAGAACGAACAAAGAAAAACAAAGCAAAAATATTTTTTTGGTTTTTATGTTTTTTTTTTAATTTTTTTTTGTTTGTATTTTTGAAAATTTATATGAAAAAGTAACGTTCACGGGGAATGGATCCCAAAATCCAAGTTCTCACAAAAAACTTTTGATCTTAACGAGAAGAGCCGGCAGCGGCGCCATTTGATACTAACTTTTTTGCTATGGGGTTCTAGATTTATGTCTCTCAGTCCTCTCGAATTGATCTAGGCTCTAAGTGGAATGATTTGTTCTTGGTTAATGAAAAGGGTTTGGTTTGTTTATCTATTGTAAACTAATAACAATTAATTAAGTGTCGAAGAGTAAACTTAAAGCTTTAAAAGATTAAACTAAAAGACGAGCTTAACAATAAAAGTTTGAAAAATGTTAAAGATTATACTAGAAAAATGAATGGACATTCATTTAAAACTAACACTTGGAAAACTTTGTGAAAAATAAGAACTTAATTGGAAACTACTAAAAGAAAGTAAGAACGGAGAATAGCAAAACAACTCAATCGGAATAACCAAAAAATGGGTGTAATCGGAAAGTATTCCGATCGAATGATCGGAATATGTTGCAAAATGGACCAATCGGAATGATCAAAAGCAATAACAATCGGAATGTTTGAATTAAGATACAATCGGAATATTCAACTTAGTACCAATCGGAATATCTAAAAAATGGACAAATCGGAATATGGTAAAAAGGCATCAATCGGAATATGGAAAAAGGCAGCAATCGGAAAACACTAAACTTGCTCAATCGGAATCTTAGGCAAATGGGACAGATCGGAAAACCAAAACCCTTTTCCGATCGGGTGATCCGAATGAAGGGATGGTGTTCTGGTCGGAATACAAGGTCGGAAAAGGGAGTTACCCTTTCCGAAAACTATGCTAAACCGAAACTTAAGCAAGGGAAATAAGGTTATGGGATAAGCTAACTCCCAAACAAGCTCGAATTCAACAATAAGCTAATCAAATAAGCACTAAGAACACTTTATCTAAGCTTAAAATAAACAACTTTTAAATCAAATCAATAAAAAGATGAACTTTTCATAAAAACTTTAAGAAGTAAATAAGCTAAATCAACAAATAAGCCAATAAGAACAAGGATCTTAAAGCTTATTCGTGTATAAACTTAAGGAAACATAAAAAGAAATCAACTTTTTAAGCACAAATCATTAATGAACAACACGGATCATACGAGATTTGTACCAAAATCAATCAAAATAAAAGAAAGGAAGGATGAGATTAAAGATTAAAAGATAAAAACTTGAACTTGATTAATGAAAAGTAATACAAATGTTTTGATCTAGAAAGAGAAAAAGATGAAATCTAGTGAGAGAAAGTTTAGAACTTTCTCTCTCTAAAACTAGAGAGAATGAAAACTAAACTAAGACTAACTGTAACACCCCACTTGGATAAGTGTACCGTTACGTGTATTTATGGCGTGTCATCAAAGCATAAGGTAAATGTCCTAAAACATTAACTGACCATAAAGGAATACCGGAATCAAACATCGGTAATCCAAACATAAGCCCAAAACATGAAAAATAAAATACTGAAGGAAAGGACTAAACAATGTCCAAATAAGCAGAATAATGTAAGAAATGCATAAAGTAAGAAGTCTGGATAGCTTCCATCCAAATGCACATGCTCTCAGAATCCTAAGAACGTCCTGGTGTACCTGTCGTTAGAACATGAAAGGGAACTACGGCTGAGCATAACGCTCAGTGAACGGATATAAAGCATGATAAGGAAATTCTGAAATGAAACAGATGATGAAATACTGGAGCTGTAAGACTGATAAGTAAAGTTGCAACGGAAATCTGTGTATAATCTGTAAAGTCTGATTTGTAAATAATAAAGCTGAATCGCTATCTGATAAATCTGAAAACATGCATTTACTGTATTTTAATTGCCAAGAGCTTATATAGGTCATGTGCTGTAACAACTGCTGCATGAATACATAGAGGGGTGACCTCGTCATGCTGTAGAGGGGTGACCTCTAAATAACTGTGCTGGGTGGAGGGATCAGCTCCAATGTGAAGGATGTAGAGCACACACCACATTCACCTGCTAAACTGTAAACTGTAGCCTAGGATGCATCCATACGCCCCACTAATAATACTGATAAAATGGCCAAGCTGAGCTGAGTGGGACGATGCAGGATATCACTCTCCTGCATGTGAGTCACGACACCGGTGCCTCTAGTGCCGTGGTTACGGTACCTCCGTAACTAGTACATAAACTAATCATGCTTGTATATAATGCTCAGGCAATTTATTTAGTTATTGATATGAATACTGATAAACTTAAACATATACTGGGGAAAAACATTTGGCTGAAGACGGGGAATCCTAATCATGCATAGAAAGGAAGTCCTTACTGAAAGGACGGAAATTCGTACCTTGTGTCCAGTAACTGAATGAAGAGAAAACCGATGAAACTCCTACTATGACTTCACAAAAGCTACATGAATAAAGGACGCGAATGAGTTGTCTGATATCTGTTTACTTTTACCGATTCTTTCTGTTCTTAGCTTGATTTATTATATTCTTGTATTGTTATACTGTTTTGTGTATAATCTGGTAAGTTTGACTGTTCTTAAGTATTTCTGTTTAGTGTATTATTGTACTCTGATTATAACATGTACTCTTGTATTACATTACTATTGTAAGTACCCTGCTAAAAATAGAAAGTTTCATGAAATAGAAAGTTTCCAAAATGGTTAATTACTTCGTATAAATATACATAGGTAATTTATCTTGTTTATCGAATAAGCCGATTTTAATAAGCCGATATCTAATAAGCCGACTTTAATTAAGACGAAAATAAAAAAGAAAACAATGGTCGCCCCCTTGTGGATCTCGGTTTGACGAGTCGTAAACCCGCCGAGCACCCCTTTTGGGTCTCGGTTTACCCACCCAAAGCCCCATTTTATTATATATTAACATTGTACTAAATATTAAACTGACATATGCATGTTTTCATTCACCAAGTGAAATTGACGCTTACTTGCATATTTAGGACAAAAATCATTTATTTACAATGAAAGTATACATTGAAAACTATATATGGATTATAAGCATATGATAACAATTTAGTTTACGTATTCTTTTATTTTGTGGTAGTGAAACATATGATAATATGTAACCTTTGATTCGTACACAACTGTTTCATGCGGACTGAAACTTGCGTCTCATTCATGATCACAAATCGTCATTTATTTCAGATTTTCCCGCAATATAAAACATCTTAATACAACAAGATTTCTTAATATAGTGTTTACGTTTAACACATGAAAAGTTATGATTATAATTCAAAGATGTACCTGGTGTTTGGCTATATCGGGACTAATTGACAAAGAGTACGAAACCGAGGTCGAAACATGAATCCGATAGAGTTGCCATAGAATTTTCGAGGTTCAACCCATCCCAAACCTCAATGACCGGCGATCAAGAACTGAAACCCGTTACGAACGCTAACCTACAGGAATGAAACCAACACTCGGACTGAATACCAACACCAATATTAACCTCGAAGGAGCGAATTGGAATCGTGACCCGAGAAAGAACCGTTACTTAATCTCCTGGGTATGAATTCTTAACTTGAGATATAGTTGCCATTACTTTCAAAACTCATGCAATGCACTCTTATCTCTCAAATTATTATGATAGCGTTTTTTTTTTCTTTTGTGTCGGCAGGTACAAAAACCCTAATCTTTGTTATCTTTTTTTTTTCCTGTTTGTAGAATGAGCAAAGGGAACCCCCCGTCTTTTTTTTTCACTACTAGGCTGGGCTTAGAGCCCATTTATTTTATTGCTATTATTTTGTCTTAAAATCCGGCCCTCTAACTTATATAATAACTCTCGACATTTTTATTAAATTCACGAACAATCTATTTAATTCTCGTGTTTTAATTTCTCTGAAACGTAATTTTTTTTCTGTATGCTAAAATAACACATACGTAATATTTTCTGAACTTAATAATTATTTTTCTGAATAAACTGTTATATTTATAGTATTTAAATAAACTGGGACTGCGTATTTAATTTCTGCGTTTATATCTCTGTCTAATAATTAATACTTATATAGTTTATTAAAATTAAGCTGCGTATTTAAATATTCTGATTTTTAAATACGGGTTTTACAATTCTTCCCCTCTAAAAACAATAATTCGTCCCCGAATTAAAGATACGACTATACTGGGTTTTACACTAACTAAGTGTGTGAAATTTGTGAAGTAAGGGCCTTTATATAGGTGTGTGTATGGGCAAGTAAATGGGCTTGGTTTTGGGCTTCTTTTCTTCTTCCTTCTTTAGTCTTCTCGTCTCTTTTAATTAAACGTTTCCGACTTTGGATTTTTAGAAGTGTCGGTGAATAATTCCAACTCGTCTTATAATCTTTTATTTAATAGACTCGAGTTCTTCGACATATATGAATCTTCCATCTTTGTCTCTATTCTTCGATAAATCTTCAAATAGGCACAATGACTTCAATTCCTTTGCATCTCTTGGACAATAGACTTCGTCTTGAGTCTTTTTCCTTGATAAAGCCCGTGAAATCCCATGTTTTCTTCATCATTCATCCGATTGACTCTGAAAACACAATAAACACAAAAACCACGCATAATTCCAAACAGATGATATTAAATACGTGTTTTGGTCTCGTTTTAGCCAGAATTAAGTGGTAAAAGGATGGGTGTTTTCACACCTATCACTGATATTCTACAAGATTGCTGATGCCGCTAATAACTTGGAGATGTTACTAAAGGTTGATGCTGCTGACGTTTGGAGACGCTACGAGATGCGGATGCTGTTCACAACCTGGAGATCCTACAAGACGAAGACAAGGGCGTTAGAGCAAAGCAATTGGATGAGAAGATGCTTTACCATTAGAAGATTTCCATCAATCATTATCCCTAATTCTTAGTTACATGACACACTCATTCAGTTGTCGTTTCAGTCATATGAGTGCAAACCGGTATCAGCCAGCCACTCAACTGAATAGTTACATGAATCACAGTCATGAGAATGATCGTATTGGAACTGAAAGACAAGACGATAGTAAACATTACTACGACAACAACTATCCTAGCAATCGCAACCGAAGATCCAGCCGCAGATGTGATCAGAAAGACAAAGGATCAGTAGTCCAACCGATTCGCCAGTTCTGGCAAAATAACCTATTATTTGTAGTTCTATTTGTTTCACATCTCGAGACACATGTCAGGATATCAGTCAAGACACGTGTCTCACGTATACTTTATGAAGACACATGTCAAGACACCAGTCGAGATACATGTCATGCTTACATTTCCCAAGACACGAGTCAAGACACATGACTCACGTCCAATTATGGAACATCTCTAAGAAATTCAGGGTACCCTCCAAAGGGTATATCCATTTTGTTGTGCCATGTATTAATCAGGCCACAAGAATTTTAGTAACATCACCGGTGTATCAGTAAGGTCAGTCACGTTCGCTCGATGACACTTTCATTTCTTTCACCATATTTCATATATTCATGACCATGAAGGACGCCATTTGTATTCCCCAAGTATATGAAGGTTTTCCTTCAGCCTAATGATAAGATCTAAGCTGCTAACGCATTACCTCGGACAGATGCGAGTTGAATTTTATCTTAATTATGGACTACGAACAGCACACCATGCTACGATTCATAATTATGTACAGTAATGTTCAGGCTCCTGAATACGTTCAACTTGATTTTCCATCAGGAAAATCTGTACAAATTATCTATGCTTACAAGCATGTACGTTATTAGCCATGGTCGCTAAAATTTTCTAGCTGTCAGTAAGACACGACTACTGAAGTCCTTTTACGCATAGCCAGTTGATTATTCCAAAATCTTCCCATAAAGAAGAACCTTCAAAGAGAAGGACAGTACCATGAGATTATGTGTCGGCTACCGTCGATTTAAACAAATCACCATTCATAACCGTTATTCTCCTCCACGTATTGACGACATGTCCAATCAACCGTATGGTGTTTAGCATTTTTCCTAGATCGGATTCATGATCATGCTACCAACAGTGACAAGTGAAAGAGCAGGACATTTCCATGACTGCTATTTGTACACAACTTAGTCATGCTAGATTCATGATTTTGTATTTGTCTCGCAAATGCCCCAACAGCATTATGGACTTAATAAGTTTCAATGAACTCGTAAACAAATTCATCAGCGTTTTAATCAAGGAAAACCTGATCATCTTTAAGTCTAGAGAAGAGCAGGAAGCTCATTTTGGACTATGTTGCAAATTCTACAACGAGAAAAAAAATTTCACCCTGAGATTTTTCAATATAGATTATGGCTGATTACAATGACACACTGAATTCCATGGATTCGCACGGTTAATCTTACCATGACTCAGCTTATGCGTAAAAGAGATAACCCTACACTATACTAAGTGTTCTAGAAAATCCTACGCTAAGAAAAGTCTAATTTCGGAGACTTATAGTTCCGCAAATTCCTATGTATCAAGTTTCTATGAAGCAAGATATAGTTACGTTCATATCTAAGTACCTGACATACCAACAGGCTAAGATAGAACACCAATAGACTTGTATGTTTTTCCATCATCGGAAACTGTGAACAGAAATGGGACAAGATCTCCATGGATTTTGGTTACCAGACTAACGCAAACTCAGAAGAAGCAGGATGCTATCTGAGTTATTGTCAACAGTTTGATCAAGTCGGCAAAATCCTTACATCCGCGAGAATTTCAAGAACCAACAGATAGATCAGACATGTTCCAGCCAAGGCTCATCCAATCACTTGGTAATCCCTCAACTAACGGGCCAGACAAAGGTTCACAATTGTGCTCCTTATTTACGTTCACATCCTTGCTCTAATTTCACGACTTGCTTTTGCGCTCACGTTCATGACACTATCCACGTTCATGATCGTATCCTGGCTTACGATTGTAAGATCATTTTCGTTCTGGGAAGTTTTGCAAGAACTTGAGAGACCAGACCCAAGTTTAGTATAACTCTCTATTCTAAGACAGAAGTTTCACGTCACATTCCACGTCTCACCTTATAGCGTTTGGCGTTACCACCGCCGTATTCCATGTTCACGATATGTTTCACATGTCATGTTCATTCCACGTTCCTTATATCATGTTCACGATATGTTACACGTATCATTGATCACAATATGTTTGCTCATACTACACTCACCATGTCTCCACGTATCACGTTCAAAATTTTTTACGTAACACGTTCAAAATTTTTCACGTACTACGTTTCAATATGTCTCGCGCATCGTTGTTAATTATCAGTTAGGTTAGATTATTTTCGCTTTATAACGTTTCAGTTACCCTTGCACGTTAATTCTTATTCCCTCGATTAAATTCAGGGGATCTATCTTACGTTGATAACCATGAACATTTAAGTATGTTCAAGTCAAGGTCAGGAGGACCAAGATTTATCATTTGTGTCAAGATCTTGTGAAGGAACCGTTCCAAGCGGGAGGACCAAGATTTCGCTTATCGATTAGTTATGTCCTTTCAGTCACGTCACGTTCCATATCCTTTCAAGACATGTCACGTTTCACGTTCCTTCTACCATGTCACCTTCATGTCCCTTTTATCTTAGATACCCTCTCAGTTGGATTCGGGTATGTTCCTCTTTCAGCTTACTTTATCTATAATTCGGGGACGAATTATTCTTTTTAGGGGGGAAGAGTTGTAAAACCCGCATGCTTTTACCATGAACAGTACACTAATAATCGTACGTACATGATTAAAACTTTCCGTTTATAACACGTTACGTTTCACGAATATGAATTACAAGAATTGCGTACGTGTTATTACACGATAATTATTATGTACGTATTAAAACACGATAATTATTATCAACAATAATTATAATCACGAACATGAAATCATGTACGTAAGAATCACGAACATATAATTATGAATTTACGTATATTATTAATACGATTATTGTCATTACGTACAAGTATTTATTATAACACGAATATTTAGTGATATCGAAAAACGTAAACACGAACACACGAACATGTAATAAAATAGACACGAGAAAGGCTTCGGGTTCCCTTGGTGGGCCCTACTAGCCGCGACATCAAAAGAGAAACGGGCCAAGCCCATTTGATTTTTATGAAATAAACAAAAAGGGAAACAAATATTCATTCACAAGTTTTTCCAAGAAAAATTAAGAAAAAAGGCAAAAACCCTAGCAAACCAATGGTGGCCGCCGGTTCTGGTTATGCCGCCAGCAGCACCCAAAAGGAGAACTTGATGTTCTGGTTAAGCCGCCAGCAGCCGCCAAAAAGAGAACGGGATGTTCTTGTTTAGCCGCCGCCAGCAAGCCAAAAGGAGGACGGGGCTTTGATTTTTAATTATTGATTAGGAGTGTGTTCGTGAGATCAAGATTTATTCATTCCATGTGTTTTGGTAAATCCATAAACCCTTTTGTTTTCTTTTTTATTGAATTAAGCATAAACATGAACAAGTGATTAAATAAACATGATAAAAACATGCCATGGGATCATGGGTAAATTAATTAAGGGTATGTTTGGTTTTGTTGTTTCGTCGCGGCGGCGTTTGGTTCGCACCACCACACGAGACATAAGTCTCGGTGTTGTTTAGGTTCGGTCGGCAGCAGGTACAAGGCACCCCGACTCACGTCGGGGGTGTCCTTGTGGTTCGTTTAGGTCGCGGCAGCCACGGCCTCAACCACCGGCTAAGCCGGTGGCTATTTTAGGAAAGCAGGGGGAACCGTAGGTAGGCAGGGGGAACCACCGGCTACTGCCGGTGGGAACCTGGTGGTCAGCGGTAAGCCGAGAGAAAGGAACCACCAGCTTCAGCCGGTGGCATCTTTACACAAACCGGGGCAACCGGTTCACGCTGGTTTGCCACTGTTTTTTGGGTTGTACGGTTCATGGTTTTCACGGGTTCGGTTCACGACACGTTTTAATAAATTAATAACATACGGTTCGATCCATGATTATTTTTACAAGTTTATTTAATTTTACAAGTATATAATTTTACAAGTTAATTAAAATAATTTGGCATGATATATAATTTATTTAATTAAAACATGGACTTAGGTTTTTTATTATTAATAATAATACATGATTTTAACCTAAGTATTTAATTATTTATTTTACACTATAGTATTAATTAATTATTAAACATGAAATATAATTAATTAATAACCATGACTTAGGTTATATTAATACAATATTAATACATGTTTTAACCTAAGTATTTTATACACTTTAATTTAATTAAATCATGCTTATATTTAATTAAATCATATAACATATAGTTTATTTAATTTACATGAAATAATTAATAAACTATACTATTTAATTACATGACTTAGAATATTAATCAGTAAACACTTAAGGTTATATAATTAGCTTAATAATCCAGCTTATTTCTATTTATGGAAACTTTCTATTTTTAGAAACTTATTTAATTAAGGCAGCTAATCGATTTATGGAAAATTTCTATTTTTAGAAACTTATCTATTTTAAGCAGTAAATCTAATTTTGGAAACTTTCTATTTTTGGAAACTTTCTATTTTTAGAAACTTTCTATTTTTGTAAACTTTCTATTTTTTCAAACTTTCAATTTTAGGAAACCTGCTATTTTTAGAAAGTTACTTATTATTACACAACAAGTATAGTAATACAAGAAATACTTAATCAGAATAGACAGAATACATGATAAACAGAGTATAAAGCTTAAATCAGTAAAACATGACATGAACATATAAAACAAGCTAAGACATGATATAAAACCAGTTGCGTAGTCAGTAATCAGATACTTATACACATATGTATTTATGTAGCATTAGTGATACCGAAGTAGGACTCTCTTATGTTTGTCTTCTTTGTTCACTGGACACAAAGTATAGATTCTCCGTCCTTTCAGTATGGACATTCTTCCTTATTAGGATTTCCGTATGCAGCCAACTGTTTTCCCCAGTATATGTTTTATATGTTTTTGAATTGCTTATGTTTAATTAGATACCTAAAGCCATATACATGCATGACCAGTTTCACCTAGTTATGGAGGTACCATAACCATAACACTGGAGACACCATTGTTATGACTCCACCACGACGGAGTGATAGCTCATGGCGTCCCTTTAGCTTTTGGCCATATTATTATTATTATCAGGTGGGGCGTATGGGTGCATCCTAGTTTACATGTTTTCAGCAGTTTATTCAGGTGAATGTGGTGTGTGCCTTGCATCCTTCACAAGGAGTTGATCCCTCCTACCCAAACCAGTATATTAAATTAGAGGCAGCCCCTGAAATTTGCATGACGAGGTCACCCCTCCAAGTGTTCATGCACGTTGATAATTCATGACCTATATTGGCTAATGGTAACATGTTAAACAATTTTTACAATATAAACGTAAGGCTTTTCAAACTATAAAACCAGTTTTATGAACATGTTCCAGGTTTTTCATTACTTATACATTTCCGCTGCTATTAAGTCTTTATTATGTTTCAATCATTCATACTATGTCTATATCCGTGCACTGAGTGTTTTGCTCAGCCGTTACTTTCCTTTCCATGTCCCAAAACGGCAGGTACCTAAGGACAGACTCTAGCATTTGGAGTACCTGCATAGGATGGAAGCTGCCATAGACTTCTTTTCCTTTTGCCTTCATATATTTATGCTTGTGTAGTCTTTGTTCATTTCATTTACTTTATTTATGTTTTGGGCTTATGTTTGGGACCGATGTTTGATTCCGGTTTTCCCTATGGTCATGTATGTTTTACTACATATTACCTTGCATGCTTTGATGACACGCCTTAATTACGCGTAACGGTCCACTTATCAAAGTGGGGTGTTACAGAAAGGACCAATAAGAAGCAAGGAAATATGGGTCACAGATTTCTACATATGAGCCAGCTGGCCACTAGCGCTGTTTTCATATAATAAACCAAATCTTCACAGTAACTCCACTAGCCATATTCCAACCAATAGAAAATCAAAGAATGGATAACGATCCGCAACACTCTCTCTCATCCAATAACAACAAGACATGTGGCACATTATTCAAACCAAGCCCAGATCAAAGAAGGAGAAGGAGTGCATATCAGATCAAGTGCTCTACATGAAATCTACTCAAAATCAAGAGACGATCACAACCCAACCATTCAATTAACCTAACATCAACTACATCAAAAAGACCCAAATCAGTTCTTCAAAAGGCTATAATCAATTGTCAACCAAGGCCACGTGGAAGCTTACTATTCGCTCCAACACGTCACCTACCTCCAACAAACTTCAAACCAGCTCTATAAATAGCCCATAGTGTTCTTCATTTTAGATTGTACTTAGTGTGTGTAATTTTCACACACTTCCAAATTTCCCTCAATTTTTAGTTAGCAAAATTAGTTGAATACTACTCTCAAGTGATTGACAACCACTTGAGAGTTAGTTAGTGTAGTTGTAACAAACTGTAATAAACTTTACACCAAATAATGAACCTTCACTTTCATTTCACTCAATTCTACTTCTAAATTCTGCATAATCCTACTATCCTGTTACTATTGAGTTTCTTTTGATCATACTTGATCAATGGAACTTGATTGATGCCATTTGGAAGCTTGTAGCTGGTTCAGAAGCTTTCTGGTCCATGTTCATAGCTGAAAGTAGTAGTTGTAGCAGGGATGTTGATTTGTAGAAGATGATGTTGAGCTGATGGTTTATGGTGATTGATTGTTGGTGTTTTAGTTGATCTTAGAGAGCTTAGCGCTCCTCTACTCCATCAAAGGATTCTACTAGCTAAAAGGAATCATTTCTCTTATTTTTGTTCCTCTAAAAAGTAATGCCATACTTAATTCCTAGAAATAGAACTTGTTTGCTAAACTATGATTGATCTAGTGTTATTTTGGTGTGAAATTGATAATCTGTTTGTTGTTAGTAACTTGATTAGCTCCTTATTCAGTTTTAGCTTTACATTTGGTTTTCATCAGTTAAATTTTCATCCATAAGTCAAATCTTGTTTCTTAGTGTTAACTTGCTGGGTTTTGGTTTCAAACTAGTTCATTTCAGTCACTTAACAAATCTTGATAAAAGTCTATTGCTGTCATACATTTTTGCTCAAAAAGCATTTGAAAACTTTTCATATCAGATTTGAATTGCCATTTGGATTAAGGTCACTTTAGTGATGCAGTTGTTAAAACCTGTTGATTAGAGTCTATTTACACTCAATAAGTGAGTGTGAGTCAAGTTGTGAAGTTTTGTAGTCAAACTCAGTGTCAAACAGGCAATTGACACCTAAAAACATTGGGTCAGTCTTTGCAAATGATCATCAGTCAAAACTAGCACTTTTTGATCCAGTCTCATACCTTTGTTAGTGGATTCTTTTAACTGCTTTTTGCTCTCAATTGTAGTTCAACATACAAGCTTTCTGAATTAGTAAAGAAACAATACAGTTTGCTGATTTGAGTTAGTTACTAGCTTATTAATAAGCACTAGAGCAAATGCACTTTTCTGTGATAAAGATGAACTGATCTTCTCAATCCAATATTTCTACTTCATAAAACCTCCCATTTTCTTTCACAATTCTCTTCACAAACATGTCTTGAGTCAGTTTTGAGAAAATAAGCTTTTTGAAAAATCTTGGTCAAACTTGGTCAACAATAAGCACTTTTGCCTTATTTGAGATTCCAGCTTATTTCCTAAAGTTACTTGACATTCCAACATCTTTGTCACTTGCTTAATCAATTTCATCAAGAAAATCCAAGTGTGGAAGTCTGGATTAGTTTATCGCTTATTTTGAGCTTATAGAAATAATCAAACTTTTGATTTACTGGCTTTTAGCTCATTTCCTTGAACAGGCCTAGCTTAATTTCACTTTTAAGCATTTTGAAAAAAACTAGAACAAATTTGGTTGGGTAATTAGCCCATACGAGCTTATTCGAGTTTGGTTACACGTTTTTTGTTGAAAATCTTGTTTAATTGCAAATCAGTCCTCATACTTTCATAGTTTGGTTAATCTGTTTCGTAATTACATGATTTTAGGGTCTGCACTATTAAGTCCCTTGATTTTCAGTTTGTTTCAATTTGGTTTGGCAGTTTTGGTAATTTGTTAGAAATTGGTTATAGTTTGTTACTAATTTCATTTCTAGTCCCTTATCATTCTGAATTTACCCATTTAGTCCTTGTACTTTCATTCTCTTTACATTTTAAGCAATTTTACACTTGTGCATTTAATACTTGTACTTTAAAACTTGTTTTACGGATACATAGTTATACTATTTTACATCTTTTTACGTGCTTCTTTGAAATAGACATAGATACCAAATAATTTTGTTAACACCAAAAACAATTATAAACTTGAGATTGGTTGGACTTTCAATTTTTCTTGAGCTTGGAAAAATGAACTTGAATAAGATCATATATTAAATGGCACCGCTGTCGGTTCATGGAATTACGAGAGACTATTGATTGACGGGTTCGATTGGATTTTGGGATCCGTTCACCTCGTGAGCGTTCCTTTTACGTATCTTAAATCCAAAAGATAAAAAAATAAAAAATATAAAAATATAAAAATATAAAAACTAAAAAACCACAAAATCAATTCTTATCCTAAAGAATTGAACTAAAAAAATAAAAAATCCAAAAAGTAATCTTTTTCCTAAAAATTACACCCAAAAATATATTTTATATATCGGTTTTCATCGTTTTTACGTACATATAGTATTTTCTTAAAAAAATCCAATAAATACAAAAATATTTTCTCTATATTATTATATGTAGATACATATACGTATACGAACAACCAATACACATACTTCCATAAGTATTGCTTTTGCAATACACCGTTCTTGGGGGCGTTCCAGTCCTAAGTTCGTGTATCGATCAATTAACATAAAGGCAAAAATAGATAAATACTTCGAATAGGCAAGAATTCGAAGAATACGAACTACTAAAGTGAATAGATAGGCGACGAGCTATAAAATGCGGTCTAAGGGTTAATAGGTACTTATGCACCTAACCCCCGTTCACTAGTGAGTATTATAAGAAGGAAAGCTTGTTGAGGGTTTTGCCACCCAAGTATTACTTGCATATACTATATTTTCTTGTCGATATTACTTTTTGAATCTCAGAAAGGATAATCCTTTCTTTTCCAAAGTCGATCGACTGCTCCTCTCTCACTCCTTGATTTGAGTTGCATGCTCACCCGAGGGTGTGCACAAATACCTTTTGGTATACAACCCCTTCCTCCCAAAATGAAGAACAAGAGAAAGAACAGACACAACACCGTCCATCAAGCCGATCTCGAGTATCGTGCTTTGAACAACACATAAGAAGCCATGGACGCCGTTGATAATAGACCATTGATGGAGATCCTCCAATCAAATGTGGAGGGAAATGCCGATGCCATTGTTATACCCGACATACCCGCAAACACTTTTGAGCTTAAGACCAACATGATTACTGGGGTTTCTTCTACACCCTTTTTAGGGAGATCCATGGATGATCCCCATGATCATATCAAGAAGTTTTTTTCCATATGCAATACACTTAAGTACAATAGGGTTCCTCCTAATGCCATTAAGTTGATCCTATTCCCATTCTCCCTAGAGAGCAATGCTAGGTATTGGCTAGAAAGACTTCCACCTAGGAGTATTGAGAATTGGGAGAACTTAAGGAAGAATTTTTTGAACAAGTTCTTTCCTCCATCTAGAACCACGGCTTTGAGAAACCTAATTATTGGATTTCAATAAAAGAATGATCAAACCTTTAGTGATGCTTGGGAAGAGTTCAAGGAGTTATTGAGAAAATGCCCCAATCATGGATTCAACCAAGTTCATCAAATCAACACCTTTTACAATGGATTAAGACCACATCATCAAGACTCTCTCAACTCCTCCGCGGGTGGGAACATTCTTTCCATATCCACACAAGAGGAATGGGAGATTATTGAGACCAAAACCATGGTGCAAACAAATAACCAAAGAGATGAGAGGGTCCATGTGGTGCAAGAGGGTGCTACTCCACCAACTGATAAGGTTTTATATCAAAAGGTTGATACTATTAGTGATATGTTCTTGAAACTTTGTGAAATCACCTTGAACAATTCTTCCACCAATAATGTCAATGCCATTACTACATCTTGTGAAACTTGTGGAGGTCCTCATTCTTACCTAGAATGTTACAAGGTTCAAAATTACCAAGGTGAATGTTATGCTTATCAAGATGAACATAGAGAGCACTTCAAACCTAACATCAACCCCAATAATCTCTCTTACAAGTCAAATAACTACCTTGCTCCACCCAGATTTCCATCCTATCCACCCACCAAAAACCAAACCAATCCTCCTCAATTGCTTCAATGAAATCAAGGGCCTAGGCCAAACTACCAAGGACAAAACAATTATAGAGCACCCAATAACTTTCAACATCAAGGAAACAACTTTCATACAAACAATCAAGGATTCAACCAACCACCTCAACCCTTTCATAATCAAGGACACCATCAAGGATACAATCAAGGATATGGGAAAAATGATACCTTTGAACTACTTCAAAAGATGAACCAAGAAACCGAAATAAGAATTCGTGAAAGTTAAAAGAGAACACAAGATCATATAAGAGCTATGAATTAGGAGACTAACAAGAGGATTATGATGATTCTCAATCAAAGTCCACAAGGTGATGTACCTTCAAACACACAAACAAATCCAAGGGCTAATGTTAATGCAATCACAACAAGGAGTGGAAAGATAACTATTATCCTCCAATACCTCCTACACCTCCTTTGGTTAAGCCTACTATGGTTCCACCTTGTGATAAGCCTTCAACATCAAACTCAACACCTTCAAGCTCTACAACTTCAACACCTACACCTTCTCATCCTACACCTACTACTCCTTTACCTTCTACACCTACCAATGAAGAAACCAACAAAAAGAACCCTTCAACAACAGCTACTCAACATACACCAAAACCAATCCTTCCATACCCATAAAGTTGAGAAATGAGAAACTTAAAAAAAGGACGCTATTCAAGTCTCTAACTATTTGAGAATGTTCAAGAAATTGAACATTAACATATCCATTGCGGAAGCTCTTGCCTATATGCCAAAGTTTGATAAAATGTTCAAAGATCTCCTCTCAAACAAGGAAAAGTTGGTGGATATACCTAACACATTACTTAATGAGAATTGCTCCGCCGTGTTGCTCAAGACTTTACCCACAAAACTTGGAGATCCGGGGTGATTTTTGATACCTTGTAATTTTACCAGGGTGGAAGATTGCATGGCACTAGCGGATCTTAGGGCAAGTATTAATCTCATGCCTTTATAGGTTTGGAAAAAACTATCTCTTCCCTAGCTCACTCCTACTAGGATGACCCTTGAGTTAGCAAACCGTTCCATAGCTTATACGGTAGGCATTGCGGAGGATGTGTTTGTAGGGGTTGATAAATTCACATTCCCCGTGGATTTTGTAGTGGTTGATTATGATATGGACCCGAGAGTTCCTCTTATTGTTGGTAGACCTTTATTGAGGACGGGTCGTACTCTTATTGATGTGGCGGAGGGAGAACCAATTATGAGAGTTGAGGATGAGAAAGTAGTGTTTAAGCTAGGGAAAGTCACTAAGAAAGCTCAAAGTTGTGAAATAATTAACATAGTGGATGTTCTTGATGAGGTGTGTGATGAACATTTTCATGAAGCTTGTAATAAAGATAGTGAGAACATGCCACATGTAGAGACCGTTGCCTCAATTGCTCCCTTTTTAACACCATTTGGAGAGAGCGATTTCCTCTTAGAGGAATTTGAGTCCAACTTCCTTGTTAATGATGATTCTCCCATTAATTGTGAAGAAGACATTTTAACTATCCAAAAGTTGCTCAATGAGGATCCCATTCCTTCACCTACTTCACAAGAAGTTACCGTTGATGATCCATCTATAGTGAAACCTTCCGTTGAGAGTCCACCTTCTTTAGAACTTAAGGATCTTCCATCACACCTTGAATATGATTTCTTAGAGGGAAAGACCAATTACCCGTGATCATAGCAAAAGACTTGAAAGATGAGTAGAAGTAAAAACTCATAGAGGTGCTTAAGAAACATAAGAAAGCTATAGCATGGAAAATATCCGACATAAGGGGAATTGATCCAAATTTTTGTACACACAACATCCTTATGGAGGATGATTACAAACCCGTCATTCAAAATCAAAGAATGGTTAACCCAAAAATCCATGAAGTCATCAAAAAGGAAATTATCAAACTCCTTGATGCGGGTATGATTTACCCCATTTCCGACTATCCATGGGTTAGCCCAATGCATTGTGTTCCTAAGAAGGGTGGAATAACCATTGTGCCTGATGAGAACAATGAGCTTATCCACGCTAGACTTGCCACGGGTTAGAGAGTTTGTATTGACTATAGGAAGCTCAATGATGCTACTAGGAAAGATCATTCCCCATTGCCTTTCATGGACCAAATGCTTGAACGCTTGGCGGGAAATGAGTACTATTGCTTTCTAGATGGACTCTCGGGTCATTTCAAATACCCATTGATCCAAAGGATCAAGAAAAGACCACATTCACTTGTCCCTATGGTACATTTTCTTATAGGAGAATGCCTTTTGGCTTGTGCAATGCACCAGGGACATTTCAAAGTTGTATGATGGCAATATTTCATGACATGATTGAGCATACTATGGAATTTTTCATGGATGATTTCTCGGTATTTGGAGATTCATTTACTTCTTGTCTCTCCCATTTGGAACGTATGATTAAGAGATGTGAAGAAACACGTCTTGTTCTAAATTGGGAGAAGTGCCATTTCATGGTCAAAGAGGGGATAGTTTTGGGAAATAAGATATTCAATAAAGGTTTCGAAGTTAATGGAGCTAAAATTGATGTTATTGCCAAACATCCCCCACCTACCACGGTGAAAGGAGTTAGGAGCTTTTTGGGTCATGCAAGTTTCTATAGATGTTTTATGTGACAATCCGTCAATTTATGGTTTATATTTTATTCTCAAATATTATTTAAAAACATTATTTTAATGTTATATTATGAACTCTCTTATTTTTGGGAAGGAATTTGGATTTACGTCTTGAAGTAGCATCGACTACGTCTAAACCGGAGGATTCTACGCTACGTGCTTACGTTTACATACACTGTCTTTGGTGACAGTCCGACATTTCAGAAAATAAATTTATCCGCGAATATTATTTTGGGATTTTAAATTTGAGTTAGTTCATAAACTCACAAATTTACGAGAAGAGATTAGGACTTACGTAAATAATTTAACGTCCTTTACGACTAAACCGGAAACCTTAGGATTACGTATTTACGTTCTTGAACTCCGTTTTTTATGAGACAATTTTTATTAGATTCGTTTTGTGCCGTTGATTCATAATTTATAAAAACGTTTTTCGTAAAGCGACCCAAGGGCACGCAAATCGAGTAAACTAGAATCGAGGAGTAACCGTAAATAATTGGGGATGAGACAAAACCACTTTTGCCCCACCCCTAATATGGGACGGCAAAACTAGCTACTCACACCATGAGGTGTCAAGTTATTAGGCTCCAAACTACACTTGTAAGCTAAGCTTACAAAGTAAGCAACACCAACAACAAAACCACCAAGCCTAAAATAACTAACTCATTTCTTACATGCAAAAACCACACAAACTCTCTCTCTAGCCATTTGGCCGTCCCATCTCAGCCAAAAACACCCATTTTGATCTTGATTTAACCATGAAATCCTATGTTATTCATACATATAATGATGCCCTCTTGAAGCTCTATTGAGTGGTGGTGATTATAAAAAAGAAGTTTCCTTGGTGTCTTGGGGCTGATTTTCCACAATATGTTCATGAATATAGGTGATCTTGAAGTTGATATTGGTATATCACAAGTTTTGCCATCAAAGTCCAAGCCTTGTTCATCAGCCTCATCTTTTCATCACTATGGTGGTATAAGGATCATTTTTCCTATCCTTCTTGTTATTTTGATTATGTAATCTTGTATTTTATTTTACTTATGTATATGTATATGATGATGAATGATGATTAAAAAGATTATGTGGGGATTTGGTGTTGATAGATTTGATTAAAAAGATTAAAAGCTACATAAAAGGATGTTATAATCATGGCTAAATTAGGAGACTGTATAAAACAGTAAAGAATCTTATGATAAACTGATAAAATGGCTTGGGTAAATTAATATACAGTAAGCTATGAGTCTTGTACACATATGAGAGTTGGCCATACAATGGAATCATTATAATGAGTGAGATATGATCAAAATAAGTTTAGAGTGCAAATCTGACTACACTGTTTTGGACGAATTTTATAAAATAGTTAGAGGCTGATTCATCAGTATCTATAAAGGAATAAAATGAAGCACATATCATTTAGTTTCTGTGATAAAAATTTGGGGTTCTATCTCCATGTAGAACTCTAGATATGATCATTTTAGTAAACTAGATTTTTAGGACAGATTTTGTGAAATTAAAGTTTAATATTATTATATAAGTACTCAAATAAATATAGTATAAAATGTGAATTAAAACCCACTAACTTATATATTTCATTTATATAAAAATGCATGAGGATAAATAAATGGACATTATATAAAAATGGTAGTTTGGTAAGTTTTATAAGTTATAAAAACTATATACCAAGTTTTACGTCTTTTCGGCTAAAACCGAAAGATTAACGTTTTTGTTAAATAAAACTTAGACGGTTGGACCCGTCTAATGTAAACTTTTATAAACTCACATACTGATTTATAAACATATATAACAAGTAAAAACTGATAAAACCCGAGCTTTACACCATATAGACATTAACGGGCCAAAGTAGCCTTAATGGACAATAAACCCGACTAATTTGGTAAAACACTAATAAACTTATTTATTATTTGGGCCCAACATGTAAAGTATAAATACTGATAATAAAAGTATAAAATGGATTAATACAAGTTAATGGACTTATAATAGGCTTATTGGACCTAAAACATGTAAATAAGTAAAACTAGTATAAAAATCTTACCAACACATAAACACTATAATGAATGAGTAAAAATGTATAAACCCACTTGATTATCATCATATATATAAAATCATCATATGTATACATAATTGTTATTTTATAAAGTCATTGGACAAGAGTCTAAGATAAGTATTATTTGTCTAGGTTTCCGTGATTGAAGCACGTACCGTACATCCGAATTGCCGATAAACCGCTTTCCCACATCAACGTGAGTTCATAGCCTCGCACTCTTTTAAATGTTTTTATGAAATATTTTATAAACCCGCGAGGGAGATAACATGTTAGTTTTACTAAAATAGGACACCATTTGTCCCGATTGTTTGTTTATTGATTTGGACACGAATGATTGTATGACCCGATGTATGATTATATGACCCGATAGATGAAATGAAATGGATTATTAAAGTTAGGTTATGTCACTAAAAGTCCCATTAGCATGAATTGTGAACTACCGGGATTTGGTAGACGCTTATGCATATAATAGTACTATTTGGGGACGATCACCCCAGTTCGCGCCTTGACGGTTGATCCCCGTCGTGCCACATTGATTGGTAAGCGAATTTATGTATGAGAAGATTTACACAAGCGTGATTATTGTGACGACACGCTAATTTAGATGGGCAAATGAGTTTCGGGTTAGCTACCCGTTGTTGGTTATAGTAAGGTAACAATGTCATGCGACTTATAATAATCCAAAAATAACGAAATACTGCTTTATGCATTAAATTACAATATATTGCATGAATAGCAATACAGGGTCTTATTATTGATGTTATGTTCGTGTTTTGGTTTTATATAACCATATTCATATAACGGTTTTTATTTAACTCTATACAACGCTATAAAACGTATTGTATGATGTTTTTAACGACAATGGTTCGTATAATTATTTTGAAGGAGAAAGCCTATATTATGATTTTGATAAAGATTTGTATAAATGACTTTAGCTATTTTATGGCCTATTACAAAGATTTGTACAAACTGATTTTCGGTAATAAGTTTATACCGATGTTATATTAATGGATTTCATTAAACTCTATGAATTCACTCGACGTTTTCGCTGACCTTTTCTTTTAACATGTTTTATCTTAGGTAATTGAAGGTAATTCTCGAGAAGACAACAAGAATGCATGGCCCGCACTTAAATAATAATTTCCATTCAAACTCTTTATAAAACTTGTATGAAATACAATGACTTGGGACCTATGTAAATTTGATATTTATGAATGGAAATGATTTATTATAAAACGACGCGATGTCTATGATGTGAGTAATGTGCTATCCCGTAACACCAACGAGTCTTCCGCTGTATTGAATTGTGTAAATTTGGGGGTGTTACAGTTTGGTACCAGAGCTCTCGTTATAGAGAATGAAAGATTTTTAAAACTAAGGTTTTGAATAAAATATTTCAAAATCTTTTAACTATAAACATTTTTCACAAAATGTCTAAAAATCTTTTGACTATAACGGTGCTGAAGAATTCCCGAGTTACCGACAAGGCCAGACTGAGAAGTGTTATTTTAATATATATATATATATATATATATATATATATATATATATATATATATATATATATATATATATATATATATATATATATATATATATATATATATATATATATATATATATATATATATATATATATATATATATATATATATATATATATATATATATATATATATATATATATATATATATATACATATATATATATATATACATATATATATATATATATATATATATATATATATATATATATATATATATATATATATACATATATATATATATATATATATATATACATATATATATATATATATATATATGATGTAATTTGATTACATGGTTATTTGATGATTATTTTAATATTTATACGAGGTATTTATACGACGTAGATTGTCACAAGGAACCCTAAATCCCCTAGTAAATTAATCTAAGCTATTTCCGTAGGAATCCTAGCTATTCCATATCTAAACCAAGTTGTGGATATTTATGATCCCAACAAAATGGTTGATATTCGTATAAATGTAGATATTAGTTGATTGTGAAATTGAAGAAGAATTGGCGAGATTAAAACTGATATCGATGTCATGACGATCTTTCCTTATAGAGTGGAGTTTGACAAAACGTTACCACCTAGAAAGATGTCATCTGATTCGTTGTCATCCAAGTCTTAAATTGAAATCGAAAGGGTGAATGTTGCACTTGAGGATGTCATTGGAACCATTACCCAAAAGCCTCATGCCACTAGTACCTTTCCGAGAAGTCTAATTGAATGTGTGAGTCATTTCATACTAGTGACTTATTTGATAACTATTGTTGTAAGAGCTATAGGATTGGAAATTAAGTGTTGTTCATATCGAGCTTTTATTGCCCTTTTAAGGTCTAAGAATAAGATTGAAAGTATTGGAGAATGAGGTAGGATGTTGCATTGAGTATAAGTTGATTGAAACTTGAATAAAGTAAAATTTAACCCGTATGGAATATGAGATTATTAAGAGGAAGTCATTAAGTCCTGTGATTGAATTATAAGGTTTTAAATGATTGTTAGTTTGTGTTAAGGGTTGTTCCTAGGCCATTGTCCACTGACGAGGATGCCCAGTGTCCAAGAAATAAATTGAAGAAATCCTCTTCTGAAATTGGGACCGATGGATCTTTCGGGACATGTGGAACACCTAATGACTCTTGTAGATTAGTATTCATTGTGGTATCTTTTAAAAATCCCTAACTTAACTGAGACATCAGTTGGTAGGATGAGTTCTAGGAATTGTATGACATAGTGACACGTAATGTGTTACGGTACAATTTTGACTTGCTTGTGATTAATGAAAAGACTACCTTTGATTGCTAAATCCTACATGTATCGATGTTATCTATCTCTTATTGCTTCATCCTAATGTTTGCATTAGTGATGCAACCATTGAACAAGTACTCATCTTGATTTGAGTTACGTTGTGGATTATTCTTTGCGAGCGCCAGCAAGGTCATGAACCTCATGATTACTTGGCTAAAGCTCATTTCCTAGCATATTGTAGTTAGTTCTTGGTGAACCACTTTTCATCACTCTTTTGCAGATCACTCATTGTTTTTATATGATAAAACAGTATCCTTTGAGAAAATTTATTTTCCATCACTATAAGGATTATTCAAAGTGAGATTTATAAGTGATCGTTATCGAAATGAAGTTGTTTATAAAACACCTTGGAAAGCTATATTGTTTTCATAACAAAGAAAATCTTTGTAAATTTATTTTTGATTATTATTTAAGAATTAAGCATGAAAATGTTTTTATTATAAACATGATGATAAAATTTTGACGAACTGAGTATTGCATCGTTAATCTTGAAATTGTATATAGTTGCGCGCCTACATACAATTTGAAGGGACCATGCAAGGCTGATTAGTAGTCACCATAAAATTGATTGATAAACACTAAATTTTATTTGAAGATTGTGAATGATTAAGTTTTATGAGATCTGTAAAAAGTGCAAAATAGGGACATATTGATAGGGACACCTACATATGTGCCCATACTATTTATTCTTCTAAGTCGGATTTACTCATCTGTGGATATTGTCTTAATTGACAATTGATATACCCTCCTTGACCAATTCTCCCGTGGTGAGATTCTTTGAAAAAGTATCTGATTACCGAGTGTTGATACCCGACTGGATGTATCGACGTTCCTATCATTTATTTTGATTTGATTTCATTTGAATGACCTGGGTAACAATCCGAGGAGATTTCGAATGCGTACTCAAATTATGAAAACATGGGATATATTCATATTCATTAAACGTTTTCGTCTGTATTTGATTTGAAATTCTCTCGCGTAGATTATGCGTTGATCTTACTCTTTTAAGGTTAGTTATGTCTCCATATATCCTTGAATTTGTGAAGGATTATGAGTTATTATTTATCTTTTGAGAAGTTCACATCTTATCGACGACAATAAAACAAAAAAGTTGGTAATGCCAGTAGAATGGATTGATTGATTATGACATGACGACATTGTCTTAATTGATGGGAACTCGAGTAGAATTCCCCTAAAAGATAAGATGTTGATTATCAAAAGTGATCTAAATAATTCTTGATGGGTGACCATATCCTGCATTTAGACTTGAAATTATACCGTGAATGGTTGTGAACTAGTCAAAGATATTATAATCTAGAAAGAACTTAAAAGTAAATGTATTAAAAGATGTTTCCGTTATCTGAAACTTTAGGAGGTATTTGTTGATGAATTACCTAGACTTTCTCCATTAAGGCAAGTTGAATTTGGTATTGATTATATTCTCGGTGCTGCACCTGTGGCGTGTGCACTGTACGTCAGCACCATCTGAATTAAAGGAATTACTGTACAACTGAGAGAGTTGTCGGAGAAAGATTTTATTCTACCAAGCTCGTCATTATGAAGAGCTATGGTATTATCATTCCTTATATTTATTAATTACCGTGAACCAAGTAAATTGACGATTAAAATCTACATCCACTACCCAAGATGATAGATTTGTTCGATCATTTACAAGGTTCTAGCGTATGTTCTAAATATTTGATTCACGGCATGGTTATCATCAACTTCGCGTCCGCGAAAAAGATTATATATTCTAATCACTACATCCAAAAATTGTAATGAACATTATGAGTTTCATGATTATGTCGTTTGGATTGACCAATGCACATGTAGCATTCATAAATTTGGTGATTCACGTGTGTAGGCTGTAATTTGATAAATTCATGCTGGTGATCATTAAGGATCATTTGTTTGTTTCTAAGAATAAGAAGGAGTTAATAATTATTTACAGATTGCCCTGAATTGGCCGAACAATGAAAACATGTACCTTGAATATTTAACAAGTGATTTAAGGCTTGATCCTTTACATAAAATGACCGTTTGATTAATGATGGTAAGATATATATATATATATATATATATATATATATATATATATATATATATATATATATATATATATATATATATATATATATATATATATATTGACTCTTAAATAAATAGAGCCATTTGAGACTTTGGGTTTTACCAAAAAGAAAGTGCAAATATGTTTTGACAAATGTTTTAACAAAGGATTTTAAGGGATTATTCCCTTATGCCCAAATCATTTAACTAAACTCCTATTTAGGGGTAAATGTTTGTGTATACCTCAAGACAACCTAAGAGGGATTGAGGAAACCATTTAAACCATTACTTCAAATTTGAAACGACAATTTTTGCTTTTCAACTAAGAAAATTTTGACCAAAGTATAACCAAAGATTTTTCGAACATTTATAAATCTTATTAATTATTTTCAATAAATCAACCAAAGATCGTGTTAACTAAATTCAAATTTCTTTTGAATATTTTTATATAATTGATCGAGCTAAGAAATTTAAATTTTTACGCTTGCGTTTTATAAAATTAAATATTTATTATTTAATTATTGGTAATACTTATCGACGCTTTAAACGTCAGATTGAGTAAAATTGATAAAAGTGATAGTTAAGACGAAACTAAAACTTAGAAAATGTGAAGAAAGAAATTTTGAATGTATACGGTCATGATAATTATTTCACCAGGAAAGGTGAATATAGATACTGACACATTATATAGAAAGGATAAAAAAATCAGTTAGGATTTATTCCTTAATAATGACGGTGCAAAGAATATTGCCCGAACAATTTAGAAATAATTGATGTTTGTAAAAAGGATAATATAGATAATAAAAGGGGTTTTCGGCTAATGCGAACTATTAGAATTGAGAAGCCGATGGTGTTAAATGTATAAAAGACCGCTTGTGGTTGTCTAAATATGGAGGAGTGTGAGATATAGTTATGTTGGAGTTTCATAAGATTAAGTATTCTATTCATGCCATTTCTGATTTAATGTATCTTTATCTGAAGAAGTTGTACTGATGGCAAATTATGAAGGCAGACATCGCCTCATACATTAGTAAACGTCTAACTATTGCAAAGGTCATCATCTGAATTTGATTCGATTTGGGTCATCGTCGAAAGACTGACCAAATATGCTAATATCATTCTTGTTAATGATAGATTCTTGATGAAGAAATTGACTCTTTTGTATTTAAACATAGTGTGCATGTATCTATCATCTCTATCAAGATCCTCGCCTCGCATCGAATTTCTAGAGATTTGCTCAGAAGTCATTGAGAACGAATCTTGATGAGAGTACTGTGTACCACCCCAATGTATTTTAGGATCTGATTATTGACTCTTTTAGGTTAAAGGTTTCCTATGATGGCGAACCTAACCTTAGGTTAAAGGTTTCCTATGATGGCGAACCTAACCTTACAAAATACTCGACTCGCGAGACCTGAAATGATTGTTGAAATTAGGATCTGATTATTGACTGCCGGTAGTGGGCAGAAGGTTATGTGAATATGAAATGAAGATCTTGAAGTGCCAGATGGGTAGCGAAGTTATGCTAAAAATTTTCACCTTGGAAAAATGAATAGACGATCTGAAAGATCATGGGAATTAAGTCCCCGTTATATGGGACCATTGAGATGTAAAAAGATTGGTTTGAAAGGCATATAAGCTAGATCTACCCTAGGACTTCAAGGGCTGCGTAAATTATGATTCGTATATCTAACTTGATGAAATGTCTATCAAGTGAAAATATGACTATTTCTTAATGAAGTTTAGATCGGCGAAAAGTTGCATTCATCAAAAACCCGTGAACATCATGGATAGAGAAAGTAAGTCAACATTAAGCCTGATCTTATTCCCGTAGTTATGTTTGATGAAACTCGCGTATTGTAATGAATTACACTTGTGAGAAAAGACCGAATGTGGAGGAAATAGCCACATGCCTTTAACTCTATAAAGAGCGAGTAGTAAGATAAGATTATCTTTGAGGACAAAGATCATGTTTAGGGGTAAATGCTGTGACAATCCGTTAATTTATGGTTTATATTTTATTCTCAAATATTATTTAAAAACATTATTTTAATGTTATATTATGAACTCACTTATTTTTGGGAAGAAATTTGGATTTACGTCTTGAAGTAGCATCGACTACGTCTAAACCGGAGGATTCTACGTTACGTGCTTACGTTTACATACACCGTCTTTGGTGACAGTCCGACATTTCAGAAAATAAATTTTTCCGTGAATATTATTTTGGGATTTTAAATTTGATTTAGTTCATAAACTCACAAATTTACGAGAAGAGATTAGGACTTACGTGAATAATTTAACGTCATTTACGACTAAACCAGAAACCTTAGGATTTCGTATTTACGTTTTTGAACTCCGTTTTTGATGAGACAATTTTTATTAGATTCGTTTTGTACCGTTGATTCATAATTTATAAAAACGTTTTTCGTAAAACGACCCGAGGGCACGCAAATCGAGGAAACTAGAATCGAGGAGTACCCGTAAATAATTGGGGATGAGACAAAACCACTTTTGCCCCACCCCCAATATGGGATGGCAAAACTAGCTACTCACACCATGAGGTGTTAAGTTATTAGCTTCTAAACTACACTTGTAAGCTAAGCTTACAAAGTAAGCAACACCAACAACAAAACCACCAAGCCTAAAACAACTAACTCATTTCTTACATGCAAAAACCACACAAACTCTCTCTCTCTAGCCATTTGGCCGTCCCATCTCAACCAAAAACACCCATTTTGATCTTGATTTAACCATGAAATCCTATGTTATTCATACATATGATGATGCCCTCTTGAAGCTCTATTGAATGGTGGTGACTATAACATCCAAAAAGAAGTTTCCTTGGTGTCTTGGGGCTGATTTTCCACAAGATGTTCATGAAGATAGGTGATCTTGATGTTGATATTAGTGTACCACAAGTTTTGCCATCAAAGTCCAAGCCTTGTTCATCAACCTCATCTTTTCATTACTATGGTGGTATAAGGATCATTTTTCCTATCCTTCTTGTTATTTTAATTATGTAATCTTGTATTTTCTTTTACTTATGTATATGTATATGATGATGAATGATGATTAAAAATATTATGTGGGGATTTGGTGTTGATAGATTTGATTAAAAAGATTAAAAGCTACATAAAAGGATGTTAAAATCATGGCTAAATTAGGAGACTGTATAAAAAAGTAAAGAATCTTATGATAAATTGACAAAATGGCTTGGATAAATTAATATACAGTAAGCTATGAGTCTTGTACACATGTGAGAGTTGGCCATGCAATGGAATCATTATAATGAGTGAGATATAATCAAAACAAGTTTAGAGTGCAAATCTGCCTATACTGTTTTGGACGAATTTATTAAAATATTTAGAGCTCGATTCATCAGTAGCTATACAGGAATAAAATGAAGCACATATCATGTAGTTTCTGTGATAAAAATTTGGGGTTCTATCTCCATGTACAACTCTAGATATGATCATTTTAGTAAACTAAATTTTTAGGACTGATTTTGTGAAATTAAAGTTTAATATTATTATATAAGCACTCAAATAAATATAGTATAAAATGTGAATTAAAATCCACTAACTTATATATTTCATTTATTTAAAAATGCATGAGGATAAATAAATGGACATTATATAAAAATGATAGTTTGGTAAGTTTTATAAGTTATAAAAACTATATACCAAGTTTTACGTCTTTTCGGCTAAAACCGAAAGATTAACGTTTTTGTTAAATAAAACTTAGATGGTTGGACCCGTCTAATGTAAACTTTTATAAACTCACATACTGATATATAAACATATATAACAAGTAACAACTGATAAAACCCGAGCTCTACAACATATAGACATTAACGGGCCAAAGTAGCCTTAATGGACAATAAACCCGACTAATTTGGTAAAACACTTATAAACTTATTTATTGAGCTTAACCCATTTGGGCCCAACATGTAAAGTATATATACTGATAATAAAAGTATAAAATAGATTAATACAAGTTAATGGACTTATAATAGGCTTATTGGACCTAAAACATGTAAATAAGTAAAACTAGTATAAAAATATTATCAACACATAAACACTATAATGAATGAGTAAAAATGTATAAACCCACTTGATCATCATCATATATATAAAATCATCATATGTATACATAATTGTTATTTTATAAAGTCATTGGACAAGAGTTTAAGACAAGTATTATTTGTCTAGGTTTCCGTGATTGAAGCACGTACCGTACATCCAAATTGCCGATAACCCGCTTTCCCACATCAACGTGAGTTCATAGCCTCGCACTGTTTTAAATGTTTTTATAAGATATTTTATAAACCCGCAAGGGAGATAACATGTTAGTTTTACTAAAATAGGACACCGTTTGTCCCGATTGTTTGTTTATTGATTTGGACCCGAATGATTGTATGACCCGATGTATGATTATATGACCCGATAGATGAATGAAATGGATTATTAAAGTTAGGTTATGTCACTAAAAGTCCCATTAGCATGAATTGTGAACTACCGGGATTTGGTAGACGCTTATGCATATAATAGTACTATTTGGGGACGATCACCCCAGTTCACGCCTTGACGGTTGATCCCCGTCGTGCCACATTGACTGGTAAGCGAATTTATGTATGAGAAGATTTACACAAGCGTGATTATTGTGATGACACGCTAATTTAGATGGGAAAATGAGTTTCAGGTTAGCTACCCGTTGTTGGTTATAGTAAGGTAACAATGTCATGCGGCTTATAATAATCCAAAAATAACGAAATACTGCTTTATGCATTGAATTACAATATATTGCCTGACTAGCAATACAGGGTCTTATTATTGATGTTATGTTCGTGTTTTGGTTTTATATAACCATATTCATATAACGGTTTTTATTTAACTCTATACAACGTTATAAAACGTATTGTATGATGTTTTTAATGACAATGGTTCGTATCATTATTTTGAAGGCGAAAGCCTATATTATGATTTTGATAAAGATTTGTATAAATGACTTTGGCTATTTTATGGCCTATTACAAAGATTTGTACAAACTGATTTTCGGTAATAATTTTATACCGATGTTATATTAATGGATTTCATTAAAATCTATGAATTCACTCGGCGTTTTCGCTGACCTTTTCTTTTAACATGTTTTATCTCAGCTACTTGAAGGTAATTCTCGGGAAGACAACAAGAATTTATGGCCCGTACTTAAATAATAATTTTTATTCAAACTCTTTGTAAAACTTGTACGAAATACAATGACTTGGGACCTATGTAAATTTGATATTTATGAATGGAAATGCTTTATTATAAAACGACGCGATTTTTAAGCGTTGTCTATGATGTGAGTAATGTGCTCAACAAGTCTTCCGCTGTATTGAATTGTGTAAATTTGGGGGTGTTACATTTTATACAAGACTTTTCTAAGATTTCAAGACCCATGACCCACCTCTTGGAAAAATAGGCTCCTTTCATATTCACCCAAGAGTGTTTAGACTCTTTTGAGATTCTTAAGGAAAAGTTGATAAAGGCTCCCGTTTTGGTTTCACCAAATTGGGATTTGCCTTTTGAGCTCATGTGTGACGCTAGTGATTATGCCGTGGGGGCCGTGTTAGGACAAAGATTTAATAAGCATTTTTAACCTATACACGATGCGAGCATGACAATGACGGGTGCTCAACTTCATTATACAACTACAGAAAAAGAGTTGTTTGCTATTGTTTATGCCCTTGAGAAATTTAGACCCTATCTTGTGCTTTCTAAGACCATAGTGTATACGGATCATTCCGCTCTCAAGTACCTCATGACAAAGCAAGATGCGAAGCCTAGGCTTTTGAGATGGGTTTTATTGCTACAAGAGTTTTCCATTGAGATACATGATAAGAAAGGAGCCGAGAATTTAGCGTCGGATCACCTGAGTAGACTTGAGCATCCTTTTCAAGGTGAATTACCTCATAAGGAAATTAATGAATCCTTTCCATTAGAGGAGCTCATGTCTATCTCTTCGCAAGAGGATGTCACCCCTTGGTTTGCAGATATTGCAAACTATCTTGTGGGGGATGTGCTTATAGAGGGTCTTACTTCTCAACAAAAGAAAAAGTTTCTTAAGGAAGCAAAATACTACTTTTGGGATAACCCTTACCTATTTAGGCAATATGCGGACCAAATCATAAGACGGTGTGTAGATGGGCCCAAAGCATTTAAGATCTTAGAAGCTTGTCATAAAGGACCCACGGGGGGGGGGGGGGGGGGGGGGTGCGCATTTTGGGCCCAACTACACGGCCAAGAAAGTCTTTGATTCGGGTTAATATTAGCCTTCAATATAAAAAGATGCCCAAGAGATGGTGAAATTTTGTGATGTTTATCAAAAACAAGGAAAGATCAATCAATGAGATGAGATGCCACAAAATTTCATACAAGAGTGTGATATTTTTGATGTATGGGGTATAGACTTCATGGGACATTTTTCATCATCTAAAGGCAATAAGTACATACTTGTAGCCGTGGACTATGTTTCAAAGTGGGTTGAGGCTAAAGCCTTGCCTACTAATGATGCTAGAGTTGTAGTGAAGTTCTTGAAGCAATTATTTGCTAGATTTGGTGTACCTCGGGCTATCATAAGTGATCTTGTAATGATCAATTTACAAGAGTCATGAAGAAGTATGGTGTTAACCATAGACTTTCTACCGCGTATCAGCCTCAAACCAATGGGCAAACCGAGGTCACAAATCGTGGTTTAAAGATGTTTTTAGAAAGAACAGTGGGAGAGCATCCAGCTTCTTGGTCGGATAAGCTTGATGATGCTTTGTGGGCTTTTAGGACGGATTTTAAGACACCAATTGGTTGTACTCCATATAGGCTTGTCATGGAAAAGCATGCCACCTCCCATTCGAGTTAGAGCATATGGCTTTATGGGCTCTCAAATGGGATAACTTTGATTTAAACCAAGCCGGTTCACATAGAAAAGACCAACTCAATGAGATGGATGAATTGAGAGCCAATGCTTATGAAAACTCGTTGCTTTACAAGGAAAAGACTAAGCAATTGCATGATGCTAAGATTAAGAACCGTAAGTTCAAAGTTGGAGAGACGGTTCTCTTCTTTAACTCAAGGTTGAAACTTTTTGTGGGCAAGCTTATGTCAAGATGGTCCGGTCCATTCACCACTGCTCAAGTATTTCCATATGGGACTATTGAGTTGTCACAACCAAATGGCCCAAATTTCAAAGTGAATGGTCACCGTGTTAAGCATTACTTTGGGGAGGACATTTCCGTGGAAATGGTCCAAGAGATCCCCATTTTCCCAATGAATTAATTCATTGTGGGAAGAGTCGAGCTAGAGACTCCATAAATCAACCTTGAATAACTAAGCTTAGAGTTTTTAGACTAGAGTGTGGTAGGATAGAAATAAGGGCATATAGTTGAGAAGAAGTGTAGGGGGATGCCTCTCTTTTGTCTTCTTGATGTTTGTAGGGTTGCTCTTTCTCATTGCATGCATTGCAGCTTATGGAGGAGGCCCTTGTATCGGGTTCACTTCGTCACTATTGTGATTTTTCATAACTAGATTGTGTTTAAAATGAATTCACTATAGTTAACTTTTCCTTAGCTTGGGTTAAGCAAAGTTATCAATATCATAAGTGTAGGGGGTCTTCTATCGAAGTGACCTTAGCTAGAACTTTGTCATTGACTTTCATGATAATTGGAAAAGTTAATTTTTCAAACATTTTTCAAATTTTTGATCTACTTTGGCCAACAAAAGTATGCATTCATACTTTTTTCATTAATCATTTTTTATTTGCATAACACATTTTGCATTGTATATATTTCTTCTTTTATTTTTCATCAAAAATATATAAAAAGAAAAAAAAATATAATAAAGGATATGGTTTAACAAATTTAGACTTCTTTGACATATTAGACCCGCCATGGATACTTTGACACAACCCGAGTTTTCTTATCTAAGCACTCTCTAGCTAGTAGCCTTAACCATGTATACCTTCATTGGTTTATTAGGCAAAGCATACACTAGTCTCATTATTTGAGATTTTAAACTGTGGAGAACAAGAGATGATAGAGTTTGAAGTAAGTGTTAAGGGATAGATAAACCTCATATAAATAAATTGTGGCTTTTATATCCCTTTCGTAACCTTTACTTTCCTGCCAACGCATGTATATATGTTAATAAATAATCAAGAACGGTTTTAATTGGTTTGTAGTCTCTTATGCATTTTTGACTAAGCATTCGTGGTTGGTATAAGTACGTCTTAAGATTCTAAGTTAGAATGTTTTATGTGTATTAGACTTATGTCATGCTTAATACTTAGTGGGTGTTTTTTCCTTTTATTCTTTCCAACTTTCTTTGTGAGGAATAAAGAAAAATAAGTGCGGCTTATGAAAAAATGAGTGGCTAGAAAAAAAATTAAAAAAAAAGAAAATAATTATACAAGACTCCCAAGAGGGGCAGTGAAGTGTTAATTATAGTAGCTATTGAGTTCCAATATTACTCTCACAAGGGTTGCGGGGATTTGATAGTTTCTCCAATCCAATATTACCTTGACGGGTTGCGGGATTGAAGATCCAAAGTCCCAAAAAAGCGGAGGATATAAATTATTGCGTGAGTTTTATTTTCCTTTTCTTAGCGACTGTGTAGCTACTTATTAATGCATTACCTAAGGATCTTACACATAATGCGAATGACTTATTACTCTTGAGTCGGACTTATATCAATTGTGAGCGGTTCTTCGAGTAATGGATAAGATGGTTACTTAGGATTAAAACCGTTCTTCCTTATTTTTAGATTTTACATTTCTTATATTTCACGCTTTAAATAATGATAAATTTGACCTCAAGCAATTTGCTCAAATAATAAACGGTCTTAGAGGCATAATAAGTGGGGGTATAAAAGTAACAAAATTAATCTATATGAATGAGTTGATGCACTTTCACTTGTGGATAACAATGATCTTGTTTTTAAGCTTGGTATAGGGAAAGTGAAACTTGAGGGTGATAAGTGTTCATGGTACTCAAAGCCCTAATTGAAGTCTTTGATTTCTTTATGAGTTATTTCCATCAAAACCGTTTCAAAAAAAATCCAAAAATATATAAATAGAATTTCTTTTCTTTGCATTGCACTGTATAAATAAAAATCATGCATCATATAGAGTAGTGTAGTGTAAATGCATTCCTTATTGGCCAAGGTGGATTAATAATGAGAAAAGTGTAAATTGGTGCTTTAAATGTGGCATTGCATGAGGTCATGGGAATGATAAAGTGTAGGGGATTTGATATGAGTGAAATCTCATATCAATAATATCATAAATCACCCTAAGACACAAAGCAAAATACCTAATTTTTATTCATAAAAGCAGTATTATGGGTATGTTTTGTTGTTTGTGCTTGTGTAGGTAAAAAGATATAATTTTGAACAAATAAGTGAAATCAAGCTTTATTGATGAAGAAAAGACAAAAGGAGGATGAAAAGTGACAAGCCTTTCAAAGACAAAGGACCTTTCTTGACAACTTTCAAAGATGAAGGACTAAATTTGCAATTATGATAAAGTCAAGAACAAAGTCAAATTTGGTCAACTCTCAATTCAAATAGTCAAAGGATGATTATTGAACAAGTTTGAAGTTAGAAGGACCAAAAATGACAAAGAAATGAAGATTCTAGCTCAAATCAACATTCTGCCTAACAAGAGGGGTTAAACTTGCCAAAGTTAAGCTAATTTTGTATGTGATCCGAGTATTCAATAAAAGGACCAATAAGAAGCAAGGAAAGGTGGGTCATGGATTGCCACATATGAGCCAGCTGGCCACTAGCGCCGTTTTCATTTAATAAACCAAATCTTCACAGTAACTCTACTAGCCATATTCCAACCAATAGAAAATCAAAGAATGGATAACGATCCGCAACACTCACTCTCATCCAATAACAACAAGACATGTGGCACATTAATATTCAAACCAAGCCCAGATCAAAGAAGGAGAAGGAGTACATATCAGATCAAGTGCTCTACATGAAATCTACTAAGAATCAAGAGACGATCACAACCCAACCATTCAGTTAACCTAAAATAAACTACATCAAAAAGCCCCAAATCAGTTCTTCAAACGGCTATAATAAATTGATCAACCAAGGATACCTGGAAGCTTACTATTCGCTCCAACACATCACCTACCTCCAACAAACTTCAACCCATCTCTATAAATAGCCCATAGTGTTCTTCATTTCAGATTGTACTTAGTGTGTGTAATTTTCACACACTTCTAAATTTCCCTGGTTTGTTTCAGTTAGCAATGTTAGTTGAATACTACTCTCAAGTGATTGACAACCACTTGAGAGTTAGTTAGTGTAGTTGTAACAAACTGTAACAAACTTTACACCATTAATGAACCTTCACTTTCATTTCACTCAATTCTACTTCTAAATTATGCATAATCCTACTATCATGTTACTATTATGTTTCTTTTGATCATACTTGATCAATGGAACTTGATTGATGCCACTTGGAAGCTTGTAGCTGGTTCAGACGTTTTCTGGTTCATGTTCATAGCCAAAAGCAGCAGTTGTAGCAGCGGTGTTGATTTGTAGAAGATGATGTTGATCTGATGGATTATGGTGATTGATTGTTGGTGTTTTAGTTGATCTTAGAGAGCTAAGCTCTCCTCTACTCCATCAAAGGATTCTACATGCTAAAAGGAATCATTTCTCTTATTTTTGTTCCTCTAAACAGTAATGCCATGCTCAATTCCTAAAAATAGAACTTGTTTGCTGAACTGTGATTGATCTAGTTTTATTTTGGTGTGAAATTGATAGTCTGTTAGTTGTTAGTAGCTTGATTAGCTCCTTATTTAGTTTTAGCTTTACATTTGGTTTTCATCAGTTAAATTTTCATCAGTAAGTCAAATCTTGTTTCTTAGCGTTAACTTGCTGGTTTTTGGTGTTAAACTAGTTCATTTCAGTGACTTAACAAATCTTGATAAGAGTCTATTGCTATCATACATTTTTTCTCAAAAAGCTTTTGAATACTTTTCATATTAGATTTGAATTGGTGTTTGGATTAAGGTCACTTTAGTGATCCAGTTGTTAAAACCTGTTGATTAGAGTCTATTTACATTCAATAAGTGAGTGTGAGTCAAGTTGTGAAGTTTTGTAGTCAAACTCAGTGTCAAACAGGCAATTGACACCTAAAAACTTGGGTCAGTCATTGCAAATGATCATCCGTCAAAACTAGCACTTTTTGATCCAGTCTCATACCTTTGATAGTAGATGCTTTTAGCCGCTTTTTGCTCTCAATTGTAGTTCAAACTTGGTCAACGATAAGCACTTTTGGCTTATTTGAGATTCCAGCTTATTTCCTTGACCATTTTCAAAGTTACTTGATGTCACACCCCCAATTTATCAGAGTAAGGCAACACAATGGGGTGCGACGGTCATGACTATCACAAGACATAGATACAAAGAACGACTATTTAAAAGCCGTTTTAATTTAATAAAAAGCATAAAACTGGTTTCGGAAGCGAGTTACACAAGATCATAATAAAACATTGTTTCAAAAGACTTTAACATTGATCCAAATATCCATACACTAGTCACGACCATTTTCATTTAAAAATCTCCTATGCATAACCACGTCACTCCTCCGTCTTGATACCTGAGAAAAACATTGCTAAAGCGTCAACACAAAGGTTGGTGAGTTCATAGGTTTAAGTTTAAATAGTGTGATGAACCATAAGATTTTTCAAGGCAACCGGCATATAATCTTATAACAAATACAAGATTATAATCAAAAGTATACGTTTTAATCACCTACGCCTAAGCTCGTGACACCGAAGCGTTAACCTCAACCAACAAGATATAATAAGAGCCCGAGCAAATGCCTATCCCGAAGCATTTGTAAATCCTCAAATGTAAGTGTATCTAACTTTGGCCACACAACCAAATTAGATAGGGAGGTTAGTCCCGATAGATCTATCCATAACATTCGCGCTTACACAAAGTAATTAACGGTTCACGATAGTGGGCTAAAGCATCTAGGGATATCGCTACTTAGACATCATGTAGGCAAACGTATCAAGTTTTTAGCACTTATGTTCATCCGTTTAAAACAAGCAATGTTCTCACCCCAAAATAGTTAAAACAATTAAAAGTGGGGCTATGAAACTCACCTCGAAGCAATAACAACGGTTAAAATAGCACAACGTAAACATGAAGAAATAATAACTCGAAACAATCTGTAACCTAAATTAAATAAAGTATGTATCACTATACATGCAAAATGATAATAAATGTAGCATTTAGTCCCCTAGTATGTGCTTGAGTTTATTTAAATAAATCGATAATTTTTAACACTTGCTAAGGTTTAACGTTTTAATAAAAGTGTAGTCATTTAATCGGAATATATTTAGAAATATTGAGCATTTAGTTGTCGGAGTAGCTTATTTAGTTGGGTCGCTTAATGGGTCAAATATCTTAAAAATATTTTATATTTTTATTATTAAAATATATTAAATAAATAAATATTAAATTTAAAGAAAATTTAAAGAAAAGAAACATGTTTTCTTTAAGGAAACTAAAATGTCTCCTGTGTGGAGACAAGAGACATGTCAAATAAAATTGTCAATTCAATTTCTTTTAGCACGTCGTTTCTTTCTTTTGACGAAAACATGGTAATCTCGACAGTTTTTCGGAGTGAATAACGGCCTCAATAATGGCTCACGGAGTAAGCCGCAAGTACCGTTAAGTAGATAGCCGGGTAATTGATAAGTAGCTGTTTTAAGTTCAATAAACCAATCTCGTTTGATAGGTTAAAATCGTGTTCGAAGTAAGGGCCGTAAAACTGTTTCGAGTGTTACGAGGTCTACCGGGTCAGTTTCGACCTCGTCTACAGTTCACGATAGTGACTTTCAGATCAAACCAAAAGTATGCCTGTGTAGACAGCACGACCGTCTACCACTTTCATTATATAACCGTCTCGGGGCAAAGTCATTTCAAGGTTCAAAAATGGGTCGTAAAAGGTTGTTTGCAACACCTAACTATCTTATATTTTTCGACCAAGATAAGTCTTGTTCGATGTTTTTCGGCGATTGATATCTTAGTCGTTTCTTAGCCGATTTGTGTTATTCAAGTTTCTGTCAATTCTCTGCTACCTCGTCTATCATTTGCCCCCATGACCTGAACCATTTCTAAAGTCAAATCGGGTCAAACTGGGCTCTAAAGTCAGCCCTGCTACTTCTTTCTAAATTACTTAAAAGTCCATATTTCATATTCTTTTTAAATAGTGGTTTGGATGTTTTAAACCTGGTCTTTACCATATTCGGTATATGAGATGTACAACCAAATCTTTAGCAAGTGTTTAGTCAAAAGTTGGTTCATATGTGAGTTTTACTAAGGTCGAGTTAAACGTCTGAAGGTTACAATTAAATGAAGGAAAGTAGTAAACATAAACGAATGACATGTTTAAGTAAGCTTTTAACCTCAAGATTTCTCAAGCACAACTATGTATGGGACTTATATGCATATCAAAATGAAAGAGTAGTGAAAGAAAACTCACAACACTTGGGACTATATATGGTGTTTGGTTTATCGTTAGACGCAACGAAGTCCTTGTTTCTTTTGAGCATTTTCAGCGAACGAAGCCACTTCCATGACCAAAAGCATCAAGTAACGTTCATAACCAACTAAAACTAAACACAACGAGTCCTCGTCCTTCGACTTGTGATTATTAACAGTGAGTATTTGGGTTCCTATGCGTTTTACTAAAACAGGAAGGAGAGTAATGACCACTTTGGTTTCTTTGATGCGTTTTGCTTAAACAACAAAGAACAGAAAGCAAAAGAGAATAGAGGAATGGCATTTTGAAATGAGGTGTGTGTTGTGAAGTAGTTACTTTATTTATAGGAAAGGCATTAGTTAGGAGTTCTAAGGTTCTTAGTTAGCTTTTCATTAGTTTTGGTTAGTCTGAAACTAGGTGGTTAACCAAAAAGTACCATAGAAAATCGGACGGAAATGGGGAAAGGAGAATGGTGGAGATAGTACGTAGTGTGGCAGGGAAAAGGAAGGATTTAGGCCTTCAAGGTTTGACTAATATAATTGAGGTTTGTTGTGAGTTAATGCTTAAGAAAACATTGAGGTTTTTGGGTGTGTCCACCGGTCATGAAGAGAAGAGAAAGAACAAGAGTACCAAGCATTAAATTGAGGAGTGTAGTACCAAGATTTCAAATCTGAGAAGGAACTAAACGTGTGTATACTTTTATCAAAGGGGAGACCAATTTGCATAGCAATAAGGAGATGGGTTTGTTTTATTTTGTAAATTGCTAAAATATCTTGTTTGTAGTTTAGTATTCTTGAAAAGGTAAAGTAATAAGGCTTAAAGGTTTATGTGAAGCATTGAATTTAAGTAAAATTCAAATAATAGTAGTTTTACCAAATTTAGTTTGAAAAGAGAATAGGTAACTTTTTAGTGCGTCGTGAACGTAGCGAACTAATAATTTAACATACGTTGATTTAAATAAGCATCGGCTTCTATAATAATCGTCCTTATCGCGTAATGTAAGTAAACTAACATTTCTCCAAGCGTAAATTTTTGTGAACGTCATTCATAAAAATTAAATTCGTTCCCCAAATACACTGAAACAATCGGGGATTTCAATAGACGTACATGTCTAACCCAAAAAGTCGCATTTAATCCTAAATCACATAATTCAAAATTCACGATTGTTACACTTGACATTCCAACATCTTTGTCACTTGTTTAATCATTTTCATCAGGAAAATCCAAGTGTGGAAGTCTGGATTAGTTTAGAGCTTATTTTGAGGTTACAGAAATAATGAAACTTTTGATTTACTGGCTTTTAGCTCATTTCCTTTAACAGACCTAGCTTAATTTCCCTTTTAAGCATTTTGAAAAAAACTAGAACAAATTTGTTTGGGTAATAAGCCCATACGAGCTTATTCGAGTTTGGTTACACGATTTTGTTGGAAAGTCTTATTTAATTGCAAATCAGTCCTCATTCTTTCATAGTTTGGTTAATCTGTTTTATAATTAAAAGTTTTTAGGGTTTGCACTATCAAGTCCCTTGATTTTCAGTTGGTTTCAATTTGGTTTGGCAGTTTTGGTAATTTGTTAGAAAGTGGTTATAGTTTGTTACTAATTTCATTTCTAGTCCCTTATCTTTCTGAATTTACCCATTTAGTTCTTGTACTTTCATTCTCTTTACATTTTAAGCAACTTACACTTGTGCATTTAATACATGTACTTTGTGCTATTAGTGTGGTATTTGCAACTTGTTTTACGGATACATAGTTATACTATTTTACATCTTTTTACGTGCTTCTTTCAAATAGACATAGATACCAAATAATTTTGTTAACAACAAAAACAATTATTAATTTTAGATTGGTTAGACTTTCAATTTGTCTTGAGCTTGGAAAAAATAACTTGAATAAGATCATACATTAAATGGCGCCGCTGCTGGTTCATGACATTACGAGAGACTATTGATTGACGGTTTCAATTGGATTTTGGGATCCGTTCACCTCGTGAGCGTTCCTTTTACGTATCATAAATCCAAAAGATAAAAAAATCAAAAATATAAAAATATTAAAACTAAAAAACCACAAAATCAATTTTTTTCCTAAAGAATTTAACCAAAAAAATAAAAAAAATCCAAAAAGTAATCTTTTTCCTAAAAGATTACACCCAAAAATATATTGTATATATCGATTTTCATCGTTTTTACGTACATATAGTATTCTTTTTAAAAATCCAATAAATACAAAAATATTTTCTCTATATTATTATATGTGGATTAATATATGTATACGAACAACCAATACACATACTTCTATAAATATTGCTTTTGCAATACACCGTTCTTGGGGGCGTTCTGGTCCTAAGTTCGTGTATCGATCAAATTAAATTAAAGGAAAAAATAAATTGCAACCCGGATCAATATTCACAAAACATACAACGTTTTGAGCTTGTCACAAAACATACAACGTTTTGAGCTCAAAACAATGGCTTGTAATCACCTTTAGATTGCAACCCGGATCAATATTCACGAGGGAGTGTACGCTTTAGTGCGCTTACGTTCAGCAAAAGAAGAGAAATCTTCTTACACCTAAGTGGATTCGTCAAGAAATTCAAAGTATATGAACTCAAGTTTATGCTTTAGAAAAACCACTTCGCCAAAAAGAATGGATTTTTCAAAAAGCGTTGAACACAATTTTTTCAAGAATTTTTCAATGATTATTCAAAATCTTTCAAAAATTATGTGTTCAACAACTCCTATCCTCAAAAGTTTAATGTGGATCATATCCTCGTAATGACAATTCAATTGGCTCAATTTTTGAGGGGGAGCTTTTCTAATTAATGCTAAGTTTGACACATTTTTCTTTCGAAAATTTTCAAGACTATTCTTCACAATATATTTTAATCAAATTTGGTATCTTTAATATGAAACGATTTTATATATTAGAGATAGGGGGATAAAATGTGATTAAAATGTGATCTATAGACTCAAGCACTTATGGTTACGATCAAATACCCACAACATCTTTAATTCACGACGTTATTGGTGTCAAAAGGGTGGTTAGGTTTAATTCCTATGATCCAACCAGAACCGGAGGGATCTTCCTACAGACAATTTAATAGATTACTAGAATTCCTTACGAAAGATGGAGTAGAATGTGAACGTAGCTGAATGCCGACTAAGTACTTAAGCTAGCACTACAACAATCACAACAACGTGCTAGTAATGACGTCTTGGTAAGCATTGAAGGGGTTGAAGAATGAAAAAGAAATGTAAGGATAAAGGGTGTAATGAAATTAGCCATCCATTTAACTTAGGCAAAAACCGGGTCAACACATCATGAAGAGAACGCATCATGGACCCAGTGATGTAATGCACAACCCTTACCCAGCTGACCCGGGCTTCTCTCAAAAGAAGTTTGTTTTATTGTCACAGAGATCAACACGACTTCTATTGACTTTCTCACTCCGAGATACTTGATAATGAATAGGTGCCATCTGCTCCAGCCTCCGATCACTAAAAGTGCACTAATCGAGTCTAGATCCAAGAGATCAATCAAATCTCGGTAGGAAAGATGGAATGACGATGAAGAGAGTCCTACGCTATATCCTTGCGATATTGCTGGAACACTTAGAGTGATACTGCTTAGTATTCACAATGATGAGTGGAAATCCTTCTAGTGTTAACATCAAACAGCACTACGGTAGGTTATGTGTAAGATTCTTATGAATTGAACATGTGTAAAACTGAAAAGCAACAGTGGTTTGTTTCTTTATCGATTCAAACTCGTTTCAGGTTTCTACGCAATATCTTTATGGTCTTGCCAGAACAATCAGAGTGATATTCATTAATATTCACAGTGACGAATGGAAATACTTCTAGCGTCAACATCAAACAGCGCTACGATAGGTGGCTTGCGAGATTCTTTATGAATCAAGCTCGTGTCAACTGGAAAGCAACAATTGTAAGATTCTTTATGAATCCAACTTCTTCCAGGAATTTTATTTGACGACTTTAATCAAGCGGATATTTATCCAATTGATTCAATCTTTATGTTCGCAGTCTTGCTTTGAGACGGTCGAGTAAAGAGAACGGCTAGTACATCCACGAAACCCTATCAAGGAGATTCTTAATTGAATCTACCTATCACAGGTACGATATTCAATATCGTGTAATGGTCTTCACCAACCGGAGGTAAAATGCTACCGATTTAGGACGAATGTCAAAGCCATTTAGTCCGCGTCTATGTTTTTTCTCGAGAAGGTGGCGTTACGGTGTACTCTGCAAAGTCAACTATTCAAAATCACATACTCATGCCAAAAGATGTTCAACAATCAAGAAATCTAAAGACTTCCGGAACACTGATGATCAAAATCTTCCTTATCAATTATGTAGAGAAATGATATCTATTCAAAGGAGATTGTTAGCAAGCTTTCAAAATGGTGCAATGTATGAGCATGTGGATAAAGACACAAGATCGCAAGATGGCAAAGACAAGTCAAGAATGATTTGAAGATATCAAGTTTTAAAGACAAAGTCGAAAGACAACGAAAAAGGCTCAAAGATCACAGCATGAAGGAACAAGACTACTATTACACATTTAAGACTCATTTATGATGAAATTCGTAATCTCCATTGATCTCCAAGTATCAAAGAGGAATGAACTCACATTGGGGGAGATTGTTAGCCTAAAAAATATTGAGTCAAACAAGAATGTTCGGTCATAGATTTTTATTGTAACACTTATTAGAACGTTGTAATAGTTAGTAAAAATAGTCGTGACATTACGGGCTTGATGGCTAGCTAAAAGGCCTCTTTTAAGGTACTAAGCATTTTATTCAAGCCCGGCCCATTAAAAAATATAGTCCATTAAGGCTACATGTATAAGCCCGACTATATATACCTCTCCTAGCATGTTAGGAGAGGTTAGATCTTTCATTTTTCTTAATCTAATTTCACATAGTAATTATCTCTCTCTATCTACTTTCTCTCTCTAGAAATCATCTTCTTTCTTTCTTCTTTCATAATTAATTAATCAAATCAACCATGGCGAAGGGAATAAAGTAAGGGAACAACATAATTGGTTTTCAAATCATTGAACACAATTTTTCAACAATTTTTCAAAAGGTTTTTCTAAATCCTTCAAAATTGTGTGTTAAAAAATATTTCGATAAAAAGAGCATGTCTTCTGGAATCGATAATATTTACGATCCTAGAAATGTCGTTCAATAATGACACGAGGTTGTAAATAAAGTTCGATCAGAAGTTTAAATGATTTAAATCATGCACAAAATGGTTTGCTATTATTTCAGATAGTAACCCGCTTTTCATATTAAAGTCAAGCATTTCATCGGAAAGCTTTGACTCAACAACGGGAATTAATTTTATCGGGCATGGTTTACTTTATAACCATGTAAGGGATTGTGTTTACATTATAACACAATCTAACACGAATATATGTACGCATCAGTGCATTTATTTGTTAGAATAACAGAAATCTCGTTTTTATGAAGTTATAATCTCCACAATCCACAGCAATTTACAATTGATATCTACATATTCGACGATGCGACTACTCAAACAGCGACTACAACTCTTTAGATAGAACACGGGTCAACATTTGAGGGGGAGCAATTGTCTAGTATTCATAATCTTTGATGTCGAAAGTGCCAAGTTCACAAATTGGTTTCAAGACAACGATATCAATCGTACACTTGGTGTCAAGAGATAACTACAGACGTGCTGAGGCGACCAACATTCGTGAAAAAGAATCATGTGATTCTATCATATGATGTTATCCATCATTCAGGTCCAATCTCGTAAATTATTAATGTTGATCCCAAATTTAGATCGATTTAGCTTTGTGTTAACGAGATTAAATCAAGTTTAACACATAGAGAAACTTTGTTGTATTGAACAAACTAAGTGTTATGCGGAATTTAACACTTAGAACAAAGAACAAAACAATGTAAACCAAACTTTCACTTTGATTAATAATATCAATGAATGATTACAATGAAAGTTTTATGAGATATGTGGAAGATGTGTGTGAAAAGGATATGGCTTATGTCTAACCCTAAGGCCTCCTTTTATAGGTATAAGGAGCCTTGTACAAAAAGCTAAGATCAACTATTTTAGGAAGAGACATAAGATAAACATACTCAAATAACTTATTGACTAAATCTTTTAAACACTTAAGAATATATTCTGAATTCTTATCTTCATATTTTGTCCACCAGCTTGAGGAATTCATCATTGGCAGATTTAGTCCTTGTCTTTGTGTTAAGATTCTTCTTGTCAGCGCCTTGATAATTCTTATCAACGTCTCATCTGTCAACGCCTCGTTTACTCTTGCTAGCGTCTAAGTTCCTCTTGTCAGCGTCTAGGGACTTAGTCAATTTTATTCCCAACAATCCTCCCCTAAACTTGATATCTACTCTAGTAATCAAGTTTCTGAATAAAATAAAACATACAGAGAGGATTCTTACAAACATGCTCTATCCTTGAATTTGAGTATGAATAAACCTCAAAAAGTCAATCACTCAAATCACTTGTATAGTCAGCCTTCACTTGGTCTTAATCATCTTCAGCACCTGTAGAGTCTTTGGAGCTTTCTTTATTACTTTTGTCACTCAAATTCGATTGCTCCTCCCCTTTTTAAGACTCCTCTCCAAGATCAATATACAAGGACAGAATTACGAACATCCTCCTTGCATCAGCTTCTAAAACAACAAGTCTATCAAGTTAAAAGAGTGATCCTTGACAATTTGTACCATTTATGTATTATGCTTTTACAAGCTAATACAGGTTTTTGTCAATTCTATTAATGTCAAAGGTTTCATACTGTCCTCATCCACATTCGGGAAATGAATCCTCAATGTTGATTCATAGGACATGGGGATGGACTTACTGCTGATAAGACTGACTTGACCTGCATTAAAGCTAGTGCCAATAGTCTCAGCCATCTCCATAACACTATACACCCTTGTGAAAGTGATCTCTGTTGCTACTAGATGTCAATCACTAGGAAAAACGTCTCAATGATCATTAGGCTTCCAGATATCCAAAAATTTTAAAAATGAAAGGGTGATGAAACATTTTGGGACTATAAATGACACCAGCTAAGATGTCACAGCATAAAATGGACTTGCGAATGGAAAAATTTAGTTAGAACATAAACAAAGGTAATAATTCTAAGGAAATTAAATAGACTCTAATAAGCAAGAGTGACAAACACTGTTCATGCATACACACATGCAAAAGTATGATAGACACACATGAACTCAAGAGTCCTTTGTTCACAAATGCCCCAAAGAGAAAGTTAACTCATATAAAACCTTTGCAACTCCCCAAGTAAGCCCAAAAATATATATCTACCCCAAGTCACCCATACGACCACACCCAATTCTAGGTCAATAAGTCTTGGCAGCATGCATGAAAAATAAATTACGTGCATGCTACAGTGCCTCAAGAGATAGAAATTCCAACAATTCTTAAAAAGAAAATCCTATGATTCCTAACACTTACTCACCAGTGGACACAATCTAGAATTGTTTAAGAGTACTCTAAGAGTACCCAAAAATCTAAAGGTTTACTTCCCCTTAACAGAAGCATACAAATCATTATATGTGAAGAAGCAAAATTTTATCTCAAGATAGGAATGTAAACACTCCAACCATCATAAATAAAAGTTTTCAATTCTGTATCCATCCAAATGTAGCTCCATTTTCCTGCATAGTTAGATAAAAACCACAAAACACACTAACAGAGGATACCTTTCCCACGACAATGGGTAGAGATAACATGTTAGTGGATAAAAATAATATTAGTGGAAAGACCAACAATGCATGTTCCTTGAGCATCCACTATCCCAATATCCTTGATCATTAACCTGCTTTTGGATAGGCTGCTCAAAAAGAAAACAAATTAGTTTTCTTTGGAGATCCAAGCCTTGTCAGACTTGGATCTGTCTAGTTGTTCAACTAGAGTGGACTTATTCTTTACCACAAATCCCTGTTCATCCCTTTGGGACCTAATCACCCAATTTGTTCCAATGAGTCTAGTAATGACCTTCTCAAGATATTTAAATATATTACAACTCATTAAAATACCATTAAAATTGGAGTTTTGCTCTTGTTTAGGTTTCCATGTTAAGTGCGATGATGCTTTAGACCCTTGACCCTTATTAACCAATTATCTTTGTTTATATGGTCTAAAATAAGGTCTCATACCAAACTTGGAGTTGTCAGCGCTGCATTTGTTCCTGTCAGCGCTGAATTTATTCTTGTCAGCGTTGAATTTGTTCTTGTCAGCGCTGAATTTGTTCCTGTCAGCGCTGAATTTGTTCTTGTCAGCGCTGAATTTGTTCTTATCAGCGCCCAAATTAGGGTTTGCTACAGGAACATACTATGTGTTTGACCAAGTGTTGGTGTTTTGAAAGGTTCTTTGACCTTGGGTATTAGCTGCCTTAGAGAAGAAAGGAGCTGGTCTAGTAGCCTGTGATCTAGTGTGGACAAAAGGTCTATGGTTGACATTGGATGACCTATTGTCAGCAAATGAAATGTATCCACTCACACAATTATAGGCCAAATGTGAGAAGCTCCCACATGAGTAACAAGCCTTTTCGGACACAAACTTAGGCTTAGACTGATAAAACCCTGTCCCATTAACACTTTCTTGGCTTCTGAATGACCTAGGTTTCCTATACATTTCAGCGTATTTAACGTTTTTCTTAATTGGGGAGCCAAGATTAACAGCTTTTCTAGTGATGGGATTGGTCACAGTGATAGGTGTAGATACTACTGGACTCTCAATGGGTGTAGGCACAAATGGACTCTCACTAAGCATCCCACCCTTAATAAACAAAGTGGGGTTGGCCTTCTTCCACTCTTCTAGGTCAATAACCTTTTGTTGATATTCCTCAACTGGAGAGAGAACTCTAGGTGGAGGAATAAATTCCTCTTCTTGGAGTTCTGGAATACCAGTCCAAGAGAGATCCTTTCTATAGACACCATAGAAGTTCCCAGCAGGTGGTGGAACAGCCACATATTCTTTTAACCCAATCCCAGACATATCCCTAGAATCCCTTTGTTCACTAACACATTTTTCTAGTGTTTATGAGGCTTTATCAAATCTCTGATTTTTAAGGTCTACATTATCCTTATTTTTGATAGCCTCATCTAACTTAGCCTGTAATTCAGCATTGTCTCTCTCCATGATGTTTCTAATATCCATACTAGAGTTTAAATCATGTTTTAAAATATTGATTTGATCTTTTAGGTCAAACTCCATCTTCTTATACTCAGCTACAGTCTTTTCAGTTTGAGTAAGAGCAAGTTGATAGTTAGACAACTTGCATCTCTCAGTACTCACATCTCCTAACAATCTTAAAACCTCTTTGTTAAGTCTTTCAGTACTTAAACGACAAGAAGAGTCATCACATACCTCATTATCAGATGACGAAGATGAGTTAGAACTTGAAGTAGACTTGGCCTTGACTAAAAACATCATCAGATTCTTCTTCACCTTCTTCCTTAGCCTGGTTCACCTCACGGTATTGGATCTCGTTCTTCAAGTCAAAGTTTCTCAACAAGCTCTGATACCACTTGTTGATCCCAAACTTAGATCGATTTAGCTTTGTGTTAACGAGATTAAATCAAGTTTAACACGTAGAGAAACTTTGTTGTATTGAACAAACTAAGTGTTATGAGGAATTTAACACTTAGAACAAAGAACAAAACATTGTAAACCAAACTTTCACTTTGATTAATAATATCAATGAATGATTACAATGAAGGTGTTATGAGATATGTGGAAGATGTGTGTGAAAGGGATATGTCTTATGTCTAACCCTAAGGCCTCCTTTTATAGGTATAAGGAGCCTTGTACAAAAAGCTAAGATCAACTATTTTAGGAAGAGACATAAGATAAACATACTCAAATAACTTATTGACTAAATCTTTTAAACAATTAAGAATATATTCTGAATTCTTATCTTCATATTTTGTCCACCAGCTTGAGGAATTCATCATTGGCAGATTTAGTCCTTGTCTTTGTGTTAAGAATCTTCTTGTCAGCGCCTTGATAATTCTTACCAAAGTCTCATCTGTCAACGCCTCGTTTACTCTTGTCAGCGTCTAAGTTCCTCTTGTCAGCGTCTAGGGACTTAGTCAATTTTATTCCCAACAATTAATCTTGTGAATACATTATCATATGATCTTTTCACGTGATAAATACCTTACACTTTTGTTTAAAAGGTATTTAATTTACGTTTTAATTACACCTTCATTAATTTGAGGGGGAGCTTGTGAAAATCATGAAGATAATTGGATTTGCATTTTCTTCCAAAATTCTCTTAAAATTTCATTAAATCAATTGATATTAAAAATATCGATTGGGTTAATATTTTTAATATGAGGGAAAAATGTGATTTAATATTGAGATCAATTAATACAATGGATTGACTTAATTTGCTGGCTCATTCCTACATATGTGAAATGTTTTCGAATATCGTGGCATATGCTAAGGGGGAGCAAAATGGATTTGTACTTCAAAGTGGATTTCATGGTGACATATACTTACCCACAACATCTTAATTCACGACGGTGACAATTGTGGTGACATAAGGATGGTAGGATATGTTAAAGTCCAATGATTCTTCTAGAATCGGAGGAATCTTCCCAAGGACGTTCCATAGCTAGAAATAGTAGTCTTTAGGAAAGATAGAGAAAGATCGTGAATGTAGCTGAATGCTGACCAAGTACATAAGTTAGCACTGGAACAATCACAACAAGGTGCTAGTTATGACGTATTGGTAAGCATTGAAGGGGTTGAAGAATGAAAAAGAATTGTAAAGATAAATGGTCTAAAGAAAGAAGCCCTCCTTACAACTTAGGCAGAAACCGGGTCAATACATATGCTATTGAGACCATTTTTAATGATGCTCAATATTGAAGATAGACATCATGAACCCAGTGATGAAATGCACAACCCATCCCAGCTAACTCAGATATCTCTCAAAAGGTAGTTTGTTTTAATCACACAGAGACAACGCATTATCTATCGATTTATTTACTCCGAATATATTGATACTGAAATGTGGCACTCCTCTCCAGCCTCTGATCACTAAAAATCCAGAATGCACGATCGAGTCTAGAGCCATTTGAGATCATCAAATATCTCATTATGACACACTTTCATAATTCCTTGCTTCTTCACACACTGTGAAAAGTAAGAAAGATTTTAAGAGTCCTACGCAAAATATTCATGATCTTGCCTGAACATCCGAGTAATACGAAAGTATTTACAATGAAGATGGAAATCCTTCTTGAGTGAATATCAAAAAGCTCATGGTAGGTGACTTGTGCGATTCTTTATGAGTCAAGCTTGTGATAATTGGAAAGCAACAGTGGTTTAATTCTTAACTGAACTTAAACACGATCAAGGCCTCTACACAATATCTTAGTGATCTTGCCAGAACACTCAGAGTGACACTCTATAGTGTTCACAGTGATGAGTGAAAATCCTTCTAGTGTTAACATCAAACACCACTTGGTAGGTAACTTGCAAGATTCTATATGAATCAAGCTCGTGACAACTGGAAAGCAACGATGGTGCGATTCTTTAAATGAATCAAACTTGTTCCAAGAATCGGATTTGACGGCTTCAAATCATGCAGATAATATTATCCAAATGATTCACTCTTTATGTTCGCAATGAGCTTTGGATGGTCTAATAAAGAGAACGGGTTTACCCGCTAAATCTTGTAAAGGAGGTTCTTAATTGAAACTACCTGTCACAAGTGCGATATTTAATATCGTCCAACGGTCTTTACCGACCGGAGCTAAAATGGTACCTAATTAGGTTGAAATGTTCAAAGCCATTTCATCCGTGTCTTTGTTTTGTTGCTAATTGTCTTATGTAGCGTAACAAGAAGGTGGCATTGCGGTATCCTAGAAGAAGTCATCCACGCATGCTTATACTTTCTGCACTTAATACTTCAACAAATTTAAGAAAGCCTAAAATTCAAGTCTTCCGCGGTATCAAACTCTGAAGCTTTCAAGAATTTATCAAGGTATAAGAATGTTGAACATGAAGTCACGAGGAGGCGAATATCACAAGTGATGAATGCACACGGTCAAGGCAAGGAAACATGCTCAAGACTAAAGTCAAAGATCTCATCTGCATATTCACAAGAACAAGATCCAAGACTCAAGCATAGTATGCTAGGTTTAAGATTTTGTAAAATGGGATGACCTCCCTTAGGGGGAGATTGTTGAAAATACGTTTTTCCAAAGAAAGTCTCGGTCACATCATTATTAGCATAGATCACGAGCAATAGACTATTTAGGACTTTGTAACTTGGAGTGACCTCCCATAGGGGGAGATTGTTGGAAATACGTTTTTACGTATTTAGGAAGGATCGTTCACTCCAACGATATATACGTAGTATGGGCTCGTGATCTAATATGTAATAGTATAACCCATAATGCCCACATGTAGGGTGGGCTATATATAGCCCCTCCTATTATGTTAGGAGGGGTTGTTGGTTCTCATTTTCATTAATCATTATTCATTTTTTCTTTTATCCTCTCTTTTATCTCTCTAACTTTCTCTCTCTAGTTCTTCATCTCTCTCCCTCTCTTTATATCATTCTAACACATAGACAATCCAAGGAAAACATGGACCTACACAGGATGTGGTGATTTGAAATGCTATGATGGCTGGGCATGGACAAAATGGGTGTGTAAAGGAGTGTTTAAGATTGTGTGGGGATATAGTAGGGAGTGAGGTTAGACCGACTGTTGCGACTCTTGTTATTGCCATTTCTTCTTCTACTGATATGTCGGATTTAGTGCATGAAAGAGATCTTCAAGGGTATAGCTGGAGACAAAGGTTTGAGTTTAAAGATAAGGTGAAAACCGCACTTGTTAATATTTATGCTAAAAGTGGGTCGGTAAATGTAGCTAGGATAATTTTCAATAGGTTAATGGAGAAACGTGTTGTTTCGTATAATATTATGATCACCGAGTATGCTATGCATGGGCACGCAATGTAAGTGCTTGATTTGTTTGAGAAAATGACTTACGACACACGTCTTGATCATATAACTTTTGTGGGTGTTCTCTCAACTTGTAAGTATGGTGGCTTACTAAACAAAGGTCGAGAATTATTTTACTTGATGATAAATGAATATAAAATAACACCTATTGTTCAACACTATTCGTCTATGGTAGATCTAATTTGATATTATGGTTGTTTGGAAGAAGCTTATGATATGATAACGAATATGACCATTACACCAGATTCCGGTATATAGGGTGCGTTGTTAAATTCGTATAAAATACATGGAAATGTTGAGTTAGGTGAACTTGTATTAGAGAAGCTAATTGAGCTTGAACTAGGAAGCAGTAAATTATGTGCTTAGGATGTAAATAGGTACCATCATTTTAAAGAAGGGTCGTGCTCTTGCGGGGATTGTTGGTGAGTGTAATAAAAATTGAGAATTTTGTAGCTTGATTTTTCAAGTTTTCTATGATAATTTTGATGCCAAGTGCTAGGTAATCATTGTATGACCTTCAAAGTCATATACAAAGGCCAATTGCCCTGTTGTAACATTACAGTTATATAACAAAACTGTTTTAAGTGTTTCTTGGTGCTATAAGCTATTCTATGAAGATAAAAAAAGAATCGTGTGTGCTAATATGAGTGACATCATTACTTTGTGACACTGATAAATAAAAATAGTTACCTTGTTACATGTGTTTAATGAACATGAGCGAGTATACATGTGTATAATGAACATGATCGAGTATACATTCCTTTCCTGAAATAAGATGCCGGATGATACTATGATGAGACTGCTTTTATACATGGTCTCATCGTCCAAATCGGCCTTAAATTGCATAAAATATCATAAAACATGCCAAATATATGCTCGTGTTTGTTACTTGTGTATTTTTAGGTACGGATATTGAGGAATTGGCAAAAGAATACAAGAATCAATCAAAAACGAACACGGGAAACGAAGTCGCACAATGAACCGGGCCCAAGTTTGGAATTTTGCAAAAAGACCCTTGAAGAATTGAAGATTGGCAAAAATGGCCCCTCATCTTTGAAGAACTTGTCACAATTGACCCTCCATTTATCAATTGTACAAGTATGGACCTTAATATTTGAAGATATTACAAGATCAGTCCATCAAGTTTGAAGATTATGCAAAAGATACCCTTGGAAAAGCTTTTGGAAAAGTTTGTGCCACTTTTGACAAGTTGTCAAAAGTTGACAAAGCTAATTTGGGCACTGTTGGGTATTAAATACAAAGTGAAGAGAAGTTGAATGCTTGGGGACCATACTTGCCAAAAGCCCAAACTCACCCACCCACTCAGCTTTTGCCACCTCACATAACCCACCCACCAACCCATACCCTTACCCAAACCCTTAACCTACCCGTCCAATACCCAATACCCTACCCGTTTTATTAAATTAAACCCAGTCAACAGTCAACCCACTTAAACCCCTTCCCTCCTAAACATTAATTTGAAAATAATTATCCCCAAAATAGATTAAAACCTGGATAATTAACCCATAAACCCTAATCCCACCCCAGATTCAATCTCACTCAATCCAAAGGGGTATTAACTCAAACCTTCCAGATCACTAATACATGTCCCTCTCAACCAAACCCACTTCACCCAACATGATCACATGGACTATGGACCCTCCCCAAGCCTCCCCTGCAAGGTCGTTTTCCACAAAAACCCAAAAGGAGACAAGATAAACGTATGGGATTGCTTTCCTTTGTCCCCAAGGTTCATCCAACGTTCCCTATTGAAGATTCCAAGCTGGCATATCACATGGGCAAGTTTTGACCACTTTGAAGATCAAGACCCAAGGGCATTTTGGAGATTCCATTCATTAGGGTTTTAGAAGTCCTAGAATGTTCTCTTAGTTCTATTTAAAGGGTGTGAGCATGTTCACAATCCCTTGTTCCAGTTTTTGCAATTCCTTTGTAATCCCTTTTTTATAAAAATTAAAGTTTGGTATTTTGAATTAAATTGTAATTCCTTTTAGTTGTTTATAAAAAGTTTGTGTGTTAGGATTGCAATTAAGCTGAGTTCCATTAATGTGAAAGTTTGAATTGGATTTTTGAAAGAGATTTCAAGAAGGAAAAGTAAGACAGATTTTTTTAAAAAAAGTTTTATAAATCATCCCTCTTTGGAAGTGAAAGTGGACAAAGGGGTGTTGATTTGTGAGTTTAGAGTGGTTTTAAAACATTTTAAGTAAGTTTGAAAAGATTTTGGAAAGTTTTAAAGAAAGAAAAGAAAAACAGAAAATAGGCATATTGGATATTTCCTTGTTTTTCTCTTTGATCTTTTTGGCAGGTTATTTGTTTGTTGATAAAGGTTCTGCTCCAACCCGAGTTGGATTGGAGGAGGATTTTCATCCTCTAGGTTCTTGGATGTAAGAACCTAAGGTAAATTTCTTTTACATTGTTAAATTTCAGAAATAGTTTAGCTTTGCATGATCTTTGTTGATTGAATGCTTTTGTGTGTTTAAGCTGTGGAACTTGTGTTTATTTGATGTTATATGCATGTTAAATGCAATAGAAATGAGTTTGGTAGCTTTTTAAAGTGATTCTGTTTGATAAAAGTTAGTTTTCATAATCTTAAGGACTGTTTGGCAATAGGTTTTAGCAGGGGAAGATTCTTTGTTTGTGTTTTATTAGGTTGTTAGAGTAGTTGTAATAGGTTGTTGCAGGATTGTTGTTAGTTGGTAAGTAGATTTGAGCAAGTTTGGTAGCAGTTTGAGAGGTTTTTAAGAGAGAAGAGTTAACAAAAATCTGTGTATGCCATTTTGCTTGAATTTTCTTGAAGTTTGGGTGATTGAACTTTGAATTTTGTGAAGTAGCAGGGTGATTTTAGGATTGATTTGTTTTATTTGCTAGTTGAAGTTTGAGTATGCAAGATATTGGAGTCTAAAGTCCACTAGAAAGCAAGTTAATAGCCCTATAGTCCACTGGTTTTCATAATCTGTCACAGAAACTTTACATGAGCCCGTTTTGACCTATGTGTGCTTGATTTGCTTATTTTGTGGTATTGAGTGCTTTGATTTTGTGTGTTACTGACTCCTTGAGCTTCAATAAGCTCAAGGGTGCCCATTGTTGTCCAAAGCAATCATCACATAATCATTGCCAAATCCCTTTTGGCTCACAAGTGTGCACTCACACTTATTCATCAAGTGTTCAAGTACTGTCCACGTTTTTTTTTGTTGTTAGTCATTGGGTTAATCTTTGCATAAAAGTGAATGTGATTGAGTGTACAAGTCATTAAGTGTCACTGAGTTGTTTGGCAAAAAGTTTAAAAAGCAAAAAAAATTAACGTTGCGCCGCAAGACCTACTAGCTGCGGCGCAACTAAAGGAGCTACAGACCAAAGGTGCTCCCGTTTCACTAGTTGCGGCGCAAGACAAAAGCGTTGCGGCGCAACTAAGTGATAAAAAGGGGGGGTTTCAGGATTCGAACCCTGGTCACTACGCTCACACACCAACAACTTAACCAATGCGCCCTGGGGACTTTGACTGATAAGTTTGATTTGGAATTATACTTAAGGAGTATTTGAGTTTAGCTTTTCTAAATAAGCCGTGGGCTTATTGCTTATTTTTAGCTTATTCATTAAGCTTTCTAGCTTCTTTTCATTTTTCCTAGGTTTTTAATAGAGCTTAGGATTTTTCTGACTAAAAGTTTTATTTTTCATTTTATTTAGTTATTTAATAGGATTATTTTTATTTTTTAATTTAGAAAGTCATTTAAAAATATTAAACAGTAGTAAAAAAAATACAAAAAAATAGTTTTTAGGTTTCTAATGATATTTTTGAGGTTTACATGTGAAAAAGTTTTCAAAAATTTTAATTTTTGATTTTATCTAATTTTAGGGTTTTTTAGCAACTTTAAAAATTAATATAAAATTCATTAAGAGGTTTTAGAAACTTTAATTTACATTTTCTTCTTAGTTAGAATATTTAGGATTTTTGAGAATTTTTTAGAATTTATTTTAGGACTTTTAATTTTTTAGAATATTTTAATATTATTTTATTCATT